>VNKQ01000012.1:1200000-1583289 GCA_016508695.1 Hyphodiscus hymeniophilus
TCTAAACACGGACTCAAAGAAAAAGCTCAACCACATATCGGCTTCCACTCTGATTCTTGCAGCGAACCGCCGGCCAGGAGTATAGCTTACAATCAGGGGCAAGGAGAACTTTGGCGGAATCCCCTCGTTGGAGAGCTCATTCTCATGTCTGACAAGTACAACACGTGATGGAGGGCTGTCCCTGAGCACGCCGTGCACTTTCAATCACCCTTTTAGACCAAGGGCAAATCCTTTCCATAGTCGCCCGACACACCAACAAACCCTCCAGGCGTGGAGATTTGCACACCAGTGCCCAAGTAGCCTTACGCATCGCGAGGCTGAAGTATCGATACAGCGCCTCACGTAGCTGGCTGTCTGCAATCCATTCAGCGACCGGTTGCCCGAAAACGAAGTCTCGTCCGTTGCAAACAACCATCTGTTCGCTGTGGAACATCAACAGAAACTATGGAGCGCAGTTTGCAGACATACTCTACAAGAGCTTTAGGGACCAGATGGGGGATGGTCCTGTGGAAGGGCAGGGTGACGTGCAGGCGATAGATCTTGCGAAGGCATATCAGACGGCTGTGTTGGCTGTGCGAAAGAATGAGAAAGGCAGGCTTCGTCCGCCGTATGCTTGGGCAGGGTTCGTGTTGAATGGGATCTGGCTGTTCCCAATTTACGAGATACCAAACAAGTGAGGCTACAAGTAACCCTAAATTTGAATATAATTCTATCTTCATTGGCCGAGAGACCACATGAATAGACTTCAGTTTCGGTAGTTATTTCGACCAACCTGGCACGAGCACCTAGAGCGAGGGCAAATGAGGTCTGAGATACAAAACATACAGGCTAGGGAAGAAAGCGAAGCTTGAAAAGAATTCAGAGCAAGAAATCTGTCCTCGTTTCCTACATACACTTCGAATGCAAGGAAGGAGTTACAAAGCACACTGGTACTTGTCAACTTAATCTCTAGCCTACAGTCCATGAGAAGAACATATCACCTCGAAAATGGTGCAGTAGCAAGGATATCTGATGCCATCTGAATGACCTGCAAAGGTGTTATTCTTCTCAAGGCTCTGTCTGCCGAAGTTCCAGCCTAATAACCACGTCAACCCCGCCAAGGTGATAAGGACCGTAACAATTAAAGATTCTTCCCACAAATTAACTTTCTGTTTGTCAAAGGATCATGAAAGGAAGGTGATTACCAACACAGCCAGACTCGTGATTTTGCCAAAAGTAATAAAAGTCGATTCTTGACTCATTGTCGAGAAGGATCCACCGTGCCGACGACGAATCGCACGCATTCTAGCGAGAAATGTAGCGAGAAGATATCGACCTTCTTCAAAACCCCAACAGATGTAGGCTTGCGAACTTACATCTTCATTCATCTTTCTACCATCTACATCCAATCTGTCGCCATGGCCTCATCAGACCCTGCCTCTCAGGTGACCAACTCATCAGCTTTTGAAATGCACCCGATTTCCGAATCCAATAGCAGCAGCAAAGGCGTGGTGGAAGGAACGACAGAGAATCGAGAAACGCTGGAGACTTCGGTCAGCGAGAACATTGAGAACATTCGAGATATTCGAGATATTCGAGATATTCGAGATGATGTTCCTCCACCAGAGACTGCAGTAGAGGTGAAGCAACGATGGAACTCTCCCCGCATCAACATCTGGAGAGTTTTCGCCTGCTTCTTCTCCTTCCTGGTCTTCGGTATGAACGATGGTGCATACGGCGTAAGTGAACCACCCAAAATACTTAGGCCAACTCCAGCATGCTGATATGAACAAAATAGCCCCTACTTCTTCAAGTACGACACCAGAAGATTCTCATTTCACGTCGCTAATCCAAACCAGTACGAAACTTACTACCATCTAAACTACACCGTTGTGTCCCTGGTCTTCCTCTCTCCTTTTGCAGGTTACACCCTCGCGGCACTCACCAACAATTCCGTCCACATGAGGTTCGGCCAGCGCGGTGTTGCCATCATTGGACCAACTTGCCACCTCATCCCGTACATCGTTTTGTCGATTCATCCTCCCTATCCCGCGCTGGTCGTCATGTATCTTATTGTTGGATTCGGAAATGGCTTGATCGATGCTGCTTGGTGCGCTGTAAGCCTCTCCCCACCGCTTCCTGCCGAGTTCCAAATGAACTTCGACCTTTGCGTTATCATCCCTATCATTTTCCGTCAATGCGATCCCCAGTCTTGCAAATCCCCTTTCTTGACCTCCAGACACAGTCTATGTGGAAAATACTGATTGTTTTGTCTAAAAGTGGCTCGGCAACATGGCTGACGCCAACCAAGTTTCTGGCTTCTTGCAAGCCTGCTATTCTCTGGGTGCTACGATTGCCCCGCTGATTTCTTCACTTATGTTCTCTAAAGGAGGATTGCCGTGGTATACCTATTACTACATCATGGTCAGTCAAACGTCCTTCTGCATGGAAGGTGCATGGCTAATAACCAATAGGTCGGAGGTGCGGCAGTTGAGCTTTTGACAAGTACTCTAGCATTCTGGAAACAAACAGGACAAGTCTACCAAGCCGAACATCCTCGAGATCCCAATTCCAAAACGGGACGCACAAGAGAAGCTCTCAAAAGCAGGGTGACCTGGATCTTTGCGTTGTTCATCTTCGGTTACATCGGCGCAGAAGGTATTAATTTATTTATCCCATTTGGCTTCTACCTCTTAGACCCAATGCATTCAGATCTGACGTGAGGTCCAGTTTCACTTGGAGGGTGGATCGTCCAATTCATGACGAAAGTACGCTCTTCCTCTCCTCTCCAAGCCGGCGCAACGAATACAGGTTTCTGGGCCGGGATGACGGTTGGCCGAATCGGCTTGTCCTTCCTCACAGCCAGACTCGGCGAGTTCCGCGCAGTGATCCTCTACATGTCAGTAGCATTGGGTCTCGAACTTCTCTTCTGGCTCGTGCCATCACTCATTGTGTCTTCGATCGCAGTGGCTTTCCTGGGCATGGCCCTTGGACCGCTGTTCGCCACAGCCGTCGTGCTGACGGTCAAGCTCGTGCCGAAAGAGCTGCACGTTGGCAGCGTTGGGTTTGCAACAGCTTTTGGCGGAAGTGGAGGTGCGGTGTTTCCATTTATTGTTGGGGCTGTCGCACAGAGTAAGGGAGTGAAGACTCTGCAGCCTATAATCCTTGGTTTGCTGCTTGCCATCGCTGCTTTGTGGTTGTGCCTTCCGGTCATGGGAAAAACAGGTAGTGAAGCTTTGGATGAACGGGGGGAGGAAGAGTTGAAGATGCACTTCCCGACTTGGGGAAGCTTGAATAAGCATGTCAAGCGTCTTCTGAGAAGGGAGTGATAGCAACTGAACGAAGGATGATGAATACAGGAGAGTAACTAGGCCAGACTGGAAGGCATATTCGTGGAGTTCGAGGAGCATTGCACCAAGCATGGAGTACAGGTTTCAAAGACTGCTGATAATCTCAAGATAACTTGCAACAACAATCTCTACCTACTCTCAAGTTTAAAGGTGGAGTGTAGTTGAAGAAAGTGACACAAAAACCCGCGTATATTTGTCACCTGACGAAATAAAGTAACTCCAGCAAGCCAGTCTCTACATTCTGCGCAGGCATGGATCGATCTCTAGTCCCAATTAATCCAATCTTTCAATCCTCGCAAAACTCTCCAAGCATCTCCCTCTCCTTCAACAAAGAAAGCTCTCATCGATTCCCAATCCCCGCCAAAAAAGCAAGCCTCATCATGGCTCCTCCCACAAGCGTCCCGTAATTGATCCACTCATCAGAATTCCAACCCGTCATCTGCAGTGCCCTCTCGGGAGCAACCGCATAGACCGCATACAAATGCCCGAAATCACTGACCAGCATACCCGCGACGACAGCCACCCAGACGCTCTTCTCCCTCGTGTATCTCAGCACGATGGCCTCGTTCATAGCGAACAGAGCATACAGGGCTCCGATGTTGGTGAGCAGGAGCTGCATGATGGGCGTTATCTTCAAGGGCGATTCCGCGATGAAGGCGGGCAGCGGAACGGTGCCTAGCACGAGTCGCTCCGGATCCGCCATGCTGAGGTAGGTCCCGCCGAGCGCGAGGATGGGCTCGATGTAGAGGAAGAAGATGCGGTAGGGGAGTGCGATCTTGTGGAGGAGTGATGGGGAGGAGACCATTTTGAGGAGATGGGAGAGGAGGCTCGTGATGAGGATTGGCTTGATGGTAGATTTCTGGTGGTTCTGGACTACCTTTGATTGTTTGTACTATGAGAGATTGGGAGGATGAAATGTAGAAAGAAAGAAAGATTGGAAATGGATGGTTGGGTATTCTTAAAAGACTGCGAGGTCAAATTAAGTTCTTACAGTCGTACAGCGTTGCTGACGAGTTCAAATGTTATTCGGAAAAGAAAGGGGTTTGCTCGGCTCGGCAGCGGGATTTGCGGGGAAGGTGCGATATGGTCCCTGTATTTCAGGGGTCCAAACACACCCCACTGCTTCCTTCAGAGCAAAGACAATCATTCTAGAAATCGTCTGCTTCTCTCATCTTGTCTATATTGTTGCTCCCAGTATATCCTCGACCAGAACTACACATCCACTCACCATCCGACTGCTGTTGATGATGTAGCATCTGGAAGCCAAATTCTCGAACACCTGTGCAGAGAACTCGCCCTGTCTGACAATCTTTATCCCAGTGAGTAGAAAGATAGATGCGGGAAATTGGTGGATTAATCGAAGAATCTTTGGGATCGACTTTAAATTTCAAGCGTTACATAAGATCGAGACTTCGACGATGTCCTTCTGCACGCTGATCGTGTTGATTGCTTATAAATTGGTACACGTGGAGGTTTCACGAACCGCAGACAAGACAGGAAATACATGCAGATATATGTTTTCGCGTTGTTGAAAGTCTCTGAAATCTTCTCGCTCGGGCTCTAGGCTTCTAGCTATGATGCAACGAATACTCATCCAGTATAGCGGGGTCCATTGTCCAGAGATTTTGAATCCGCCGTGTGCCCAGAAGCTGCCTCTTGGTTGGAGGAATCTGTCAGCTGAGGAGGGGGGTTAATATTCTCTGTTCTCTAGACAAAGGTAATGCTTGTATGGCTCTTCAGATCAGAAAACACTCGAGTACCTTACCTTATTATATTTACATCGTTATCACTTCTACTTCTGCATCGCAGCTGGTGAGGAGGCAGAAGCAAATGGAGTCTCTCTTTCTTTGGCCAATATCATCTAGCTCTTCTGCATTTATTTACAAGAAACATGTCAAGATTTTACGGATACTGGAGCCAAAGCTTTGACACTATAACTCTCTTTATTTTGTTCCACAGGGAACCAGTCGTAGAGGCTTCCAGCTCTTCCGAATTCTCACTGCCATTTTTCTGATATTTGGATCAAGGTATTGGTCACCATTTGGGGATTCAGAGGCCTTTCAACAAAAGCCACCTAAGATTCAACGAAGCGGCCGAACTGTACATCTTATGCAAGGTGTTCAGATATTCCACTATCATGGTACTGAACGGATGGTTAAGCCCCCGTTGAGTCGCCGATACCACGTGTTGCATCAGTGAAATGAGGTACTAAGTAGGTACTTGCATCCATATCTCTTGCTTGGTCCACACCTCTTTGAACTACAATACTCTCAGATTATCAAGTTGAAACAGCGTGGCTTGCACAGTAGTACGGCTATTCGTGCTGCCTTCCCGATGGCCGCTGTACACACCCGCTCCGGCAGCAGCATACCAGTCGTGTTACATACCTAATAATAATCCACTTGGAACCAACATGAGGGTGACACAAGATTTCGTGTCTCCCAAGAAGTATTAAATAGAACTACCATTCCCTCGGAAAGCAGAGGACTGGTCACTGGGGTTCCAATCACATTTTTCAGACGGTGTCACAACATGTTGGAATCAAGTTTTCATTGTTGGAGGATATCACATGAGATGTGTTCTCTGCTGCAGGATAACTTCGCCCTTGATGGGCTTATCGTTGCTTTATGTATTTGTGTTCTCGATAACTCATAAGATCTCGCTTGTCTTCTTGATGATGTTTCCCAACTGTGTTGTCCTCGAGCAGTCCTCAGTATTCTGGTGCACACCGTGAAGAGGTATAAAGAAGGTTGGTGGAGTTGCCGACCATACCCAGCTGTTCACTTTCTGTCTCAGCTTGAGGTCCCCAAAGCTGCTTCTACGCAGTAAATCTCTCACTACAAGAGCAATTAGATGGTATCTGGGCAAGTCTACTCCTGGTCATAAAATATTGTCCAACAAATCTTTGAACCTCGATTTCTCCCAAATCGACGGATCGACCAGGAACTCAATCGCTTCCCAACCCCAAGCAATCTACCTGAGTGCCAGCAGAGTCAAAATGCATTTTTCTGGCTCCTTCCTGAAAGCCGTCAGCTTAACTGCCATTCTTCTGCCATTCTCAATCTGTTCTCCCGCCACTGAATTGGTGGCAAAGCGTCAACCAACCTGCAAAGATGTTGTCATTCCCATCTCAGTGAGCGCAAAGACTATCACTCTGGCTCCGACTACCACTTACTTGCAAGCTGTTAACCTCGTTACCAATACGGTCAGCGCCCTGGTTGAACTTCTGTTCGGCACACTCGTTCAGCGCACATATAACATTGCGGGCACATACTGCGAGCCTGCTAATTATGTTGCTTCTCGCACCAACACCATTCAGTTCCTGATTCATGGCGCAACTGTCAATGCCCGCTACTACGTAAGTGCTTCCCAATGTATTGTCTCCCTGCTTTGCGATGAGGCTCGTTGCGATCTTCTCCACTTCCTCCCGTTCATTTACGTTTCTGTGATTCTGACTGCGTTCACCAGTGGTCAGGCGACGGCCCCATCGGCGCAGGCTTTGACGGCACCTCGTACTCCTGGATCGACTATGCCTCACAACAGGGCTACCCAACCTTCGCAATGGACCGAATCGGCAGTGGACTCTCCACACACCCTGATCCTATCCTCGTCGTGCAGATACCCACCCAAGCCCAAATCGCCCACGGCCTCATAACCCTGATGAAGAGCGGCGCCTCACCCTTCCCGCGTGCTTTCAAGAAAGTAATCGTGGTCGGCCACAGCATGGGCTCCGTCATCACCCAATCCCTCTCCGTCTCCTACCCCCAGGACGCCGAAGCGGTCATCCTGACCGGCTACTCCCGCTACATCGTCAACATCGTAGCCGGTATCTTCACCACCGCCGTCCTGCTACCCGCCGATATCTCCCTGCCCTCGGAGTACGCAGACCTGCCTGTGGGATACCTGGTGCCCAATTCCTTCTCGGGAATCCTGTACCTGTTCTGGTATGATCCACACGCGAACGGCACATATTACGATCCTGCGTTCGCATCCTCCGACTACGGGAAGCGCCAGTGCATCACCGTCGGCGAAGGCGCCACGGCTGCTGTCGCCGCCGCCACTTCCGCGATGACTGGTAACGTGCTGGTTGTTACCGGAGAGCAAGACACGCTGTTCTGCGGTCAGGAAGCTCTGCCGATCAACGGGCCGGGCCAGTGTGTTGGAGGATCTTTGAACTACCTCGCTGGCACGGGAAGCCTGTACCCGCAGGCCGATTACTCGTACTTTTCGGTGCCAAACGCGGGACATCTGTGGCAGTATCATTTCGCTGCTCAGGAGGGTTTTGCGTATGTGCATAATTGGCTTGCGAGTAGGGGATACTGACTTTGAAGATGGAGAATAGCGAAGGTGGCTCTGCGTTCGTGCGTTGATGGATTGAGGTTTGATAACGGTAAATACTGGGGTCTAGACATGCATATAAAAGACTTGCTGAGAATAGATTCGCCGCATTCTTGCTGGATACTGGCTATGTTAGGATGGGTCAGTGGTGTGTAACTAGAGTCAATAAAAGACGATTAAAGTAACAACGATCGTGTGATACGCATCGACAAGAGATCGTTCTGGGTGCAGAATTCCAAACGTCTCACATTCATGAGCAATCAGTGTAGTGGTATCATGTGATTTTTGACTGAGCTCAGACTTCCCGTATGTGCCATCCAGTATGTACGCCATCCAGGTTCATTCCTACAAATCAGTCCCATATCCATGTACGCCATTCATCCATATGAACTCCAACCAATCCATAACCCATGCTCAAGGACAGAATCGAACCTAAAGAAATCGTGTTGATCGCTGAGAGCGTCGAACATTCATAACCTATGCTCGATAACTGAACGTACGAGAGATTAGATTGGTCGCTGTTGATTCGCCTGGCTAACCAAGCTTGCTCGACGACTCGGCGGAACTTGCATATTGGTGCTGGTTCGACGATAATCGGGGTTGAGAAAGCCGTATTCACCATCGACCACATCACCTTCTGCATCTGCCTCCTCTGCTGTCTGCCGGGTGTTAGCCTGTCATGCTTTTTAACTGCCACGAGCAAGAGAGCTCAGGCTATTAAAACGCCACAAGCCAGAGAACGGAGTCATGATGTATCCAGAAAGAGCTTTGAGGCTCCCAGCTTTCAACAAAAGGGGATATCGGAATTAGCTTACCTGACTAGCCAAGCCCGGGTGTCCAGGTGGGAGCTTCTGATAACTGTAGCCCTTGACTTCGAAGATGTTGACCTGAAAGTTGTTGGTGGCTTGACGGAGCTGCTCGTACAATGCCGCCTTTTGGTACTTGCGCTGGATCGGGATCAGAGGCTCAGGGATAACGACGGGTTGAGGGTTCCAATTCGCGAGACCGTTCATGACACCTTGAAGCTCTTCGTCGGAGTCATAAGGACCATTGCCTTCCTCCTCATCTTCAAGTGGGGCATTAGCATCGATGGCGGCCTCTGCTGATATGTCAGTCATCTGCCTATAATAAACAGGAAGGAAACGTACTTTGTTGCTTTGCTTGGTTCTTTTTCTGGTAGGCAGCCAAAAGCATGTCGTACGGAAGAGATCGACCAGGAACTGCGCGCTTTGCACCCATGGAGTGAGACTTGCAAGTCAAAGATCTGGCGCATTGAACACCTTCTTTGATGATTACTCCACATTGGCGTTCGACGTCAACCGGACCTAAGATTGATGAGTCAGTCAATAGTTCATGATTCAATTTGATCAGAAGACCTTTCGCGCCTCTGGGCTTCGGGACATCGGGATGCTTTCCAGGCCATGTTGTCTTTCCTCGGCCGCGTGCCTTGGATTGCTCTTTGGCCATTGAACGTGTTTCGCTGACCATCGTGGCGGTTTGTTGAATGTTGTTTCAGGATCACAAAGTCACAAATTTGAGGCGATTAGGCGAAGTACCTTCGACCGTGGGTGAAGGTATTCGCGCTCCGAGGTGCTTGAACCGAGGAAGAGCCGACGCCAACATTTGCATGGAAGCAGACCCCAGATCTTCAAGTCCGTTGTGCACCACTTACCGACACCACAGACGAAGGGAACAGAAGGAACAGGGAGTAGGTGCCAAGAGATGGGGAGAATAGTTACCTTTTGGCTTCGGTGCCTTGGGCTTCGGCTCTTCTTTCTTCTTCTTCTGCTTTGGTCCCTTCTCAGCATCACCATCAGCCTTGCGTTTCTTGCCCTTGGATTCGATCTCGAGCTTCTTTCCGGCAGATTTCTTCGTGCTCTTCATTCCACCTAAGCCTTTCTTATCTGGGGAGTCGTCCTCGGCATCATCATCATCCTCCTCCATTCTATCACCGTCCTCATCCTTCTTGCTCTCTACGTCTATGCCTTTTCTCTCTCGATCTCTAGCTTCCTTCTGCTCCTTCTTGCGCTGGGCTTTCTCCTTCTTGGCCTTCAAACAAGAAATGAGATGTGCGGTTATAGCGGTGTTCAGAATGTTTCTTTTGCAGTGTCGGCACTGTTGGATCTTGGGCGTATCCTCGAGGGGTCTGCCGGTAGCAAAGGTATCTTTGGCAGAGTCATCAAGTTGATTGACAATGGTGCCTGGCGAAGCTGGAACCGAGTTGGTTGATGGAGTATCTGTGCCCTTCTTCTTGTCCTCTGGGGTTTGGTCATGTCAGCGATTGCGCCAGGCTGAAAGGAGGATCATCTGCAGGAGACATACCATCAATCACACTGCCGTCGCGCCAGTTACCGGGCTTACTCTGCTTCGGAGCGCTCTTCTTTAACTTCAGAGATTTCTCTTTGCCGTCTTTCTTCGTAGGCGCGACCTTGATCGTGGACTCATTGTCACTGCCGAGGGAGGCTGATGAAGGTGTTATGATCAGCATCGATGGTAGTTTCTTGATGGAACAAAGTTCGGACTTGCGACTTACCTTTATTCGATCCGCCTGTCGCCATGGCTACAAAGTTGAACTTGTTGTTCAAGAGTCAGAGGAAGGCTGGCCGAATTGTGAACGTCAAGTCATATGAGTGTCCGTGCACGAGGCTGGCCCGACGTTTGCCCGAAACCATTCACATGCAGCTTGAGCTTGTTTTAGCAATCTTACTAGAAATCTTTTGTTTTCTAGAATGCAGACATTATTAAAGGTTGAAACTGGAGATGGCGTAACATGCACATCAATTCCTGAATCCAGACATGGTAACGGTAAAGCTATGGTGATTTACATGAAAGTAATGCTAGATTAGAAGTGGATTGCGTGAAAGACTCACTCCATATTTTGACAGCTTAATTTGAGCCTGAATACAGAAGACGGTTTTTGGTGTCTCTCTATCATGGAAATGTCTCAAGAAAGATGTTGAGGTCTAACGTCTAACTTCTAATTGCCCATCCTCGTTCGCCTCCAGGAATCTCAGCGCGTCACGAATCTTTGCTGGCTCCTGTTCTCCATATTAGGCGTGCTGCAAGTCCAATGCCCAATTGTTCCCGAAAGACCAAAAGAAGGGACGCAAAAACAGGGGCTATATAGCAAATTGGAGGTCAAGCTCCGATCTTTCCTATTTCTGCTGCTGATTCACTGGATCTGTCGTCAAATAAGTGGCTGAAAGTAACGGGTCCTAGGCCCCTAAATCGTGCAGCTAAAATTTCCGAAATCATGTCGGCTCGATGCAAACAGTAAGAGCATGGGAAAAGGACGAGAAGAATCTGGACTCAATTTTTCACTGCTGACCTAACTAAGACGCAATGTAGGAGACATCTATAAATGATCGATATGAATGCACCTCTCTATCTATACCTAAGTCCTTCTATCTCGATTTCTTCAATATCCTCGGCTGCCCACCCATGTAGAAGAAGCTCAAAATACTGATCAGAAAGCTCCACGCTGCGATCACAGCATTCATATTTCCATAACCGATACTATCCCTCAACGCCCCCGCAACCAGTGGGCCCACGGTGAGTCCAAAACAGAAGCACACGGAATTGATTGCGTAAAGCTGTGCATAGGGCCCCTCCTCACCAAAGAACCCTTTGTTCGCTTTGTGGTACTTCTCAATCACATAGCTGGCTTCCACAATACTGGGCGAAGAGATCAACGCCAAACCCACGCCCGCAAGCCCAACGCAGACAGAGAACTTCGCTATTTCAGCGCCCCCGCCTGCGTGCGGGATCCTTAGGAGAATGAGCGGGATGGTTTGGGAAGCAAATCCGACCACACACGCTGGCTTCGTGCCGTATCTATCAACAAATTTCCCAGCAAGAGGACCAAGCAGAAGATATGGTAGGACGAGCGGCATGAACATGACACCCGCTTTCAGAGAATCGAAGCCAAAGAGATCTTGTGCCTCGGTAGGGATAGTGGCATCGAAAACGCCGAGAAGGGCAGCTTGCGTGAAAGCTACTACTTGGGCACAGAGAAGGCGGGCATCGCTAAGACAGTAGACAATGGGGAGCGCTTTAATCCATTTGGGTTGGTCTTTGGGGATTTTCCAATGCTCTTCGTCATCTTTCGTGCCCATCAGCGGCGATTCTTCATCCGCGTCTTCATCATCTTGGGCAGTTTCTGAACTGTTGTCCGACGAAGGATCGACGAGTCCGTATCGAGCTGCAACTTTCTTTTCAACGACCAGTAATCGCATGATAAAATCGATGGCCAGTAGTCCAAGCCCCAATCCCAGGACTGCATTTGGTCCAGCTTTCGCATAAATGACTCCTCCAACGACCGGGGCTAGAAGCTCCCCCACAGAAATGATGCTGAATATCGAACCGATTGTAACACCCAAATTCGCGCTTCCGACCGTATCCATTACCAGAGCCATACCGATAGTCCATACCACAGCAGCACTTGTGCCCTGCAGTATCCTAGCAACTACCAAAACCGTAATGCTCTTTCCCACAAATAGCAGAACTGTGGCAAGAGTCAAAGCTACCAAGCCGATAAGGAATGGTAACTGGCGAGCGGGGAGCTTATCTGCGATATAGCCTGCTGGCAGGGAGAAGACCACCGATGCTCCTGCATAACACGCGAGGAGGAGGGACGTATATGATTGAATTTCGGAGTGAGGGATGGAGATTCGGTCGGAGAGGACGAAAGGGAGGATGGGCACAATGAGGCCGTAGAGGAAGAGGTCGGTGAAGAGACCTACGGCCACGGTAGAGAGGATGAATATGGTGTTCGATCGCCATCGCAGGCCGCGAGGGGGTTTGGTGTAGTCTGTATTCGTTACAGTCGCCATGCTAAGGGATAAATGATGGAAGGAATAATAGCTCGACAGAAGAGATGGCAAAAGGGTAATTAATGTAACTAGCGACGTTTTTTGTCCTATTCGGACGTCAACAACAGTAGAAGAGATTGTTAGAGTACAGAATAGCTCAAGGACCTGCACTGAGAAAATTGGAAGATTTGTACGCCATCTTGTGCACCCAGAAAACACTTTGCATCTTCGTGTTACTCGTACCTGTGTAGCATCTGGCATGGCGTCATGACTTGGCGGGAAGAACCGTCTGTCTCCGGAAGAATGCATCTTCGGAGACGGTCAGGTACGAGTACCATAATGAACAACCTTCACAATACCTTGAAACCTCGACGAGAGTGGTTATGAGGAATATTTATGCATCACCATGGTCGTTAGTTGTTCGGGTCCAGGCGATAATCAGGAGTTGCAGCCCACCAAAGAATTGTCGCTACAGTACCGGTAGCTGGGGTGTCCATACAGTGAGTGCTTGTATCCAGTGTCAATACTCTGCTGTATCTCTTCCTCATTTGTGGCACGATGCAGGTAATATGCCATTTTAATTGTATACATGATATAAGGCTTCAAGATCAATTTTTGGTTTAATTTCTAGATTTTGTCAACATAACGATCACGGGGACATAATTACTCAGCAATTGTACTGTACCTGGTGTACTGTAGGGAGTAGGTTTCTCAGCCACGCTGGTCCAATTTCCCTTTCCTCGAAGACAGATTTCTTCGAAATTGAATCTAAAGACCTAAATCTTGGTCCGATATTCAGCGCTCTTTTCAAGTAAATGTTTATGAAATGTTGGGAATAGGATTGCTCTATACAGCTATGAGATTTCTGGTTTGGTGAGCCTGATAGGAGACTTCCCGAGTAGGTTGCCGTGGTACACCTACAAACTCTTACTGCATTTGCCTGTGTAATTGCAAGTTGCTTCGGTTCTCCGAGGCCCTCCTTAGTAATTCGTTTTTAAGCAAAAACTGACTAAATGAATCCTAAATGCTTCGATATTTAGCAGCCTCGCTGTGGCAAGTAGAGGTTTGGGATAGATGGGGAGGAAGGATTCGAAGGAAAAGAATGCACATGCGTCTCGCAAGTTTGAAGTTGTTTATGAATGAAAGCTGATGCCGCATCGTCAGAAAGAGCTCTACGGAAGATCCTTGTTTGATTGTCCAGAAAACGCGGGGATATCGAGTGCTTGTGTGTGGGGCAGTGAAGGTCGAACCTTCAGGGCCACCGGGGTCGTCTCTCTCAAAACGGAACACTACTTGGCCCCTTAAAACCTCTGAAAAGCGAAATGAGAACAAGGTGAAGTACTTTGCCATCGTCCATAGGAGACAGTGACATCGAGTCACGACACATCATTCTGGGTTCATGCATCGGGAGCTGACTCGAACACTTCTGCCAGTGAATATTGAATAACATGCAGCAAGTGAATAGTATCTCTCTCTCGAGCTAATTTATGAGTCAGTGAAGGCCCTTTCAGATATTTATTAGGTACCAAAACATTCACTTTCGTCTTATATTTTATCAGCTGAGAAACAGACAACCCTCGAGCTGCTTTTGCTTTCCCTCATTCTCTTCAACAGTCATCACGAACCAGCTGCCTTGTGAGAATCACAGAAGACATCTGAGAACTCGCTCATCTGACTGGTTGACATAAACTATTCAAGATGGCGAGTTCATCACTCTTCTCCGTGTCAGCCGCAGTGATCCTCAACCAACGGCTCATCTCCCAGCGTGGTGGTGTCATACCTCAAGCATCCCACTGTGAGAAGTCCCTCCGATTTAAGTTGTTCATCAACTCGAACCCCTCTTCGGTCCATTATGGCCTGACTCTCCAAATCTCCGCTCTCCGCGACATGTCCAAAGAGCACAACATCGACCAGATACCTGATCACCCGGCATACATATATTTCCCTACCAGCAGCATCTCGCACTACCGCAGTTTTACGCCGAGTCAGAGCGCTATCCAACAGATACAAGTTAACGGGCTTGATATCGATCAGGAGCAGGTATCTGAAATCACTCGCACCCTCCGCATGTTTTGGGTTACAGGTGATGCCGACTTCAAAGAGTTGCGTCATTTAGTGGTTATATGCAGTGGGGCAATGATTGACTCGAAAATGATCCCGAAATTGAGGAGTGAGAACTTGGAGTGGGAGCTGAAGCGTATCTTTGGTACGATAGAGACAGCGAACGAACTGGAACATGCTTGCCTAGAGCTTGATTGTTTGCTGCCGGCAATGAGAGGTGAAACGGATCGAGCGCTATCAGGCATGCACGATGCTGCTGTGAAGGATTCGTTAATCCGACAGGCGGCGAACCTTGCAGCGGAGATGAACCTGTCGGCCTCTATACATGAGGAAACAGGAGCGGGTGAACGCAAGGAGTCGAAGCCAAACGAGAATACTTCGAAACATAACTTCGCTTTCAAGAACAAGCCGGATCCCAACACCAACGCAGAGAGCGACGACCAAGAAAAGACAGTAGAAGGAGTGATGAGCAAGGAGAACACTTCGAAGAAGACTTTTATTCCTGCCATTATCGATGGACATTTCGTCAGCCCAAGTAAGATCTCCTCCTACCCGTACGGAAATCGCCAACCTGTCGACAAAATACAATATGTAACCCCTAGGACTTCGCCTCACAAGTACCTCCATCCCCATGCGATCGGTTCCAGAGACACAAAACAGACCCAAGGAGTCGTGTCTGAGGAAATCAGTCCAAGCACCACGAGAATTGTCAATTCTCCAAGCTCTTCTAAGTCGTCTCTTGAGTTGCCCCGCGAATTCTTGAGCGTACCCGAAGACATGCCATCTGACAATATCGAAGCTTCAACCAAATCACTGGTGATTCTCCTTTTCCTTGTTCCGTAATGTCCAAACTAACATTCTCAGTCTGCCAAGGACGGCGAATCAAAGGTCAACGATGCGCTCATCGCATCTGATCAAGGAAACGACCATCTTCTCGAAGACACCGCTTCCAACACACGACCGGCCCCCCAGAATCTTACCATCATCGATGCTTACAATGTACTCCGCATTGATTTCGATAGCGATCTCTTATCAGACGAGGATGTGTGGTCCAAGCATATTAGTCTTTCACTCGACGCACTCGCTGAATGCAAAGAAAGCTACAGCAAGGCTATTCGTACAATAGCCTTTCATCGCCGAAGCTTTTACTTGATGGCGAAGTTGGCCGATCCTGACGAGGAAGAACTGATATTGAAAGAGTCGGCATAATGCTGGTGTATGGCTTTCTGATCTCGAGGATTCTTCTATTGCAAAGCGAACTGATTGATATGTCAATTGAGGGATGCAGACTGGTTATTGAGTAGTTCATAGGTGAACCTATCAAGTAGTGTCATACAGTACAAGCACAATACCCAGACTGGATCATTTCCATTGGTTCTAGAATGGAGCTTCTCCATACTTCGTCAAATTTGCTGTGTATCCGTGAACTTTGCTGGGCGACAACGGTCAAACACGTATTACCTACCGAATTGAGGATTATACCCTTCATTTTCCGGGATAGCTGCACCTGGGTCTCGAGAGTTTGGATGGTACGTCTTTGCAGCATGTCAGACAGCCTTAGTACTTTTGGTGAAAGGGGGACGACAGAATGACCAGATTTAAAGGTAGATGTAATAGGAGAAACCAATGGAAGCAAGTACATAGGTAAATACACGTGATATTGTCACGTTTTAGTACAAGATGTCCGATGTCAAGATTGCTGAGTAATCACTTAGTAATCTTCCCCTATAAGTGCTGGTGCCTGAAAAAACTCTGTATGTACTACATCTTAATCATTACTCATTTGCGCAGGTACAGTAAGTACGAGTAAAGCGCGAGACTTCTAATCTGTTGATAATCGAATATATCACTCAATTATCAACAGATTTATCAACAGATTAGAAGTCTCGTGCGTAACTTACCTGCGCAATTGAGTATTATTCATCCAATCAATTCATTCTACGACACCTTCACTACTTAGTCCAATCCAGCAGGAATCCGTGCTGTGGAAGGATAGCTGGATCCGAGAGGGGAATTATCAACCCCGGGAGGCTAGGCGGCGAGGTGAGGGTGAGGATCAAGGATTATTCGATACGATTTAATTTCACATACCTTCATCCCATTCTTGATACCTCATATCAACGCAATGGCTTCATCAATTCCCATAACGACAACTCCACACCTTTACACCCCTACCGAACTGATAACAACCAAAGACGGTGTGATTGCTATACTCAATGGCGACAACTACGCCGAATGGGTTGCAAACTTGAGGATTAGTCTCTCATCTGCGCTTTGCATGGACATCGTACTTGGTATAGAAGTGGCACTACCTGCAAACGCATCCGTAGCTGTAAAACTGGAGTTCTAGAAGAAACTGACAACCACGTTGCGTATCCTGGCCTCCTCGATTCCTCGAAGCCTCTACACGACAATCAACCTGCCAATGATGGCAGGAGACGCTGTAGGGGTTTGGAATGCCTGCAAGGTATATGACAAGAGTCAAAACCCCCTCTTCTGTGATACTGTGAGGGAGCAGTTTAATCGTCTTCTCTACAACCCAGAGGAAGAGACAATTCGGGAATTCGTACACAAGTTAAAGGCGTCCCAAACTCAATTGGAAACCTCCTCAGTGCCGATAACTGATGCTGCAATTCTGTCACGCCTTCTAGGCTCACTTCCTCTCGATCCCATTTGGGTTCAAGCCAAAACCCTTGTATAGCACAGGAAAGAGACTGGAAAGCGTAGTAACTACACTGCAAATTACTGAGTCCTCTATACCGAATTCCATCAAGAGGTAGAAAGGACTGCGGCTGGGCCTAGCTCCCAGAACCAACCTGCGACGACCGCTGATACTACAATTGGGAATGCGGGAAATGCGAAGGTGGAATTGACTCAGGGAGTAAAGGAACAGGCCGAAGCGCTATTCTTCCAGCCAATGCCATACCATGGAGGTGTTGGTAGTCCATTCTTTGATGGAACGGAGTGACCAGATACTTGAAGGCGTTGGAAAGAACCTTTAAGTATCACGGGTTCACTGATATCGACGAGAAGAAGGATCGGGTCGTTGATTATGCCAGCGCACCAATTCGCAGAGAACTTGAACGTCTTCCAGAATATAAAGACAAGCATGCAACCTATCGTAGATCTAGTCCCACGAGTTCTATTCCGTCCTCGCCAAACGTCTTTTGCACTTTATATACACACCCGAATTAGAGAAATCTTTGATCAGTCAGATATCCTCCTCACATAACGTCCTTGGGAACAACAGTTTACCTCGCTCCGTTTCGAACTCCAACCCGTACTTCTAGTTACATCCTACCCATCATGGCAGCAAGGGCCAACTCCTTGACTCGGCGCATATACATCTCAATGGGGTGTTGTGCGAGATCGCCAAAGATTACGTCCCTCAGATCATCTGGTGTTACCCGTGATGCTGCAGTCCTGCCATTCTCTTTGTCGCGGAGAAGTATAACATCACCAGCGTTGTTCAGTGGAGGAGGCGGCGTAGGCCACAATGGAAGATCTTCCCACGGAACAGAAGCAACGGTCTCTCGGATCACTGACGTGCCTCGAGAGCGACGAACGACTTTGACTTTCGGAACCGCGACAGATGAAGGTGGTGACGCAGTCATCAATTTCGCCAGAGACTTTACGTATGCAGCGTCACTGAGACGAAGAACCGGATCCCCTTCGTTTGCAAAGGCTAGGAAAATCCCAGACCCGTGATCACGTCTCGGTAAAGGGATCAGAGAGACAGGTGGAGCACCGAAGGTCACGCAGTTGATGCCGCGAAACTGGCTTGCGAGCGTCGTCAAGTCCGAGTGGACAGAGGTCGATAGCATGTGGCTGTACAACATCGCGGCCACAGCGCCCCCTGCGGAGTGACCAGTGAACAGAAGAGAAGGCATTTGCGAGGATGCTGGATGCTCTTGCAGTTGTGCCGCAATCTGACCCACCATTGCCTTGGCGACCTGAAGGAATCCTGCATGACATGCATTTTCCTCGTCATCTAGGAATCCAATGGGCATTACAGGTTTAGCAGCCTTGTTGACGGCCCAATCCGTGAGACTCTTACACTCAGTACCACGTACGGAGACAATGACAACTTGAGAGTCGTCGATGAGCTGCTCGTCTATAATCATGGCTTTGATGTCTTTGGACGAATTTGCTGGAGTATATGTTCCTCGACGAGTGAGAGACTGCGAGTCATAGCAATCCAGCGATGCTTGTGCAGCACGACAGACCATAGACCATGCTGGGAGAGAAGTGCTAAATGACGGTAGTTCTGGTGGCAATCGAGAGTTTTTGAATAGGGCAGCCTTCCTAGCCAAAGAGTTTGCCTCTCGTGATGCGGCGTCTTGAGGCTCTTGTCGCCTGACTGCATGGGTACGTGTACGCTGTTGATATTGCGATCCGCCTGGCAGGCGGGAGTTGAGAGTAACCTCGGTCTCTTCTTCAATCAGCTCCGTGCACCCATTTCCATTGTATCGATCGCGTTCCTTCAATCCACTTTCATCAAAACTGTATACTGAAGCCCCACTGGAGTAAAGGGATGAGGCACTGGAGTATATTGAAGCTGAATCATTGGAATATATCGAGGACGAGTCTCTAGAGTATAACGACGAGGCACTGGACTGAGATTCCTCGACGGTGAGATCTTCAAACGAGTCTAACGAGCCTTCTTCCCCGGTGGAGTTTGCAGAAGAGTTGCGACTGTATGTCGGTCGCACGGAAGGTTCTCGCTCTCCAGGAAGGCCGCTTGATGTTACGTGTGCTTCCTCGTTCTGCAAGTCCTTCTGAAAGTTGGAAGAGTCCGCAGGGAGTCCAGGGCTTCTCATCGGAGAATCAATAGTCACATCCTGTTGAGGAAATGACTCCGGGACCGAAGGTGATTGATCAGGTATAGGACCAGCGAGTTTCGGTTTGGACAAATCTCGTGACATGAAAGTTGGTGTTCGTATGCCAGCCCTCCAATCTGTGTTTGTCCGGGTTGGCTTCGTAGCCATGAATGGGAAAGTAGGAACGCGTGAAGGAGTAGAGTTGTCGCTCTGTGCCGCCTTGACAGGCTTGGTCGTATAAGCTCCTCTGCCCATAATGCAGTTCGAAAGGATGGTCAGTGTGCGGACAACTGATGGGATTCTTGTCCGGAGGCTGTCAACTAGAAAATGCGCCGTTGACAACGGAGCGAGTGCGCTTTGCTTTAATGATTATCAAGTGGATTACGGTCTGTTTTGAATCGTTTGCTTAAGTCACCATCTCATTGGCCAAGACACGCAAGATGCAATTGCACACCCAATCCGTACAATCAGATAAAGGATGTGATTCAGCATTCCAATACTCAGTAGCGGCTCCGGCCACCGCGAGGAGGCTTGAGGCTTGAGGCTGAAGGCTGAACAATATAGGCTGGCTGAGGCGTGGCCCCCCCCTCCCCAGACAAATATGCCTTATCGGACCAATGAGAGTCGCGGTTGCGCACAGCCGCATATTGAAAGGAGAGCAAGGGGTTTAGCTCGAGAGATAGCCGAAAGCTTCTCTGTACCTCAGCCAACGACGGGTGTCCAGGCTAGTCCATACCCGAGTTAGTGGTTCCTGGATCAATAGTACATGGTACGTTCTTCTCTTCTGGGGGTTCTAGATTCGGTAAAAAAGGGGCTGCTGTTCTCTCATATTTACCCTTTCCATGCTCCAGCCAGCCACAACAGCCACAACAGCTCACCTTTCAGGAATTCAAAGAATCAAAAGCTAGACCTAGATGTGCCAACATAGCGAAGGAAACCGTCTATGCAGGAAAGTCCGTACCTCAGCCAATGACAAATCACCAGATTATACCTTTGTCTCGGTGAGCGGCTCCTCGATTGGTGCTTCATGAGTAGAATCCCAACATGGGGGGTCCAGATTCCACAGACACGGTACCTCCGTACCTACGCTTCCATTCTTCCTCTTCCGGTACTTGAGACAGCCACGCCAGCTCACTTGTGAGGATCTAGATCTCCCAAAGCGGACTTCCATAGCGAGAATAGGACCAGAAACGGCCCAGAGGAGTATTGTCAGTCGTGTAACTCTTATGATTTTAACTTTATATTCAACCTTCTATTCTCTTTTCGTGTGAACTCTATGCAACGACTCTGGAATACTACTTGTGAACTACCTGACAAAGCAGTTACCATATCAATAACAACACGGAACAAACGAGTAGACCACGCTGGCGCTAGTCAGTCTAAGCCTACACTTGCCATCTGTTGTATCGGGCGTTCCGGTATTCTACAAGTCAAATAAGAGCGCCTTCGCGTCTTGACAGGCTTTGGCCTTAAGCAAAAGTCCCCCACTGTTGCTGGCTTCTTCGTCGCACTGCGCAGGTTCCCTCTTCAGTTCAATCGCATACAACTCTTACTATGGACTCGAAATATCCGGCCGATATGGACCGCCAAGTGCGAGGATCAGACGATTCTGAGCAAACTTGCGACCAGATCGATGCTTTCAAATATTCGGTCAATGTCGAAGTTCAGGTTCGAGAATTGGACGATTCCAAAGACAGATGCGACGAGATCAACACTTTGATAGAAGATTGGGATGCACCTTCCAACCTGGAAAATCCAAGAAACTGGAGCGCTTGTGAGCGATTCCTATTGTCTTTATGTTTTGCATGCAGAGCTAACATATGTACAGTGAAGAAGGCCTGTCATATAATCCCGGTAGCGTTGCTTTGCCTGAGTGTCACGGCTGGCTCGTCCATGATCACACCTGGTATTTTTGCGATCGCATACAAGTTCAATGTATCTCACACTGCGGCGATACTACCTCTGTCGCTCTTCGTCCTTGGACTAGCCATCGGTCCGATGCTCGCTGCACCTATCTCGGAAACCCGCGGTCGGGGCATTGTCTACAAAGTTAGCATGCCTCTGTACATGCTTTTCATCCTCGGCGCCGGCTTCTCGAACTCTTTCGCAGGCTTGCTGGTATGCCGCACCCTAGCTGCCATAGCTGGTGCTCCGTGTCTTGCGGTAGGAGCAGGGACCGTCGCTGATCTCTTCGAGCCAAATAAGATGGCTGGCCCCGGGGCTCTCGTAGTCATGGCACCATTCTTGGGTCCTTGTAAGGAAGACTTCGTCACTTGCAATTTGGTACCTTCACTAATTGAGACTTACTTCCAGGCTTAGGACCAGTCATCGGAGGCTTCTCCGCAACATTTACAGAGTATCGGTGGACGCAGTGGTCTACTATTTTCCTAGCACTAGCTGCTTATATTCTCGTTCTCCCAACGCATGAAACACATCGGAAAGTCTTGCTCAAGAGGAAAGCCAAACAGATGAACCTTCCCTCCCCCGAACCAGAGCTCCCGCCGCGGGAGGCAATTAAGTTGCTGCTCACCATCACCCTGTTCCGCCCGATCCGCATGCTTATGTCGGAGCCCATCGTCCTCTTGTATTCCATCTACAACGCCTTCACTTTCAGCGTGCTGTTTGCCTTCTTCGAAGCTTACCCATTTGTCTTCATGGGCGAGTACGGCTTCGAGATCTGGCAGTACGGCTTGACGTTCTTGGGCATCGGCGTTGGTGTGCTACTTGGGGCGGTCGGCGCGATCCTTGTCGATCGGTTGGTGTATCAGAGAATCGTTCGGGAGGACGGGGAACGCATCAGGAATAGGGGGCCCGAACAAAGACTATACATCGGTATGGTCGGTGATCTCTGTCTCCCCATCGGGTAAGCCATTCCACCGTCCACATAGAATACAAATCTAGGCGCTTCATACTGACTGCTCTACAGACTCATCTGGTTCGCCTTAACAGCCAAGCCATCTATCCATTGGATCGTCCCTGTCCTCGCTGGTGTTCCATTTGCCTTTGGCAATGTCACCGTCTTCATCTCAGCAGCGCTATACATGCTAGATGTCTACGGTCCAATGAGTGGCGCATCGGCCATGGCCGCCAACGGCCTGCTGCGGTATACCATGGGAGCCAGCTTCCCGTTATTTACTGTGCAAATGTACCAAGCGTTGGGTGTCAAATGGGCTACATTGCTTTTAGCTTTTGTTTGCTTGCTCATGGTACCGATACCGTGGGTGTTCTACAAGTATGGACCAGGCATTCGGAAGAAGAGTGCCTATAGCCAGTGATCTAGATAGCTCCATGAATATGATTTATTTACGCAAGCAACTGCTGAGAACATCTCAGGTGATCAAGTTGTCAGAGTATCAGGTCCCATCTCGAGCATAACATTGCCATCAAGCCTTGACTTCGTAATCGCATTTGCATGTCGGTGAGTGGAGATTCAAAACGGGCTACCGAACGGCCCTTGCCAGCGCCAAAGAGAGTGTCCATTCTCGGTAGGCTATTGACCGTATCGGAAGCTAGAATCTGGGCTCGAGATGGTGCTTTTGGAGAAGTTGTTCTTGGTGATCGTATAGTCAATATTCCACGACGGAGCCTTTCGAAGACATTCGATACCCGGTTCCTCTTGGTGTGTTCGGCTCATCCCCCCCCCCCAATCGTCAAGACTTAACAAATGACGGACTACCGCTGCATGGATGGAAGAATGCAGCGCGGAACGAACACGAATTTTTGCTTCTTGGCACGTTATGGATCCCGATCTCGGAACTCCGTTAGCAACTCCTTCATGGGTGCTGAGCAGAAAAGAAATGGCATGACGAATCCAAAACCTCTACTCTCAAAGGTATGACCATCCAATAATGAGAGGTCATATTGTCATTGTCATTTTAGACTTCTATGGGGTATATGCCGCTCAACAAAAAACCATGGTCCATGCCACCTGTGCAAGAAAGTGCTGATAATCCAGGTCTCTCTCTCGAAAAATGAGAAGGCAACCCCCGAGCCCGCGATTCATCAAGGGTCCTCGCTCGTGGCATGTTCCTCTTTTCGTCACCTGCTGATTGTGGCTTCGGCTCCACTTGCCTTCACGACTCCATCCCCAGGATCTGTGGCAGGCATAGCCACTGGGTGTCCTCTCGCCCTCGATGTTAACGCAATAATCTCCCTGAGCATCAGCTCCCGAGTATCTCTGGCCAGGTCATCGACGTCGGAAGGTTTCAGGTTTTTCGTTTCGATGGGTTTTAATACTATCATTACTTGGTTAACGCCGTCCAGGTCTCAGAGAAGAGTCTTCTTACCTTTGCAGGGAATTGATCCCGATCTGAATCTCCAACTTTTCACATATAAAACATCAGAGTAGTTGGCAGCCACGACTGGTACAATAGGCACACCAGCCTGAACAGCCAAATGAAAGGCTCCCTTCTTGAAGGGGAGTAGCATAGGCTCTTTCGAGTAGCTCCTTGTACCTTCGGGAAACATATAAACACTCTGCTTCTCTGTTGTGATCTCGTGCGCGGCACCAGCCATGGCGGCTCTTGCATCATTTGAATTACTCCTATCAATGAATACACTCTTACTCAGAGTCATGAACCATCCCAAGAGCGGCGTGCTCTTCAGCGACTTCTTCGCAGTGACTGAGCAGTATTTCGGGAATATACACCCCAACATCAGGACATCCAGTTCAGTCTGGTGGTTGCCGATAAAGACAGCAGGGCGCGTAGTATTCAACCAGTCATTCGGATCCTCGACTGTGAATGTTATGCCCGTTCCATACCACATCGCATATTTGAAGCACCTTGCCGTAGCCCATTGCGATATTCGTCCGTAGCCGAAGATACGCAGAAGAGTCGACACTATGACACCGTATGTGGAGGCAATGATGAGTGCAATATAGGAGGCGAGAAGACGAGCAAAGAAGCCGGCTGCGGGGATTCGTGTGGACAGCATGAAGAGGACGAGGGTGAGAGCGATGTAGGCTGCGGTGAGAATGCCGAGGTAGTTGAGGAGAGCGGACATGACGGATGATGGTGGTAAGCAGCGGAGGAGAGAAGTAGGTAGGAGCTGCGAGTTTATGGATTGATGTGATGGTGTCGGCCCTCGCGAGGAGGGAAGACGACGAACATATATTACGAAGTATATAGATTGTGTTTGGTTGAGGAAGTTCTGGTGGAGGTTTGTCCGGTGCCGGTAGAATTTTTGGTGTGTCCAGGTGCCTTTTGCCGAAGTTTTAGCGCTTGTTAAGGTTGTTCCGGTGACAACTTTCAGGGAATATCCGACGTCACAAGGACAATCTTTGTTAGTGGGGAAATTTTACATGTGGTTTTTAAAATATACACAAAAGACACAGAAACTACGGTAAAAAGGATATCCCCAGATATGACCGTGAACAAAGGCAAAGGGGATGTTACGGTCGGAGTCCTGGCATTGCAGGGAGCTTTCAGTGAGCATATCCAGTTGTTGAGGCAAGCTGCTGAGATTCTGGCGGACAAGCACACCACTCTCGTCAGAAGGAGGTGGACCTTCATTGAAGTCAGAACCGAGTTAGAACTCTCATCATGTGATGCCCTCATCATTCCAGGAGGAGAGAGTACAGCAATATCGTTGGTGGCACAAAGATCAAACATGTTGGAGCCTTTGAGAGACTTCGTGAAGTGAGTCATATCGTGCAAATATGATGTTGGAAGCCTGACAATGCAATAGAGTATCGAGAAAACCAACATGGGGTACCTGTGCAGGTCTTATACTGCTTGCGGAGAGTGCAAATCGTACGAAGAAGGGAGGTCAAGAACTCATTGGTGGTCTTGATGTTCGAGTCAATCGGAATCACTTTGGTCGTCAAATTGAGAGCTTTCAAGCAAACCTGGATCTACCATTCTTATCAAAGGCAAATGGGAATGACTTTGTCGGCACGAACGAACCGTTCAAAGCTATCTTTATCCGAGCACCGATCGTGGAGAGACTTTTACCCAATGTCAATGGCGAACAGATAGAACAAGCTACCATCGAGGAGACGGTCATAGCACCATCACGATCCATGGACGAGACAGTGAGAAAGATTATCAATATTGGAGAGGTTGAAGTTATGGGAATTCTACCTGGTCGCGCTGCCGCATTGAAACATGATGGGACGAAAGAGAAACTCGACGCGGAGGCCGGAGACATCATTGCGGTTCGGCAGGCCAATGTTTTCGGAACAAGCTTTCACCCTGAGTTGACTGGAGATGCGAGGATCCATGTCTGGTGGCTTGAGCAGGTGTCTGAGGCTCTCAATCGGAGGAGGAGCCCTTGACGCGCCTGTAAGCTCTGCTTCGGCCACTGGGGTGCCTGCGATGGATTGAAAGCAATGAGAACTGTTGCGAAGGCAATATGTGTGCTCATTGTCTAGATTCTACTGAGTCGAAAAGTCTCGACGGAACTGCCACGCCACCTCATAGACTCCTCGTTTTTTGCCTCGTTAATTTCCTCCGCCAAATGCACGATCAAACTTCGCAATCTCGTTAGCGGCCCCAGCCTTGTACTTCTCCTCCATTCTCAGTTGTCCCTTTGCCAGACGCTCGTTGATGCTTGGGGGAGCGTACAGGTAGCTGTTCAGGCTCAGACTAGCAGATCTTGTCACTTTGTCACTACAAGATTCGGTAGCTTTCATCAGCGAAGAGTAGAAATCTCAATAGCGAGGCATACTTTTCAGAGGTTTCCTTGCTTAAAATCTGTACTGAAGTAGGGTCGCCACGCTTTTGGGACATCGCACTCGACTTTCTACTTTGGTTGGCTTTATCGAGGAAGACCATTGTTATTGGAGATCGAAACTCTTGGAGATGAATTGGTGATGATTATCTGAAAGCCTAGGGAATTGATATTGATGTTAAAATCTCTCAACCACAGATGGAAATCATCTCTATCAACAGCCTGAGAGGTTTTTATATACCCTCAGATCAAACGCTTCAGTGCCACTGTCTCGAAGTTTAAACACAAGATTTCTGCTCACTCTTGCACAACCTTGCCTCCTCCTATCTGGAGCTTCTAATCACGTGGGCTCTAATGCGCCCCAGGTGTTTTGCGCAGATGTGCGGAAACCCTGGTTGAGTTTCAGCCACCCTCAGCTCTTGCGAGCCTTGTTGACATCGTCGCAATCTGCGATCTACATTTTCTTTCGACCTTCAACTTCCTACAACAATCCTGCACACGACCCTTTTCGGTGTTGCGATACAAAGTTGCATTCAACTACTCGAAGGTCTAGAGACGGCTTTGACACTGCTCAGAGATTTAGAAGCAAGTCTTAGACAGCAAGCCTTGGCGGTATCCGTTGAAACAGTCCCTTCATCGTGCTTGATATGACCATCTGGTACCGGTAAGCAGTGCGTCGATCATGAACTTGTCACGTCCACCGGGTTTAAGAGCATTTGTTCTCTTTTGGGCGAGGATTCATTGCTAACCTCCGCAGCAACGAACCTAGACGGCGTGATCCCCACACCTGCGCAAGATGAGTGGTTCTTACAAAAATTCTTACTTTAACGGGTACTTTTACAAATACACGCCCAATATTGATAGAACTCAGCCTCAGTACGGAAGTCGTGCTTCTACTGGTGGTCAGCACCTTTCGAGAAATAGCGAATACACGACCAATATTGATGGAACTCAGCCTCGGGGAAGTGGTGCTTTTGCTGATATTCAGGACCTTCCGGGATATAGCGAATACACGACCAATATTGATGGAACTCAGCCTCAGTACGGAAGTCGTGCTTTTGCTGGTGGTCAGCACCTTTCGAGAAATAGCGAATACACGACCAATATTGATGGAACTCAGCCTCAGTACGGAAGTCGTGCTTTTACTGGTGGTCAGCACCTTTCGAGAAATAGCGAATACACGCCCAATATTGATAGAACTCAGCCTCAGGACGGAAGTGGTGCTTTTGCTGGTGGTCAGGACCTTTCGAGAAATAGCTCAGCGGATTCTGCCTATTTTTCAGCCGAATCGGATTCTGACTTTTATTCATCTCATGTCTCTTTTCATCCCAGAGATCAAGAACCAGGACGACGAGCCGATGATCAACCCCGGCCTGGCCCCCGGGTCCAAGCAGGCTTAGAAAGTAGAGCTACGACGCAAAATACGAAACCAAGCACCCCAAACAGACGTGTTTCCTATTTGCCTGAACACTCGACAGCAAACCTTCTGTCACTACCCAATACGAACCGAGCTCCTATCGAAGTAGATGAACCCAATTCCAGATCTTTGCAAGAAGTGGAGGAAGTACGGGCCACCAATGATTCTGAGAATAACAGTCCTATCTCCGACCGCCGGCTAGTTTCTCAAGAGTCGTTCTCAAGCTACACCACATGTCCTGAGGATGATACAGACTGGGGGAAGACAGTGATAGCGATGGTTCATCACATCGCATGTTAAGGCATCTATCTGTACCTAGAGATGGCGAGACTGAAACTAAGGAGAGTCTTGTGCTAACTGCCTTGAGTTCGGTAAAGGTGGAGTTGGTCGGTCGCGTTATGAACGAGTTTTGGAATATTTTCGACCAAAATTGGACTTCTAATCGCAAGGGATGTGTGACGGGGCAGCACTCAAAGAGCACCTCCACAGCTGGAGGTATAACAGAAGGCTCGCCATCCGCTGTCAGTTATGGGAAACATGCCCGAAACCGCACAGATGACCAGCCGTCCGATGAGGATGATGACCAGTTCTCGAAAGGGTCCAAGCGTCCCAGACGAGAGGGACAAACTGTCGATCGTTCCGGCTTCGAGCTTATGCTCGCATGCCCCTATCGCAAGCACGATCCGTGGACGTACAATATCAGGGACTGGGAGAGATGCGCACTGGGTGGTCATAGAACTGTAGCACGAGTGAAGTATGATGTTCCACTTCCTTCGTCGGCTTTATCTCATACTTGCTAAAACTCATCAGGGGGCACCTCTATCGGTACCACATTATTCATCAATGTGCACGATGTAAAAACTTGTTTCAGTCGCAAGATGAGCTCGATACGCACATTGAAGCAATTCAAGGCTGCGAAGCAAGGCCAACGCTGGTTCAAGTTGAGGGAATAACAAGCAAAGTCAAAGAACGGCTGCAATGCCGAAAGAAAGCCTTCCCAGGCCAGACCGAAGTCGACAGATGGATGAATATCTATGGTATTCTGTTCCCAAACGAGGAAGCCCCGGATAATCCCTGTAAGTGGATTTAGCGGCTCTCTTTGTTCTTCTAGAGTATGGGATTGAATTTAAATTGCTGTGGAAGCTAATGAGGCCATAGATTTTGAGCCCCTTCCAGACTATCAAGATAGATCAGCCCAGTCCCCTGATTCTCGAGAAGTAACACGTTACGAAGATTACTTGCGCGACGAAGTTCCAAGAGTCGTGCGTAGCGCGCTCGAGGCTGCTGTCAATGACGAGCTCGAGCCCATCGAAGAACGACTAAGTGCCCGGCTTGTAAACCTGATAGAAGAAGCCCAAAACATAGCATTTTCCCGATACCGCGCCAGACAGGACGCCGCAGGTCAGCCTGCAGTACCACAATACCATGGAGAGCCTAGCTCAAATTCAAACACAGATAATGTGCTGGAGACATTCTACCAAGCGCCTCCGCCAAATACTCATTCTGATCACACCGTTACAGCTCCAGACTTCGATATGCCATTTCCCCACGAAGAAACACAATCTGACTCGGGATACGCAAGCAACCAATCGGGCCCAGGGCAAAGCTCTCGAAGTATATCTCAATTCAACGAACTCAGCACAGATTCTGGTGAGCTTGCACCAATTGCTGAAGAAGCACTGGCTATACCGGATGACTTTCCAGAAGATTTTTGGACAGAACAATACACCTCTAGTACAAAGCAATATCAATGGGAAGCATCGTGGGGTGCGGGCGTAGTCGAAGATCTTGAGAACTTGTGACACATCACAACTCAAGTTTACTCCATATTCAAGTGAGGGTTCAATGCAACCATATTTTATTCAAGGGACGCGATTCCATAAAGTTCATAACCCAGCCGAGATCAGTTCTTTTATCAAGAGAGTCCAAGCAGCTACCCACCAGCTACCCACATGTGCCTGCAGTTGCAGATACGTGCAAAGACCCTCCAAAGAACTGATAGATAATCTCCATTTTGAAAGAAAAGTATGCCGTTGACGTTGCGTGAAAGAGCCCAGCGTCCAATGATCCAATCCATATCTGCCCAAAGAGAAAGAAAAGAAAAGAAAGAAAAAGGAAGTTTTGCAGAGCCCACGATCGCCATCTGAAGTACCCATTTCCTAAAGTGCATTTCACCGTTGTAAGAAACTCTGGTGGAAATGCTCCTCAATCTGCATATGTCAGCGTCCATCACCCAGACCAGATCAAGAGACTCACCAACAAAAACCTAAGAAGGCAACCGAACAGCATAGAAAACACCCTCATGTGTGTACCAGCGGCAATCACCGATGTCACCACTGTCAATCGTCAAGCGGTTTCGCTGTGTCCATGTTCCATCGGGCTCACGGCACCAATACATGCGCATGGGATCGTCATCGGCGGGCTTCATCTCCTGCTTCTTGTTCATCTCGAGACCATCAGCGGTGGCCATCTGGGCGTTGAGGACCTCGTAGCCGGTCTGACCAATGGTGCCGATGGTAGGTTGGGTGATGGAGAAGGTGGGAAGGCCGGTGGTGGAAGGTTGTCCTTGGACGTAGTAGCCGGGAGTGTTGGGATAGGTTTGGTAAGGGAAACCAGGCTGAGCAATGGGTTGAGGGTAGACCATGGGTGCGTTGACGACCTATGATGAATTTGTTAGCGAGTAATCAGGAGATAGCTTGGTGTTTTGTCTTGGAGAACTTCGGAGGCACTTGCCGGCTGGTACGGGTATGGAAATGGGTAGCAGGAGAAGCCACTTGAGGGGAGTTTTGTCTCGAAAGGAAAGTAATGACAGGCAAAAGGGTAGATTTGAGATGTGAGTTGTACAGGGGAGACAAAAGCCGGAATAGCAGGTCCGCCAGGAGCGATTGCGTGAGGAACTGGGTGAGCCACCGTAGGAATGGGAACACCAGTCAAGGTCACTGGGATCGTGGCCGCAGTGGCAACGCCGGACTGTGGAAGGTAGGTCACACCGCCGATGATTATGCTGCCATCATCGCGAGGGATGTAGGTGTGAACATTTGGACCATCAGTGGTGTCGCGAACCTGAGGTTGGAAGTTCTGCTGCTGGCTCATTGTAAAGCTGTGTTGAGTGCGTGTTGAGTGTTGTGCCGATGAAAGATATTGCAGAGTAAACGTCCTAAGCACACTGGAAGGGTACAAAAGGTTGTCGAAGTTGCAGGTCGATGGTGTTGATGAGTTGGTAATCGACGCGTTGTGTTCTTTGTTGACCTTTAAATACGCCGAAGTATTGGCTCTGACGTCGTTGGGGAGCGGAGAAAAGAAAGGGATGAATTCACTTGATTCTTACTTCGGCCAGGACAGCAAAAGTGAAGTTCTCAGGGAGTCCAAGACACAAGGAAGATTGAACTTACAGGAACCTTTCCAGTTATTTTGACAACAGTCTTGGCAGCAGGATCATAGACCAAGACACCTGGCTCTTTCTTTTTCTTGGGTTCCTCCTCAAGGAAGATATCGGTGCAGGGCCAGCATGGAAGGAGACACATCGTTACTTTGTAGAATTTGGCGGAACGGAATAATTGGGAGGTGATGGCGAAGCTGAAGAGAATGTTGTAAAGAGCAAGTGGAGTACGGGAGCAGATGGACAGATCGTTGTATAGCGTAATTGGTCCCAGCGTTGTTATGATGTTCATCCAGTCCTCAAAAGTGCTCAGTAAAGCGTGAGACTGTTTCTTTGACCACAGATGGTTTTGGGGAGTACGGATTGATGGGAGCTGCAGTAGAATCCAATGCACAGAACATCAAAACTTCTTTGATTCCTGTGCCAATTCTGGCAAGATAGTCGAAGATCTTGAACGACATACTGGTGGCACAGTAGATTCTCGCTTAGGACGGGAGGGTTTGAGTAGCGCCGGAGATGGAAAAGGAGAACAACGTGATAGTCACGAGGTTTTTGGCGTGTTTTGAGAAGGAATTGAGAAGCAGTTGCAAAAGGTGTGATGTTGAAGGCTCTTGTTTGTTAAGTAACAAGTTTTTGGTTTTCCAAGAGTGAGAAAACAAAGGCAGAGTCTTTGGTAATGGGCAGCTTAGTGCAAAGCTTGGACCGACCCATACTGCTATTTCACATGACCTGGCTAGCATATAAGGATATACTTAGGCTACAAAATTACTGCTAGTAAAAGGTCCTCACCTATTGCATTCGAATCTCAAGAAGACATTGCCTTACTTGAGTCAAAACATGCCTGTCAAACCGATTCGACAAATAGAGTAATGCTCGACAAGCAAGCACATAACTCGAACAATTCGGCTTTGTCCTGAGTGAACCTGCCGTTGAGTATTAAGCTCTGTTTAATCTACAAATGTTTTTTCAATGCTAATAAGCTACTTAAGGTTTCAGTTTGGTGCAAACGACCCTCATATTAAGTCCATTTTACAACATGGCTGCGCAGTTAAGCTGCAAATATTTCAATCCTACATGAATGAGCTCTGATTACAGCCCGATACGGCTTCCCGTATCCTGCCTACTTACTTTTTCTATGTATGGATATTGGGAGGATAGATAACTGTGAGAAGCTGCTTGGAAGGCGAAACTACTTGAGAAATCAATGTACAAAGGAACAGCCACACGTCTCATACTAGCTGGAAGATTTGCACTTAACCCATAGCACATTTCTTGTATCACTTTGGTACTCAGTGATCATTGTCATGGGTGTAAGCTATTACCATACTAGTTCAAGCCCGCAGGGATCCTCCCATGCTCAGATACTCAATTTGGGCCGTCGAATTGCTACCCGCTAAAGCAGGTACGGCACTACTCAAGTACATCACCAGCGACTAATGGACTGAAGCTGGCAACACCCAATTTGTCGATGTGTTCAATTTTCTACAAGCATATTTTGCAGATGATGCTATGTAGTTATTACAATGTGTAGTAGAGCTGAGGGATGTAGTCGTGACCCCGCTGTATGACAATAGGCTTACTACATTCCTGAAGAACTTGTAGAAGTCTTTTGTATCGGTGCGCCAAAGAGAGACGCTCTACGATCGACCGGGAAGTTACCAGAGTACTCCTCCTAGCGTCCACGTGACTACCCTCAAACACTACCAGGCTATGATCACAAAGACCTAGACTCTGACTAAATCACCTTCAGCTCACCTCAAATTACACATCATTATCTCTCAAACTTCTGTTAGCAATTGTTTTGAGATAACACCTACCTAGTGCTGGCGGTTGAAGCTGTGCTACTTTTACCGAGCCCCTGAAGAAGCGAACTTCTAGCGTCAGCTTTACCACCTCACCCTTGTACTGTACACTGCCAAGCCAAGACAACAAAGGTCCTGCGATCTGGCTCTATCGCTATCAACTCACCTTAAATCACACTTGATAGTCCCTCAAATCTCTGTCAGGAGATAATGGTACTGGCATTAAAGCTGTGCTGGATCGTCGAAACCCCTGACGAAGCGAACTTCTAGCGTCAGCTTTATCACCCTTGTACACTGCCTACTTAAGACAATAAAGGTGAGACAATCTGGCTCTATCACCTTCAACGCACCTCAAATGACACTTGATCATCCCTCACATTTCTGTCAGACATTTTTCCTGAGATAATAGTGCTCGCAGTTAAAGCTACACTGGATTTACCGAGCCCATGACGAAGCGAATTTCTACCACCCCACTTGAAGCTGTGCAGAATTTACCGAGCCCCTGACCAAACGAACTTCTACCACCTGAAGCTGAGGTGTGCTAAGCTTACCGAGCCCCTGACAAAGCGACTTTCTAACGTCTGCTTTACCACCCTCAGGTCTCGTGCATTGAATCACTATACCTGACATTGTTCACACATTGAAGACTCAACTTGGGAACAAGAGCAACTAAAGGAGCCGTCAGTCGCTTTCAATCATTGAAATCGCCTTCGACTTTTGCATGACTGGCACGCAGACAAAACTCAGATCCCGGTAAGTCGGGTATCAATTCTGCTCGCTAAGCCTCCTGAGTTTGGTAGGAGCATACTAAAGCTCTTGCTTGCAGATAAACATAGCCCAAGTACCTCTACGAAACTTTTCCCACAAAGCAGAAACATTACTCCTCAACCACACCGCATATCAGTTGCAACTCATTGCATCTTGCCATACAACTCGGAGCTTCCGAGCTTGATCCGCAAAGGCCATACCCAGACTCGAGTGCTGCACGTTTTCGAAAAATTAGCAATGGACTCTAGGACAACTTCTGCGAACGACAGGGAGATGGATCTCTTCAAGCGCGACATAATCAAACACTATCTGGTGCGCAAACTTCTGTTTCCTTCTCTCATGTCCTTTTGAGATCGGAATGTTAACAGGTACTGATCTATCGTTTCTGAAGATCACCAATCAATCTGCCGTAAAAACCCCTAGATCGACCCCTGGATTTCCCAAGTTCAGAGAGTTACCCTCGGAGTTACGAATCAAGATCTGGAAGATGGCACTACCAGGTGAGTACTGTTCCAGTCATTCAATGCCCATGAACATCGCTTGGAAAATAAATGCTAATTTCTAACTCTTTGCCTAAGGTCCCAGACTGGTCATAGTCCGCCCCGTCGTCTTGCCCAAGAAAAAGACAAAGACCAAGACCAAGAGAAAGACCAAGAAAAAGCCAACAAACCCCCATGATAGCATACTTCAGCATACTTTCGTTTCTCCCACCCGTCCACCAACGATACTATTTGTCTGCCGAGAGGCAAGAGCGGAAGCACGAAAGTTTTACAAGTTGACATTCGGATGCAGAAGCCTCCAGATCGCTAACAGTCGTAAAATATTCCAGATCCCAAATACGATCTGGTTCGACTTCAATAAAGATTACCTCTATTTCGAGGGAGAGGGAACCCGCAAATTCGGTACCGCTCTGCACAAGTTCAAGTTGTGCTTTAACAATAACGTAAGCGGAATTCGTTCAGGTGCGGCCATGGTAAAGCATATTGCCATAAATGAAGAAGTCGCACTTCACATAACCAGCGATGATATCAAGACTATGATAAGATTCCTTAGCTACTTCGGCCCGAAATACTTCAGAAGTCTCATAAAAGTATCAATGCGTTTGAATCGGCTACTTGCATCTGCCTGAAGAGAAAGGGTGGGTTTCGTGGACAAAGCGGACTAGGAGAAATTTTGCCTTCGATATCTTCCAACTCCGGCGCTTGACACAAAACGTCAAAAATTGGAAGATCACTTGGAAAGAATAGCGATTGAGTTTGGCGATTATCGAGAGCTTTGATCCGGAATTGAAGCTCGCCAAGGTTGTCACTCCAGCATTGTGATGGAATGGTTACAGATGATCTGGTTGCAACGGCATACCGCGTTCTGGGTGCCATGGAGATGGAAATTCATATTGGTGAGCAGTAGAAGCTTAGCGTATGCGAATGTTACAAGTTATCATTCACTCTATCATACACGAGCAATGAAAAGATAGTTCCTCGTGCTGGCGCCACTTTAACCATGACTGCATATTGCCCTCTTTTCGCAGTTCATACATCGTCCTCCTCCTTCCGATCTGGTCCATATTCCATAGAGTCAACGGCAAGCAAAGAGAACAAAATGTTTAAATGTGGTGTACATGCACCTGACTCCAAGCTGTCACGACCATCGAGTTTGTCTGAGAGGGATTGGATCCAGTGACTCAGGTATGGACCACTGCGCCTCCTGCGCGGACACCACCCTTATTTCAGAAAAGATACTTCCTGCTAGATCGATGCAGTGTGTGGTTGAGGTTTCAGTCCACCGCCAAATAGTCTGCTAGCACCTTAAAGTGTGCAGGAAACACTTCTGCTGCTTCCATAAAATCCGAGTCCTAAAAAAGCGAAAGCTGGAGGGAAGACTGCCTTCGAGCAGCCCCTGGAACAATTATTTCAATCATCCTCATGATCTCCAAATAATCATCAAGGAGATAATCCTCTGCAGCCTCCAATGGTGCTGGTTTGGTTGTGAATGCAATGCAATTCCTCGTCAAAGCTACCGCATCCTTCCCGGCTTGATTTTTCAGTAAGGGGTCCGCTTTCGCGTCAAGCAAAGCTTTCACTATCATATGGGCAGTCCCGTCATTGGAGCCTTTGAGTATCACTAAATGGAGAGGCGAGTTTCCTTCAACATCTCTGCGATTCGGATCCGCTCCGTATTCGAGCAAGCAGTCGATGAGCTCCAACCTTGGCCCGGAAGTCGATACGGCGAAATGCAGTGGTGTTTGATTTCTGTTGTTCGAACAATTTGGTGATGCTCCATTCTCAAGCAACGTTCTGGAAAGTATCAGAATAAAATATAAAATTAAGACATATTAAGACAGCATAACTCGGGTAGACTTGAGGAGGAAGATACTTACGCAACAGCGTGAAGTCGGGATGAATTATGAGTTCTCACTGTTCTCACTGCGGTGTGAAGAATCGTCTCTGTTACAACACGATGATCTCTGTTGTAAGAGTGCACCAGACCCAGATCTGACCCAGCTTTGATAAGGGCTTTCATCGCCTCCCACTGGCCCCATCGGAATGCCAAATCCATTGGTCTATTCCCGTCGCTGTCCAAAGCGTCGACAGTCGCTTTGGCATGTCGTAGGAGCTCGATGACCTCAGGGTTTCCCATTGCAGCTGCGTAGTGTAGTGGCGTTCGTTCCCGATATCCGCTAACATCCGGACTGATGCCTCTATGATGTAGAAAGAACTCGACAGTTTTTGTCCTGTTCCAAAACGCAGCTAGGTGGAGAGGAGAGTCTGGGAAGACATCAGAGGAGAGCTTTAGCTTGAGCGCAGACCTAAATTTGGTCACAACGCTCCTTTTGCCGCGGAGCTGCAACACTAGAGTAAGGGTTGATAAACAAGTTCCACAGGCTGCAGCCTGAACCAAGTTAAAGCCCTGCCTATTTTGTATATGCATACTGAATGCTTGATGATCAGCTCTTGATAGAGATTTAATGATTTTGAGCCGACTGTCTTTACTTGGATCTGATATTTGGTCTGGGTACTGCCACAGATCTGGCTGTTGCGTTCTGATACTTCTCAAACTACCAACTTTCAATAGGTCGTAGTTGTGAGGGGAGTTTGAGGGAGATTCAGAGGTCATTCCAAGGCTGGCCAGAAGAAAAAGATACGGGACGGAGGCCACAGCCGCGAATAGCGGTGGGAAAGGCGGTGGATGTGCAAGGGTTGATAGCCTGGGTGTTTGATACTGGCTAGCTCCCGTAGAACTGATTTTATTCAGAAGGTAATCGACGACTGGAGGATGTCCGAAGTAAGATGCAAGTGAGAGTGGCGTCCAACCCTCGAAAGACATCAATCTTCCCGCAATCTGGGTCTGGATTTGGCAAGCGACTTGTGCAGCACCCTCGCCCCCTTGCCTCACAACAGCTTTCACAACATTCAGATCACCCTGAACAGCAGCCCATTGAAGATCTGTGGTCTCCGCACGTTCAGGATTGTTTGAGTTCTTGCGTGCGTCCTGAAATTCCCGTGCCAACTTGAGATGACAGTTTCGCAGTTCAAAAAAAGGTAGAGATGATTTGAAGGGCTCAACGAAGAGTGGGAGTAGCAAGCGTCCGTCGAGGACTTCTCCGCGATTATCCTCAGCCTGTCCAATAGTATCCGTTGGCCTGCCATTCAGAATCTCTAGAGGCATGACAGGTTCATCAATGGATAGCTTTACAGAGCCGTGCTTTACTTCAATTTCTTTCAAAATGGCGCCATCTTTGACGAGGTACGTTAAGGAGTCATTGCTTACCCTTCCGGGATGGGAAAAATCAACGGGCGCTTGTTTTTCAATATCAACAGAAGGGCAGGCCGTCTCCGAACCATCAGAGCTGTCTTCTGGGACGGCTTGATCCATAATCACACCGAAGGAGAATAGTCTGTGCAGCTCCATCAGGTGGGGACCAGGAGATTCTGGTTGAGGCGTGAGGTCAATAAGATTGTCGTCATCCATGAGGTTGGCAGATGCTTGCTGAAATTCGCGTTCTCGTGTCTTCTGCATCGAAAATGCTCGTAAATACGGCTCTAATTTGGAAAGAAGGTCGCCGTCAATTTCCACGGTTTTATCGTCGGGATCTATGTCGAGCACACTGAATGTGTCATCTTCTCGAAGACTAGAGGCTAGGTTTCTCGCTCTCCACGCTCTGGATCGTGAATCCGTCTGCTCACGGAGATCATCAAGAAAAGCCTGCTTCTCGTGTAGCAGCTGGAAGATCTCCGATGTTGACTTTCTATTCCGTGTTGGCCATCGCGTATCAACATTGAAGATCAACTTACAAGTGCAGCGAGGAAGTGAGGATCTGGAAGCCTTGTTGCTGGCCTCTAAGGTCTACAATGAGATCCTTGATGTCCTCTTCCTTCAATAGGTATTTCAAGCCGTTGGTGAGACTGGCGGCTTCTTGTTCAAGCTCGGTGATGAGTTTGGACATCGTTATACTGCTTCCCGATAAGGCCGCATTGAATGATTTAGTCCACTCATTCTCAGCACGTAGTACCTTCGAAATCACACCATTCTGGTTATTCAACTCGACCTGTATCTGAGAAAGCGCTACCTGGTAAGTAGAGACAGCGACGCTCAAGTTGTCAAGGATACGTTGAATGCTAGCCTGCCTGCCCGGAAGCCGCCGGCAGAGGTTGTAGACCTGACAACAACAGGTGGCCAAAGCCACGACCCCGGCTGTTATCGACAATGGATCCATCGGAATGACATACGGTCTGCTCGATGCGCCGTTACCAGCAAGGCATGCAGGATGTTAACGGTTGTCAAAGGTGTCAACGGTGTCTCAAGTAATGAGAGGCCAGGTCTTCGAGTCATCCGCAGGCTCAGCTGACCCATCATCGGCGGTATGAAGGTACACACATCCTGGATGAGGCTGTCAAGCCACCTCGTTTTGCAACCCAGTCGCGGCAGAGGGCCAGATTGCGACAGCCATGCAATGCAGCATGCGTGCAGGATGTTGCGATAAGGAATTTAAATGTCGAAAGAGTAGAGAGAGGAAGAGCGAGTGAGAGCGACAGAGAGAGATGACATCTTGAACTGTTTACTCTTTTGAATGCGATTGTTATATCCCCTGGACATATAGCGAAGGAACCATGTCGTTGAATGGGACTTGATGGGATGAATTTGGGGCTTACTGCATACAAACACCAGAGCCACCAAAGCCAATTAGAGAAGCTTACATAATACATTGTCACTCTCTCTTCAGCTGCTGCTGCAAGGCATACTCGCAAGGCGTCTTTGAACAGTTTATTCTCTACTGCGGGTTTACATTCACTGGTGGCTTCACTGCTTAATGGTATATATGCTCCTTGAGGTTAGTCCATTGGAACCCCCCCGCACCATGTTCACAAGGTATTCCCAATAGTATACTACTTGGACTTCTAATGCGAAGCGACGAGAGGCAGTTGATAATAGTGTTACATGGTGGAATTCAAAGAGTAAAGGTAATATCCCATGGCGTAACGTGCCGAAGGGCCGATGAGGAGTCCGAGGGGTTGGTAGTGAATGTTTGGCGTGGAGCTCCTTTCGCCGGCCAGCAGCTAAGGTGGAGGGTTCTTCTATAAACTTGAAATGAAGCGTTTTGGTGGTAAAGCTTCCGGTCCCTTGCTAGTAACCGATTCTATTGTGCAATTTTTACTGCATCTGTATGGGATGACCATGCGTTGTAAACATTTGCTCGCTGCTCGCGACTCGTAGTTCACATCGCTAGAGCAGGGTCCTACGTTAAGGTTGCGTTGTCCGTCTAAGGGCCGCAATGGATGCGGTGCATACCTGCTCTCTCATCCAACACAGAGCCAAAACCCCGAGACAGACTCGTCTCTACGTTTTATTCTCCTTGGAAAGCCACTCCAAGTACGTGTCTCCCGAGAGATCTTCGTCCGGATCTCCATCGCCATGGAGACGACTTCTGTTCTGCTCAATCCAAAGCTGTTTCTCCTTCTTTGATTTCAGTCGTGACTCGTCGTAGATTGCTCTGTCTTTCGACTATAGCAGAATTAGCTCTTGTTCGAAAGAAATAGCCGCAAAGATTGAGTGGCTTCGGTTACCTCGAGTAGAAGCTAGGCGTGATTTTCAGTTGCAAGCAAGCATTTGATGAACTTACGTGCATGAGTGTGATTGAGTATTCAACCTCCGGATATCTTTGCGTCAGGGCTATTAGCTTGACAATCAAGACGTTATAAGTTTCCTTGTCATTGATCAAGTACTCTGTTTCTTCCATGACGCCTTTGTTAGATGTGATGCGACACATCCATGGCCCATCTTTAACCGTATAGCCCTTTTCAGCCCGAGTAGCCGGAAGCGTGGCTTTAGCCCAAATGGTACCGTTTGCCGTGTATGTTGCATGGCCTGTAGTAGGAGAGTCGGCAGTAGGCGCGGATGTAACGGAAGACCTTGACGCTGTTGAATGCAGTGATTCAATCTCGCCAGGAGGGATGATGCAAAGTCTCGTGTGCTCCTGAAGAGTGCTCTCGAATTCGTGGAAAGACGTGCTATAACCAAAAAACAGCGTCGTAATTCTCGTACTGTCAAAAACTCCATCGATGAGGCGATTGAGGTGAACAACGAATTCGCGCTGACCCTGATTTGCTGAGCATTTGCCAGATTTGCGCTCCCCGAGCCTCTCTTTGAGACAGATATTTGCGAGATGATATGCCTACGATCTAGTCAGCCTCGTTGGCTCAACATATCAGCCTGAGATTTTGTGACCTTGGTTCGCAAATTCTCCTTCGACCATAACGTCTGGGGGATATTTGCATCTTTCAGCTCTTCTATGATGAGTTCCTCTACTTTAGCCTTCGTTGCTGCCAATTCAGGGCGGCGAAGAAGCGCCGCCACTACTGGCACGAGTTCACCCAGGCGCGTTGACCTTCTTTGAGATTCGGGATCAGTACCATTCGCTACTTGCTTGAAGTCTGCCGCGAAGTCCTGATGGTGGTAGGAAGAGGTGCTGCAAATATCTTTCGCATCAAGAACCGAAATTTTGGAGAGGGTGTCTTCATGTACGTATGTGACATGGCCGCCTGTATCTCCAACTGAGGTGTCCAGAACTGTCCATTGCATGAAGATGGTTTTGAGAGTATCTGCTGTGGCCGTTCCCGTAAGTTTATTGTACCTGCATAACCTCGGAGTCAGCGTATTCTCGATAGACTTGAGAGTAGGGAGACAGTTCGAAAGAGGACGCCCAGTAGGAAAGCTCTGTATCGCTGCTCTTAAACTAACTAGAACAAGAAGCAACAAACAAGATATTGGGTCTAACGTACGGGAGGATGTCATCCTCACAAAAAGTCATCGTGACGTTGATGTATCGTGCGAGGAGAAGTTGAGGTGTTGGAGAGTAGGATGTCGCGAGGGGCACAATGTTGCTTCAATCCCAGAAATTAAGGCCTTCGAAGTAAGTTATTTTAGACTAAGAGGTCATTCACTGAGTGTCCCGAAGTATCTTGCTCCACATTGTGCAAGGGATTCTTGTGATTGAGAATGGATCTAAATCGTCGAGATAGCTTGAGGCTTTGAGCAGTTCCAAAAACTTCCGGGAAGATTGTCCATAAATGGAAAGAGTCCTAATTTCGCACAACTCCCCTCTTCCCATCCTTAGGTATCCTCTCAAAGTACAATTTCCACAGCATTAGCTCGCCCTCTGTGCACTTGATTAGCAAGGTCATTGTAGGAATCGTTCAAGGCCCCAGAGTATTGACTTTTGGAAAATCATCAGTCCACAGTCCATACTAATCTTTCATAATATAGTTGCTTTATTTTTTCAATACTCCTACCATGCCTTACGCGCACGCATTGTGCCGGCCCTTCTATATATACAGTTGTGACAGATCCGGAGTAGAGTTCAACCATCGCTAATGCATCCCGCGCCCATGAGAAATCTATATTAATCAAACAATATCGAAGGTGCTGGTACATGACATGGCTTCTGTTCAGGTACGACGGTCATTAAGAGGTGGTGATTCGGATAGATATTGGATGTCGTTGTAAATTTACACTGTCGTAGTGGTGATGAGAAAGGTCTCTTCAAAACAGAGCTTTCCTCGTGACCTGCATATCAAAGTATCAGCGAAGAAGCAGAAAGCAATGGAACCAGCAACTTACCGCCCATCCTCCAGCCACGGATGCCACAATTCCACCAGAAATCATCATAGGGCGAACACCTCTTGTACTCTTGAATATCATTCCACTTAGAGCGCCAGCCAGAACACTATTCGCAGAATCATGCTTCCCTCGCATGTGTCCGATGAAGGAATTGAAGCCGTTGTATACCAATGCGATTACGCCTGCGGAGTTTCCTAGGAATGGTCCACGCCGTGTCACGGCGTTCAAGACTGAATTCAGTCGTAGCTTGGGTGGTTGTCCCGCGGACCTCCTTAGGCCTTCTTGTAATCCCCAAGCCCCTCCTACTGTCAAAGCAGTCAAGTATGTAACGCCAGTACCGTAGCAGAGATCATCGGACCAGCCCCTTGATGGCAGAGCTGATTGCGAGCCGGGGAGATCAGAGAGAGCGGATTCTTCGAGAGAGAGGTAGTCGAGGGTTTGTTGATTCAGACCAGCGAGGGGATGTAATTGGGATGGATCTGCGAAGGTAGGGCCGGTGAGAAATGAGGAGACATCTTGGGCTTCTGACGGATCGAAAGGAGTGGGCTGAAATGTATCTGTAGGGGTACTTGAAGAGGTCACGGGGGATGAGTTAGACGAGCTGGAGGAAGACGACTTCTTGCCGGTAAACTTATCCCAGATAGACATCCTGAGGTCCTTTTCGGGGTGTGCGAGATGATGTGTCTGTCTGTTGGCGGCTGGTCTGTAGCAGAAATTAGTTGACGGCATCGCTTTCACCAAATATTTCTCTTAGCGTGGCTCTCCATACATGCACGTGATCATACCAACCAAAAATTCTCGTTTCTCTCGTCTTAACGATTATCACTTCCCTAATTCACATTTCACTACCCATTGGCCTTCTTAAAGTTGGTAAACTTGTAAAAGTTATGTGTCCATAATCAATGGCATCGAGATTGCAATCCATTCTGTGCGTCCGGTATGGAAATGGACCCTCCGAGGACGCAGATGTCTCGGGAACCCCCAACAGACGACCGCCTGGTAGTCAAATGGCTAGAGAGACAGCCGGAATTGAGGCAAATCCAGTAAGTGGATCCAAAATCCGCTTGGGTTTCCCTAAAGTTTGTTTAGATTTGCAGGAGACATATTGGCAGCGTTGCTTGACAAAGCATCTCAACCTCGCCATGCTTCCGGCAATGCCTGCATTAAACTTTGCTACTTTGTTGAGCAGTGTCGAAACTCCAAGGAGCCTAGACTCCGAGATCTAGCTTTTTCTGAAAAGGCTTGTATAGATCTGTTCAATTTCTACATTGAGTGGAACGAAAGGAATCAGCATCGATCCATGCGTCAGGTGTTGGAGCTTCTAACCTCTCTCGTCTCTCTCAATTCGGACAGGGAATCTACAGATTCTATAACAAAAGCGATCCTCCAGAGAGTTTTGTCAATTATAATACATCAATCCGCTCAGCCATTGGCTAAACCTGCCTTCAAATCGTTGGAATGCTTTTTGGGAAAAGGTACCATTTCTACCGCGGCTTTGATTGGTTGCTATGAAGGTCACATTGCCTCAATCCAGTCCGATTCAGATACAAGTTCCGAGAAAGACTCTCTGTGGGACTCTTTTATGGCTGAAGTATTCTCATGGCTGACTTTGCCGGACGTTTCTCCAGCGGCCGGAAAGTTACTAGTCACCCTCTTCGTCAAATTGGGCGGCGAGGCTGGACGGTCACTCAGTCTCGTAGCTAACCATACGGTTCTATGGCAGCGCTGGATAAGAGCTGGGCTCAGCAGACATCCAGAAACCTTGGAGAATATTAAGAACTATCTTTTTCCGCCGTTGTTCAAATTGGATCGGTCGGGGTCGATACTCTTCTTGGGCGATCTTAATAGCCAGGGATCAATCTCCGGTCTACAGATCGAAGAATCAAACGCACAGTCCTTGCTCCAGCTTGCTGCAATCGAGGTTGGAAAGAAATTGGGTCTTATGGAAGAGACAAGTACGAACTTCTGCAAACTTTTTTTGAATTATGGTGCTAATTACACAGGCACTTTTGTACGCCAAAGGGATTCGAAGAAGAAACCCATCGTTCTTGACGAGTCTGCGATAGGAGAGCTCTTGACTCACACTTTAGACACTGTTCGATCCCTTGCATTTTCTGTGCTTGTTTCGTCATCTTCATCCATCCGGCCGTTCAGTAAATTGGCTCTGAATCTGCTCCAAACGTACATGTCAATCCTCTATGCCGATACTGACGCCAAATTCCGTAACGAAATACTGAGTAACACAAGGCACATGATCGAGAGGCTCAGAGGGGCGCTCGCTTACATGACCAGAGAACTTGAAAATACTAGGTTTTTGCTGGATATGGATGAGTCCAGTGGGTCTGCTGCGCAGGTGAGAAGTCGCGAAGTGTTCAATGAGATCAACAACTCTCTTAAGTTGCACGAGAGATTTGTTCAGTGGTACTTAGAATTCTTGTTTGGCGAGTTGATCCCGACAGCATCCTATCAGCGCCACATCACAGCGTTGAAGGCCTTCACCCTGCTCATTCGATCTGGCATCCTTGGACATAATTCAAGCTCCACTGTTCCGAAGGTTCACGAAAATGCCACTACTTGGCCTTTCACAATTAAGCTTTTCACTTCTGGCAATATGCGACTTCTACTAGATCTTCTCATGGATCCTTTTGAAGATGTGAGAATCAGCGCAGGCGTTGTGTTGAAATCTGCATCTTGGGATGACTTTAAACTCGATGCCGTAGTAGATACGTTGACGGCCCCGAACCATCTACAGTGTCACGCAGACCTCTCTAGGCAAGAGATATCCATTCGAACTTCTTCTATTTCGACCCAATCTCTGAATTTAAGTTCATTGTCCTCCACAAATCATGTTACTCCATCTCCGCAAGCTTTGCTGGACTTCATTGATCGAGCGCAAGATGCTGCGAGTCGAACGGGCCGTGCAGACTACGGAGATGGCTTCGCTCGATCCTGGGAAATCCTGTACTGTCTCTGTACTTCTAGTGACGGTCGCTTGAAACTGCTCGAGGACTTGATCGGACAGTTAGAGAGAAAAGTTGACATTGCTGAAGAAGACTTGGCCCGTGCCGTTGTTGAAGCACCATTACATGGGAGTTTTGCCGCTCTGAAGTACGTACAGTAGTCTTCCTCGGCTCAAACACTAACGCGGTGTTGCAGCTTTATATGGGATGCAGTAGATTATTCCAACAGTCTTGCCGGCTCGTCTAATCAGCAGTTGGGTATCACAAGATGGGATAGCCTTCACTCTCGAATGGTGGAATGCTGCAAACGGTCTTGGAATGTTGTGAGAGGTATCCTATGCAATGATTCACCCGAAGGTCACCTGCCATCAGATATCGATGAGATTGACTCTGTTGGCACTAAAGACATTCTCAGCTACAGTTTCCGTGCAACCCACGAGTCAAGGTATTTGCCCTCCTGTCATACGGACAGACCTTGGTTGACCTCCTTTCAGTAATCTGATGAGAAACCTCATTGGTAAACTCAAGTTAAAATGGAACAACGGATCGCCAGTCCTTTCTGTACAGGTGTTTTCTGACATCGGTCACCTGACGTTTGAACAACTATCAAATCTTCGACACCGCGGTGCATTCTCTACAGTTTCTTTGACTTTCACTCGATGTTGTCAACTCACTCAATTTCTGACCCCAAATTTGGAACCCGATCAAAAACTGCTCGAGCAATGGTATCAGGTATGTTGCCATACAATCTGATATACAGTTTGGAACTAATGCCCTACAGGGCGCCTTGCAATGTATATCTGAGCAAGCATCGACAACGAGACGATCAGCTGGAATCCCAGCATTGATTACCGGCATTCTTTCATCCAATGCGCAGAAGCCAGGCTTTGAAAATGTCATGGATGATTTGATGGGCATGGCGAGAACGCCTGTCAAGTTATCTAGAGCTGATGAGACAAACCTGCCTCAAGTTCATTCCATGAATTGCTTGAAAGAGATTTTCAGAAGCTCCCTTCTCGGGAAGAGAGCAGACAATGACATCGCTGAGTGCCTACAGATTGCAGCCGATAGTCTCAATTCCGAAGTGTAAGTCGCCTTTCACTCCATCTTTATTCTACTGACATTATACCGACAGCTGGGCAATTCGTAATTGCGGACTTCTCCTGCTACGAAGTCTTATTGATGCATTGTTTGGGACAAACGAAAGCAAAGTTGCCATCGATGCTGGATGGGACGGTCGCTCAGTGAAGCTTTCGTACGATAAGTACCCGGCTCTTCCAGCACTCCTAATCAAACTTCTCGATGCCGATACCAGTCTGGTGCAAAGCATGTTGGCACCGAAGATCAGCTCTGTCGAGTCAATGTTTCCCGCTCTTGATATCGTTCGACGCGCAGGCCCTCCTACCACACATAGGAAGGAAATTTTCAGATCTGTATCGCAGCATCTGGGGAGCAAAGTCTGGCATGTCAGAGAAATTGCAGCTCGCACAATGTGCACAATGTTGCTTCATAGCGATTGGCTTTCAGAAGTTATAAAGTTGATGGAAAGTTCTGCTGGATCGACGAATCGACTCCACGGGGTCTTGATGGCTGTCAAATTTGTCCTGGACCGGCGGTTAGCACTACACTTCGAGAGTGCAATAGGTACCAATTCAGTAATCGAAGTTTCGAAGCATACTAATGTTCATGTAGATGGCCTTGATCAGCTTGCATCATTCCTTGAAAGTCCGAAGATGTGGACCTACTTCAAGAGTGGCTGTCCCGAAATTCTAGCAGCATATCTGGAAGTCAGCAATAGCATTGCGAGGATCCTCATTTTCTCTCGCAAGTCACGTAATATTTCCACCCAGTTGAAGATTGGGTCTATCATGGATCAACTCTTCTTTCGTGATACTTACGAGGAGTTTCTTGGTCTGATAAAGACATACCCCACTATTACCGTGTCTATACGAGGCACCGAATGCTCTGTGAATACAGCACTTGCCTGCAATGCAATATTACACCGTTCTGTTTTCAGTTCAGCCCTGAGAGAAGATACTCTTTGCCTTCAGAATGTTATCGCCTTTGCTACTACTCTTGACATCGACGTCGTATTGGCAGCTGTCGAGGTAATCCCTGATACCTGGGGGAATCACACGTCAGTCGGTACGTTGCTTGGTCTCATCAAGACCTACATGGGCGCGATTGAAGCGACCAAATCCCCGGAAGTTCGTGCAACCGCCATATTCAACCTCGCCGAAGTTGTTGATCGAATGCTTGGTCGCATCGACTTGAAGAACTTCAAGAGTAACCAGAACAGCCAGCTGGCCAGAGAACTACATCATACAAGCTTAGATCTGAATGAAATGGTCCAAAATGAGATCCAGGGACTTGGCACTCTACTGCAGAATGGAATGAAAACTCCTTCTTTATCAAATGCGGAGATCAGAATCAGCGGATCTCTCCTGGTGTGTGAGTATATCTCCCAGAATCTCTTCAATCGAGCTTTCGACACATTCCAGTCGCGAATGGAAGCTTGGGGCAAGCTGCTGGGTGTAGCTGGAGCCTCCACTAATGTGAGTCCGAACCACTCATAAATTATTATTGACCAATACTGACCATGAAAGGATGTTGGCACTCGCCATGCTGCCGCCGCAGCTCTTGCTTCATTCTACAGCAATCCATGTCTTGAGTCGTACATGTTGAATGATGAGTGTGTGCTGCCTTCGATGTTCTCCTTGTACGATACACTAAACGACGATGACGATGAGATTCGCAACATGAGTGCGCAAACCGTGTCAGCCTTACTCCAGAAATCTTTGATTCCTCTGGCAGCTCGATTAGAGCTGGCTGAATATGTCAGCAAAATTCATGCTCGAGCTCCATCATTTGCTTGGAACATGGTCTACCGAATGACCGGGAGCAAGCTCGAGACGGTCGACAACATTGGATTCCGACTGAAGCCCATCGGAGGTCAACTTCAAAAAGCAATGAGAGAGGATGATTCACTCTTTGTGGAAGAGGAGCAGAATCTCTTTGTCGACGAAGTTAGAGAAGCAAAGCTGTGGAGCAAAATATTTAAAGATACAGCTCTCAATACCCACAACGGGGAGCGAGTAGATTTCGATGTCGAGAATACCTGGTCACAACCCCACACTGCATTAGCCACTTGGGTGATAGATGGCCTTCTGACTGGTTGTTCTCTTCTCAACAAGGACGATGGGCCTCTTGGCTGGACTTCGAAGCCAGCAGTGTTTTCTCTTCTGACGAGGCTCTTGCTATGTGCCAATGCCACTATTCAACGCCATGAAAGGCTTGCGACCTCTGCAACAGGTCGTTCGGTTGCAGGCAACAGAACAATTGGCGGCATCATATTTGCTCTGAACCAATTCGTTAGCTTTAGCAAGGAGAAGAAAATCCATGAGAGCCTTCTTCTGATAGTTCGTGGGAAATCCTTGTTGCCTTTGGTTGCATTGCGACGGGTTGTTCCGGATTCTTCAAGCTGATGAGGGAGAATTTCAGCTCGCTTCGGCAAGGTCGCCGCGATCTGGAGTTTTTCAAAAAAAAAAAAAACAACAACAACAACTAAATTCCACGCGCCCAGATCCCTTAACAACATCCTCGATTTTCTGATCGCCACTTACTCACATCGTCAATCAAGCAAGCAGCCTATCAGCTTGCTACTATTTGCAATCATTACGTGCATCTAGCCAGATTATCAGCGTGGTAAGTTGTCTCTCCCAATTAATCAACTTAAGGTACTAATTACTCTTTCTCCATAGCTCTTTCGTTCATCGTCATAATGAATGCAAACGGGAAGCTAGCTCTCATAATCATTCTTGTATTTGCAGGAGTATGGATCCTCTTCATACTGGCACTGAGGGTTGTCAAAAGCTGGGTTTGTCCACAGTCTCAGTAACTTAATGACATTGGCTGACAGAAGCTCACAGGCTCAGAACGAGTATGGTTTAGCTTCTCTCCCGCTATTGTCTTCTTGATTTCCTTCGATCTCTTTGCTGATAGAATCGTCGACTTTAGGGTGAACTCAAGATTGGCTACAAGATTGGCTATCGAGAATGACCAATCCTCTACGACCGCCACGATAGTGACTACCACAATTGTTTGAGTGTACCAGGTGCTGGATAGGGTGTGGCGAGCCTTTGTGGTGTTTTGGTACTGCCTCTTAGGCTAGCCGACGGAGCAGAAGCCAGAGGTTTCTGGACAGTGGAACTGAGAAATCATGTCTGAGGACAGCGCACGGGAAGATGTGGTAAGAGGACCACTATTGACTACAGGAACTCCCTTTTACAATGAAGAGACAACACTTTTTCAACTATTTCTTGTCTTTCAAGCTGCAACAACATCCTGAATAATACATCAGGTTCGGGCCTTTCTTTAGTCCTGTCCTTCTCACTCCGCTAACAAAATTGATTGCTTCATCAAAAGAATAAAATTCACATAGAGATAGATTGCTGTATTGGTGCTCTCCAAATAGTTTTGGCGTTTGACTATCTCATCGTCCATCAACAGGCTTGTGTTGCCTGGTGCAATACTGTGGTGGTATTAATGACATGGTGGGAAATGATCTTATCTTTAATTCTTGTGAAGAACCTGGGCTGGGGTTGGGTCATATCGAATGTTCTAACATTGTCTTTGGTCTTTCTATAGACAATATCACATGCCGCTGAACATGAAGAGACGAACAATGTCGACTAGAAGGCCATTTGGTTCCACTATCGCACTGGGTCAGTTGCGAGTAGCCATGAATCTTCTCAGACGGAACAGCAATCGACATGTTCCCTCTTTGTTTCCTGATCTTATCCTATGCACCAGGTGGAACCCTTGCGAATACACTCGCCGCAGTGGTTCCTACCCTTGAACGGCCCAGTCTTAACCTCCATAGGCATGAAGTGCGGTTTACGTCTTTACGGATCGACAGACGATGGCTCACCTCTGATACGAAATATGGTGTATTTCTACGCGTACACGTTCGAAGGCAATACCAATCACTCACCCTGGCTGAATATCGAGTTGATTCTACCAAGCCTCCAAAACACATTCGAAGCCATTCCCGTTTCCGCAAACTCTCATAGCCATCAAACGCCCTACAGATCTGCCACATCATTTGATACGCGCGGAACCCCCCCCCATCCTACCCCCGTCATGGCCTCCTCTTGCGACTCCGACTCTTGGAGCTGCTGGGGCGCGCCAACACAAGCCGGTGTTCTCGTCACTATTGTTATCATTGGCATGGCTATTTCGCTCGTTCTTTGGCGCGGTCTCTTTCGAGATATCATATTCAAACCCCTCTCCCGCCGTCACCTTCACCGCGATCTCGAATCTGGTGTCGTCAAAGAGCGTGGCCAGCTTGCCGCCTTCTTCCTGGGCAATTACTATCGTGTCAAGGGCCGTCATCGTCACGAGAATGAGAGAAGAAACATCCCCACCGTCACTGCACCAGCACCCCAGGAATCCGGGCTTCTCGAAGAAGCTGCTTGGGAGGTCTTGGGCAGATTTGGTGCTTGGATTAACGATATCCCTTTCCACCCTCCGACAACTTCCAATACCGACCGTCGAACCGAGCGTCGAAGAACCCCATCGCTTTCTGATCCTTCAGCAGCCCGTTCTGAGCTTACGGATACTCCTCGGCGCCATCCTCGTATGGAACCAGGTGCTCCGTTACTAGATCCTCGTGCTCTGTTCAGTAATGGTCGGGCACTAAGCGAATCTGCCTCCTGGCGCAGCACTGATGCAACCGTTGCTTCGAGCACGAGTAATCATCCATCAATCAATGCTCCCAGCTCGGCCCCCGCGGTTGTGCCAAGAGTTTCAGTCCCTACACACCCCTCTGATTCCGATATTGAGCTCGCTCATTATCCTTCTGCTCGTCATCCAACTCCTCCACCAGAGGTCTACCGGAAAGATCTCGCTTATCCCAAACGCAAGAGAATTTCCAGACGTATGGCTGCTGCTATGTTGGATGCTCTAAAGTGATTCATGGTTGGCAGGCTAGTCGTAAAGATTGAACAGGATAAGAACGATTGGGTTGGTCGAGATTGTAGCATTTGAGATTGTTGTTTGGTGATTTTCATTGTGTAAAGTACCTAGTGCAAGAAAAGTCCGAAGGAATTGAACAGAACGAAAGATGCACATGTTTTCGTTACTGTCCAGTACAATCATAATGAATCAAACATCGTGAACGATTAGGACAGCTCGTGAAACATTGGAGTATCATTCCGGTTAGTTGCAGCTTGACCATGACCACACTTCAAATCAGAGAACAATCATCATACTCTTATTTGCCCAGGTTGCCAACATGAAATCAGTCATAAAAGCACTTTACTCCTCCATCCGTTTGACTTTTAAAAAGATCATTTTCCGAGCTGTGGCTGCTCTAGATGTCAGCCTCCGAGTCAACATTCATCCACTATGATTCCCAAACGTAGCCCCTACGGTGCAGATCCATCAACTTTGATACCCGTCCCAACGAATTATCCTTCGGCGCCGCCAGCGATACCAGCATACTCCCCCGCTCCATTGCCACCACCTACTCCTATACCCAGTACAAACGCCTACCTGTTACCAAGCCCCACAAGTGGTACAATTTTGTCCGGTCCAACAGCATCTGAGGAATACACAACCCCAACTTCCACCAGCACAGTGGTACCAGTCGCACACCTCGAAATCAGCACACCTAGTCAAGCTGCCATCATAGCTATCAGTGTCATCTGCGGCCTCCTACTCATCGGGCTACTCTTCGCAATTCTCGTCTTGGTTAGGAAACGATACGAGCGACAAGTACTGCGCCTGGGGATTGCCAGCGGAGGAGGTGGTGGAGGAGGTGGAAGTAGTAGGCACCGTAGGAAGAGGAGGAGTGAGAGGAGTGATACTGACTATGGGGATGAGGGATTGAGGGGCTTCGGTCCTGCGAGGAGGCCAATGGACCCAGCGTTCTTTAGGGCTGGACCAGAAATGAGGATGAGAGGGGCCGGGATGCCGTTTGGAGGTGCTTTTGATCCAAGAGTGCAGGACATCAACAGGGGAGAGGAGAGGGATGCGGATGTTGAGGAGATTGAGGAGGAGTAAGAGGTTGGTACTACGAGGGCTGATGGGGGGACGAGAACATCGAGAACTGGATCGGAACGAGGTCGTCAGTCTACTAAAGGCTCGAGGTCTCATTCGAAGAGACATCATAGAGGGTAGACAGGTAGACTTGTGGGGGAGTAGGAGAATGATGTTTGCAGCAACATCGATATCACAGATCTGTGAGAGCCATTGAGGTGGGGAAGAGGCCCAGGCAGTCCCTTTTGCTTATCTCAGTATGAACAGACAACACCTCGAGTTTAAGGTTCCGCTCAATTGCGCATTAGGTTGTAGTCAGAGAGGTAGCGAGGAATGATAAGCAATAATTGACATATCTATACATTTCCTGCGCCGTTCAGATGGTGGACTCTTTGTGCACTTCAAGTCTGACAGAGGACATCTTGTCCCATTCAGTGACTTTCTGAATGTTTTGAAATATTCGTTGTTGACTGTGCATGGTCGTTGACGAATCAAGGCGGCATATCAGAACACTGTGTACTGACTGTGCTTTGTCGATCAATGGGCAAAGCTATGTGAGGAAGTCTGCAGCGCAAGACTTCCTTAACTAGTAAGCTAACACATACACAGCTTTCCTATGCATATACGCTCGTACTTCTGCCACAAAGAGCATTTGGTTCAAAGAAAGATTTTGCAGAACGTAAATCAAGAAGGAAGAGTCTTAAGCCGTGGTCTGAACAAAGTTGAAGGCTCTAGAAAATGGTGGACCGTGCTCCTAGCTCGACCAAGCTGATGACGCTTTACCCTTGCCGTGTCGACAACATCTCAGGTTGACGCCGAATCATCAATATTTGCGTTTGGACCTGCGTCAAACACCTGCACGTCTCCCGTTTGCTCTGCACAGTGAAATCAACTCTCCGCGACCGTGCATGATGTGGAACGACGAGGACAATAACCCTTACGGGCCTGGCGACAGCTTCTCCCGCCGTGATTCAATTACCTCCTCGTCGGCGAACCCCAATTCTCCAGGCTCTGGTAAGCTTGCCAGCCATTTCATTCTCACAAGATCACAGGATGATGGAATCAATACTTTTAGATGACAGTCCAGACACTGACATCGATTGGAATTACATAGAGCATGAATACAGCGCTCCTCGCACACCCTCGACAGTTAGCGACCACCCTGGAGGTGAACGTGATGTAGGACCACAAGGGTACGATAGCAACGAAGATGAGGAGCTTGGGGGATCAACTCAGCTTGGACCAAAGGGGAAAAAGGGTGGTTATGACAGCCGAATTGAGCAGATCCTATACGAAAACCCTGACCTACCGATCCTGATTGTTGATGCTGGGAAGAGCGCTGAAAGCGGAGGGAAATATATCGTATACACAATCAGAACTGGGGTATAATACGCGGACTTTTATTGGAAGCAAAGGCTTACTCTTGTAGGATCTTGAAGTTCGACGACGGTACTCCGAGTTCGCGTCGCTCAGAGATGCCCTGTCGAGATTGCATCCGACGTTGATTATACCTCCTATTCCAGAGAAACATACAATGGCAGATTATGCAGCGAATCCTACGAAAGCAAAGCAAGATCAACAAATAATCGATCTTCGAAAACGCATGTTGGCTGTGTTCCTCAACAGATGCAGGAGAATGGACGAAGTCCGGAATGATGGGGTCTGGTGGAGATTCCTTGATCCGAATGCAAGCTGGGTATGCAAAAATGGTGGAAGTTACGAGTGCATATGCTAACTCGGTCAGAATGAGGTTCTACACTCCCACCCAATTGCTTCTATCCCGAAATCCATCATGAAAGCCCCACCTCTCGACCCCGCCAATCCCTCCCCTGCTCATGCCTTTCTCCCTGTACCTGCCACATCTGCGAAGCTTAGATCTGCATCAACAACATCAGTCAATGCACAAGGTATGCCTAACCAACCGACCGAATATATGGCAAGCCCATCTGTTGCCGCTCATACAACTCCTGGTCTACAAATCTTTGGGCGATTCCCACCTGATTCGCAAACACTGAGCGAGCAAGATCTTGATCCATATTTCATCAACTTTGAAGCTGCAACGAAAGAGCTTGAATTACTATTGACTGGTCCAATCGAAAGGGTCAACCGCCGAACTCTCACACACCTATCTTCATTATCTTCAGACCTGGCGGAGCTTGGCGCGCGATTTAATGGTTTCTCTCTTTCCGAACCTTCAGCGTCGCTCGCAGCAGCTATTGAGCGCATTGGGCAGGCGGTTGACTCTTCATACATTGCTACGGAAGAGCTCTCGGGATCGCTAGGAGCTAGTTTCGCCGAGCCCATGCGTGAGAGCGCCCAATTTGCTGGAGTAGTACGCAGTGTGCTGCGATTCCGCGTCTTGAAGCGGGTACAGCAAGAGATGACCAACGACGAGCTCGCCAAAAAGAGAACCCTTCTTCAGTCTTTAGAACGCAGCGAGACCGAAGCCAATAGGATCGAGCAATACCTGAATAGCAGTGGAGCTGGAGATATACCCCGTAGGTCAACGTCTTTAGCGCGAAATCCTCCTCTTCAAAGAAGAGAGAATAGTCAAGAAGATACTGCGTCCATTGATTCCGATTTTCCTCCAACTCACGGTGACACCCCTTCTGCAACACAAGGAGCGCCACAAGACGAATCTGCCAACCACAAAAAGAGTCCTAGTGGCAATTTCATCACGAATCGGATATTTGGTCGAATCAGCCATGCCGTCCAGGGTGTTGTTGATGTTGACCCTGAGCGGACTCGAAGAGATACGATGGGAAAGACCAAAGAGTCGATCACCCAATTAGAGCAAGCACAACAGGCATCGGAACAAGACGTACGCGATGCTAGTTCGGGAATATTGAAAGACTTGAAGCGCTTTCAATCAGAGAAGGAAGACGATTTGAAGCGGTATATGGTAAGTAAAGATCAAATCACGGAATTATCTTCCTCTTTTTGAATCTCCACTGATAAGTAGTAGCTTGCATATGCTAGAAGTCAGATCGAATGGGCCAAGAAAAACAAGGAGACTTGGGAAGAAGCCAGAGCCGAGGTGAACAAGATAGAGGATGATTAATGATGTGGACGAATTAGCGAGCCATATCCGGCCTCGAGTAGTGCATCTCGAAGGAGTCGAGGCACTGGCGGAGCTTACAATGGTGTTATGGGCGACTGTAATTAATTTACCATGGCATGACTGCGAGCGCGGTCTTAGATTCAATGTCATGAGAAGAGTCTTTTGAGTATTGGTTTTTTTGGATTACTCCCGATGGCATATCGCAAGCGCGCCCTGATAACGCGGTCCATTATGAGGACTTTATTCTAATGGAAATGGCTAAGATGGTGCTGATAAGCTACCTGTTCGAAGAGACTCTGCCAGTGGAGACTCCTTACGTTTGTCCTTCAAAAAGATGCTCACTTCCAAGCATCTTCCTCATCAGCTTCAGCCAGAAATAGTGACTGCTTTGCATCTTCCATTTTCCCGAATCTTTCAACAACCAAGGTCCACAAAAACTTCATTGCATCATTGGTAGTTGATTTCTCAGCCCTGCAACTGCTGAGGAAGACTCATGTTTCTCCTAGAACACCTCATTTTCTCGGCTCGCTGCAGAATTCCTGCTAACAACTTTCTCATCGCGAAAAGTCAGAAGTCTGACATGAGTAAGTGGCTCGAGTCATTGCGTACGCTGTGCAGAAATAATGGAAGGTAGAGGGATTTATACTTCCCCAGGTGACTTGTTATACCAAGTGCTAACTGGTCACAGCTTTGGGTATTCGCGATCATTTAGTGAGAAGGCATTATGAGAGAGTTAATGACTTTGAGAGAACCGCTAAACTATTCCACAATTCTAGACAGCAGCGTATGTCGGCGTCCGATCCTTAACCCCTGTGCAAGTCCGAACCCCAAAGTCCACATCTTCATCAACCCCCCTAGGACTGGTATTGGTTATTGTTGCAAATTTCGGCGGCATCACGAATCGCAGCTCGCCACTTGTCAGTGGCACGATCGGTTTGATAGCGTGTCTTGTGAAAGTGTGCGCACAGGCTCAGCTTTACGAGCCTATCAAGTTGGGAATTGGCGAGTGCTTGGTTGGGATGCGCTGTCTCCACTCCTGACAGTATAGAGCGAATTTCTTGGACACTCTCCCGTGGAAGGATAATGCGACACTTGTTACCGCCGTGCGTATGAGTTTTCGGCGACACATGTGAATTTGTTGTCTGGGTCATTGCGGGAGACTGAGTGCAAGGTATATGGTAAGCATCCCATTGCCGAAGCGCCATCGTGTAAAGGGGCTTTTGCGTTATGTGAGATTGACAATATGTGTGTTGATTGGTGTTGATGATTTATGGGCTTGAGTCAAGGAGGTTGAGTAGAATGGAGGTTGTGTAGAGTGGAGGCTGGAAGGGAAAATCAGCAATGGGTCTTTATATGGCATTCTTGCACGACAGAAGAAATGCTTAGAATCTACTAGCACTGCCTTTCAGTTTCAGGCGCTTTGTAGGGACTCGGCGAGACTATGTTTTAAGATCATGATGCATTAATGTCTCAGCACAGGGGAAATCAATATAACTACTATCAGAGGGTGCGAGCATGCCACCATAGCATTCTGGAACATAGAGAAACAACTTATTACTTTTATTTCTTCTAATCTCGCCGTTCCCTTCCCCGGAAAAAAGCAAAGAGGAGACCTCTTTAGAATTTCTGGAAGGCCTTGGTTACACATTCACCCTTGATTCACGTGACTCCGAATCCCATTCATACATTGCCTTCCACACCCGAGTCGATAGATTTTCGTGTGCGCAATTAGTCTGACTTTGAACTTGATAGGAAATAAAGGGAAACCGAACCAACGACCTTGATTTCTGGGATTTTGGTGCTATCTCCACGCGGCCGGTGGAGATGGCTTTGACCAGATATTGGCCAGTATAGACTATGGAACTGCAGCAAATTCCAGCTACACCTGCCATATAAATCATAGGGCGCTAAGTGGCACTCCAGACAAAAGTTGGAACTCCATAACTCATGTTGATTGAGCGGTTTGCGGTCCGAAAGATTCGGCTGCTAGCCTCGACTTGGTGATCTGGCTCGCCTGTGGGGGGACAAAGCATCTTCTCAACTATGCTTCTTTACTTTCCGTTTCATCCATGGATAGTCTATACAACCTCAATGTTCACGTTTATTTCCGAGACGCCCTTCTTTACATTTTTCGTCCTTGAAACTTTCCAGTTTCTTCATTTTGGTTCCGGCCTTTCCGAAGATCAACAATGGGATTGCAATGCCCGCTCTGCTGGGCCAGTTTTGTCGTGCAGGTTGATCTATAAACTGTCGTGTGGAGAGGCAAAATCAGACAAGCGCTGCCATGGTCCCTCACGATGTCCATTTTATTAACTTCGAGCGTTGAGCCTTTGCCCGCTCAGTTGTGGTGTTCTCATGTTCTCACCCCCGCATTTCAGTTGCAACGTTGCAGTTGATGGAGTCGAGGTCAGCTCAAGATCTCGACAATCTTCAATCCAAATTTCAGTTCTATCTTTCTCGGATCATTCATCTCAAAGTTCAGTATAATGCCTTTCGAGCCTCAATGTCCCAAATCGCCGGAAGACAGCGTTCCTCCGCCGATGAGTTGGGACACCCCCTTCGGGGATTGTGTCTCACTCAGGGACTATGGCATTTCCCAGCCACCAGCAGAGCAGTGCGAACGGAAGCTGACACCCTTGGACTTGGTTATGCCAAGGCTCTATGGAACGCGCTGGATTCTTTGCTTCCCACTGGAAGCTGGCGTCGAGAGATCTCTTGTATTCAAGAATTTGCGACTTGGCTTGGCAAGAACCATCGGATCGATTCCGTGGATTGCTGGGGTTATAGTGAGTTGACCTCCATTTATGACCATGATCAAACTATGATTCAAGCTCAGTTATCTAAACCTGATCTCAATATAGGCACCAGAGACGGGAGCCAAATCGAAGGTTGGTAGGATTCAGGTTGTCGAATCAGATGGAGTAAAATTCCAGTCAGTGTGTTTCGTGCGAGCTGAGTACTAGCAGCTAAGCAACAACAGCTTGAAAGATCTCTGCGGCATTCTTCCAAGCTACCATGAGCTGAAAAAGAGAAACTTCCCCCTCTCAGAGTTTTCTACTAAGCATATAGCGCCAATTGGCATGGTCCCTGAATACCCTTTCGCTGTCATGGTAGCGCAAGCAAACTTCATCGAGGGTGGACTACTCTTGACCATCGGGCTCCACCACTCGGTATGTGATGCGACCGGGTTTGAAACAATCATAAGAACATGGGCAGATAATACGGCGGCTGCTGTCAGTGGCTCGGACTCCTTCAGTATCTATTCTCCAGCTCTGAACGACCGTATGCCCCTGATGGAAGGAAAGCCAGGCGCTCAACTGAAAGACTTTCCAGAATACGTCCTTATGCCAACACCGCCCAAAACCGCAGCCATTCAAGAATCCAGCGTAAGGCACCCTGACAGATCGGCAATGACAACGCATGTCTTTTATTTCTCACCAGAATCTCTTGGACAGTTGAAGAGTGCAGCCGCGGCGTTCTCGACCAACGATGCTCTGATTGGTTTGGTATGGCAACATATGACCATTGCTCGAAATCCAGTATCTGCACCACTCGAGCTCACACACGACAAAGAATCAAGGATGCTCTATGCTGTCAACGTCCGTAGCCGTATGAGGCCGCAATTACCTGCAAACTGGCTAGGTAATGCCACTATCTGTGGTGTCACCGATTATCTGAAAGTTACAGCCTTGCTCAACGAGTCCGGTCTCTCAACAGCGTCCACAATGATCCGTAAATCGCTAAATACCATTACCGCCGATCGTATTGATTCGACGATAGGACTTCTCAACTCGAGAGATGATCCTTACGACTTCAAATTCAAGTACAATGGGTTCCTTGGCCCTGATATTGTGTCGACGTCTTTTGCGCACCTGGAAATCTACAAGCACGATTGGGGACCGTGTCTAGGAAAGATAGATGCATTCAGAATTCCAGGAGAAGGAACAGATGGCACTGTGGGTGTATTTCCGAGGCTGAGGGATGGTGGCTTGGAGGTTCTGATCGGGTTAGAGGATGGGGCTATGGAGAGACTATTGCGGGATGCGGAGTTTGGAAAGTATGCTCAGCTTTGGGCTTGAGGTGTCTTGCTCCGAAGAGCATGGGGATCGACTGCCCGAGTGTTCTGTAGAGCAGACATCGGATTCACCACGATAGAATTGCAGGACGACTTAAGCTCAGACATCCAGTCCTGTGGTATACAGGCTATGATCGCGTTTATGAGGACGTAAAACATCTCAAGTCGAGGACGAGCGGACGAGAAGAGGATCGTGAAGGAGGGGGCTACGGGCATCCTCGACAAATAGCGGTAATCAGAGGAAGATTCAACCGATATTGTACCTTCTTAAGCAAATACCATTAACCGAACTTGAGCTTGGATTCGTTGTTGTAGGCATCCCTTTGGGGTCGTTGACATCTGTGCCAATTGCAACAACTTCATCGAATCACTCGAAAGCAGCTTGATAGTCCTACTCCGCGGATTCAGATCCTTGATTTCTCTTCCCAGATGTTGTTAATATGTTGAAATTGGCTTTGATTAGGAGTGCTTAGGTCAAAACAAACTGCTCCAAGAATTCAGATCGCCTCACTTGAGGTGTGTCCCTCAATCCGTATTCAACATTGGCTTTGAACTGCTATAGCCATCGCCATATCAAAGAATGCTCTTGAGTTGTGTCTATTTCTACAGCATAATCTTTCAAACAGAACAAGCTGTAATCAAGTTTCGCCTACCCAGGAGCCGTCATTCATTTTCCCCGTCTCTTTCGGTCCCTCTTCAATCCAAGTCTCGACAAGCCCTTGTTTTGGATCTTCATCCGGGTATCCTAAACTCCTTCTAACTTTCAAAACCTCCATACGCACTCTGTTTGTAACCTCCTTTCTCAAAGCCACAGCCTCACTGCCATACTTCAATCCTTCTGTCAACTCTCCCAATTCCCATTCCGCATTCTGACCCTTCTTTAACAAAGCCTCTTTCTGCAACCCCACAAGCCTCTTCCATCTCGCTCTCAAATCCCCAAAGATCTTTTCTCCATCCACGCTCTCTCCAAACGCAATCCTGATCTTGTTTCCCACACGCGGCAACTGCCTTGGCCACCCACGATCCTCGGGCATCACGTCCTGGTTCCCGTCAATGAAAATTGGTATGATATCAGGCAGTGGCTCGGATTCGAGAATCAAGCGCGATATTCCCCATTTGAAATATCGAAGAGTCTTTTGAGGATGTTGATGCACGCGTCCTTCAGGGAATATGTGAACCCAAGAGTGTTTGCGTGAGGTGTAGGCTGAAGGCGCTGGGAAGGAGTCCATCCCTGTGGTGGAGTAGGTCAGAGTGTTGGAGGTGAAGGGATCGAGTATATCAGGAGACATCGAGGCATGGGGCGTGGGCGACCTGGCTTGAGGATGAAAGAAGGGTTGGGAGGAGAGGAGGCGTATTGCTTGGGTTACTGTTGGTTGAAAGAGACCGCCATGAATGGGAGAGTATGCCCCGCGGTGTGTGGGGAGGACTTGGCCAAAGTTAAAGAAGGTGGACAGGACTCTACATATTGGAGTTAGTGGGCGAAGATCGAATAGCGAAAGAGTTCGCATACGTGTTTTGAAAACAGATATCGTAACTCCCCAGGCTCCATCTATGATTCGAAGGATTGAAGGCGTAGCGGAAAGGAAGAACTCCCCACATCAAAGGGTCATCCATTCTGCAGACATCAGTATTTGTTCTGAGCTGGATTTTGGACAAGAAACATACACGCTGACGTGATTTGATACTGCAAACACCGTGCAATCAGTAAAGATTGAAGCTCTGAGTATCAAAAAGCTTCGTACCAGTTATTAAACCCCTTTCTCTGTCTCCGACATTTTTCCGTTTATCCAAAGTTTCCATGAACTTCTCCAACCCAATGACTTCCATGTAATTAAGACCGAAAAGAAACCCTCGAGAGATCGAGCCGGTCAGGCCCATGATCAAGGAGGAGCCGAATCGCCATGGTAATGAAGGACTCGTGGATGAAGGAGGAGAGTTCATCTCGCCTTCGCAGGTTATCGCAGGCCAGACACGAGATATAAGAGGGAAGGAGGCGCCATACAGAATGAAGGAAATGCGTGTCAGAAGAAAACACCGCCAATAATAAGTGACGTCGGGGCATTCGAGATTCTCAGATTTGGAATTTTAAGGTTTGAATCTAATCTACTTCGGGAGCAGTGGCCGAAAAGGTTTTTCCGTTCCGAAGTTTGATAATCCTTCGAACGACACGTGAGGACAGCAAGTTACCTGCGATTAAAATCAAAACACAAACGAAGGACCATGAATAGGTAGAAACCGAGTCTCATACCGAGTGAATACTGTTCTAGGATACTGTATTACACACCAGAATCACTTCCGCTCAACGAAGAACAGCCCATACATAGACTACCGCTCGAACCAAAACCTCCCAGCACTTTCACAGCACCGAGTCCAGAATTAGTGCCCAAATTTGTGTATCTGGATCTACATCTATCGAATTGAGATTGAAGCTTTCTTGGAGTAGTTCATAAACCTTTCTGGTGTTAATTGGTGGCAAGAGTTGCCTCTTCGAGAATTCGATCATCACTGGAGACAGCACCAGAACACATAATCATGTCACACAGTAAGTGATGCCACTCTGCTTGTTTACCGTTTCTAAGATCTTATAGGCAAACGCAATACATCCCGTGCGGTCTTCACTTCACATGAGAGAACCCTCGCAAAGTCTGCTTGGAACTCCACGAGCGCTCGCCTCTCTCGAGATTCATTCCTACCCTTTGCATCATGCCGCCTGTGCCTTATGCCGGCTCAGAGCCCGGTCTCTTGCTCTCATGGAGACATCTTCTGTCGGGAATGTGCCTTGAACAATATCTTGTCCCAAAAGAAAGAGGTCAAGCGCCTCGAGAAAGTTCGTGAAAGAGAGGAGAAAGAAGCAGAGGAAGATCGCAATCGAAATGAAGATGAAGCAAGAGATCGAGCTGTTCAGGAATTCGAGAGAGTGCAGATGGGCTTGGAAGCCAAAGTCGGAACCGCGAGTGGAAGGAAGATCGTGGGGCGAGAAGATGGAAAGATTGTTGTCGAGGAGGAAGTCATTGGTGGAAAGCGCGGAGAGAAGAGAAAGTTTGAGTTGGATGAAGACGAGCTTCTGCGAATCGCTCGAGAGGAGAGAGCGAAAGCGAGGAAGACAATCGATGATGAGAAGGTTTGCTCAACTATCCGCGCAACAGACTCCTACTGACCAGCCCTCGAGTCTTCAAAAGCCACCTTGCCATCCTTCTGGGTACCCTCAGTAACGCCATCCTCAAACACCAACAACGTTTTACATAATATCACAAAGAAGGCAAAGCAATCCCCAGTATGCCCCTCATCGCCAGAAGACAACCCCCACTACTATTCTCTCCACACTTTGATCACCGTCGCTTTCACCGAAGAGAAGGACGCTGTTACGAAGACGAGCCAGCGTATTTGCCCGTCCTGCAAGAAGGTTCTGAGCAACACCTCAAAGGCAATGCTCGCCAAGCCATGTGGACACGTTCTTTGCAAGAACTGCGTCACCAAGTTCATGACTCCGAGTGGCGTGCATGATCCTCATGCACCTGACATCGACCAGAATACGGTTTCCTGTTATGTGTGTGACGCGGATTTGACCGAGCGGAAGCAGGGCAAGGAGGGCAGGGGAGATAAGGAGAAGATCAGGCCAGGCATAGTAGAGATTCAAAGTGAAGGCACTGGGTTTGCTAGTGGAGGGCAGACCACAGCTGAAAGATCCGGGGTCGCGTTCCAATGTTGATGCAGGAGACATCACTAGTGGGTAGATTGAATCAAGAGTCGGCCTCTGAACACTATTACCGGCCCTACTGCATGAACTGGTCGTTATGCATCGTTGCCCGAGTCGTCACGGGCTCAAGGTCGCTTAATAGTCACAACAGCTAGAAGTCGGGTTTCCGGCTTGAGGCCAGCTGGACATTAATTTCATTATTAGATGGCTTTTGGAAGGATGAATCTGCTTTGAGTTGAGAACATCGAGAAAGGCTTATTTTAAGCTGAAAGGGCATTCACGAACTTTACACGCAACTCTCACATAAAGAACATCATCTCCCCAATTCTCCAGCTCCTTGAAGAAGGCGTTATGTACAAAATAGATTCTTTCCAAAGCTCGTACATCTCCAGAAGTCCTGTCCTTCCTCAATCATGTCCGTGACAAAATTGCTCCTCCACAGACTATCAAGACGCTCTGCTGCTTTAGACCTTGTGCTTCTATTCAAGAAATGAACCCTTCACCTGAACTCCGATTCGTGTTTGTCTGTATGCTCTTAAAATGCGATGTGGAAAAACAGAAGCGCCCAAGCATATCCAAGAATCATATTGAACCACCCATTCTTCCGTCCCCCGCTACTCGCAACATAACCTGGTGTGGACTGTGAAACAGCGGAGGTGGTATCTTCGGAGGGGCTTGAAGGAATTGTTGGCGTCACTGACCAGACGCTTGCTGCAGCCGTCTTTGCAGGAGCGTATCCTTGCTGGATCTCCGTTGTCTCAGCTCCGGACAAGAGCTTTGTAGACGAAGACCCTACATAGTCGAGCCAGAGTCCAGTAGCAGTCTGAATCGCCTCTCCACTCTGGCAAGTCGTCGTAGTCGCTCCTTCCACAAAACCATACGTCTGAGGACCACATTGCCGAACATAGCTACATGTACTCTCGTTGATATCAGTAACCTCTGTCTGAGTGCCGGTTGGCAGATGCTGTAGTGTGCAAGTAGCGGTAGACTCAATCTCTGTGAACATTGCAGTCCCAGTTCCCTCTCCTTGTGGTATCCATGTAGAAGCCGTGGGGTAATGCTGTAAGGTACAGGATGACGCGGGGTAGTGTTGTGATGTACACGTAGATGAGGGGTAATGCTGAGAAGTACAAGTCGCGGTAGTTGAGCATTCTTCTGTGATAGTCTGAATCCACGTCTCAGTCTGCGTCTTGAGAACAGTCTCTGTGCAGGTCGTCTCCTGCGTAACCGTTTCTGTGCAAGTCGTCTCCTGCGTTACCGTATCGGTACATGTTTCTGTCTTCTCCTGAGTGACCGTCTCGGTACACGTTTCTGTCTTTTCTTTAGTGACGGTTGAAACGTTATTCGAGCAGACCGTTCCCTGGGCAACTGTTTGAGTCGCTGTGGCCATTGCCTGTGTGATTGTCTGGGTGGCGTATATTATGCTGTTCGAGCAGATGCTGCCTGTAGTGATGGTCATAGTGAATGTTGTGGCTTGGCATGTGCTACTTTGGAAGGTCAGCGCTGCCCGAGAAGAGGTTGACGATCGGATGCTCGATGTTCGCGATGTGGAGGACCGGGTCAAAGATGCAGACGTCGATTGTATATTGCTTGAAGATGTAAGTTTCGTTGAACCACCACTCGAGGATTGAAGAGACGCCGAAAACGATAGAGATTGTAAATTGCTTGAAGATGTAAGCTTCGTTGAGACAACACTCGCGGATTGAAGAGATGCCGATAAAGATAGAGAATTTTGAGTGGAGGACAATGTCAAGGATGTGCTTAAACTACTGGAAGGCCTTGTTGTAGTCCTGATTTGGGTAGCAGACCTTTGAGAGCTTGCCAGAGTCGCCGTACTGAGCTGTGACGACTGTCCAACAGACGAGCTCTTTGATATAGAAAGTGCTTGAGAACTGCTCAAACTTAGACTCCCCATCGAGCTTATTTGGATTGCCAATGAGGTGCTGCTCAGGCTGGATATAAAACTAGTTTGTGAATTGGAAGATGAGATAGTGGTCGTCGAAGTGCTTCCGGAAAGACTATTCAGGTTGGAAAGCGAAGCTCCTACTGACGACGTTACCAGACTTCAAAGTGGTCAGTGAACTTTCTGGTCCATTTGAGTGTGGCCTTTGACTACTAAAGAGAACGAATATCGATCGTATGCTCAGAAAATGGTACTAGATGATAGAATGAAAAGCTACAGAGATGTATCAAACGGAAGGGGCGTGCTTCTGAAGGACATTTCACAGACCTTGAAGTGACAACTATTGGAGTCGTGGTGACGGCGCCGCCTCCTGCTCCCCCACCTCCACCGCTTGCCCCAATGGTAGATGATACAGTACCAGTATTGGAGCCCGAGTTCGGGCCATTAGGCCCGTTGCCGTTACCACCTCCTCCTCCAGGGGTAGATGATGCAGCAGGAATAGTGGATGAGAATGCAGAAACAGTAGTGGTTCCTGCACCAACTCCGCCTGCCCCAGGCGCAGATGATGCAGCAGCAACAGTTGATGAGAATGCAGTAGTAGTAGTGGTTGTTCCACCCGGAACTCCCCCTCCACCACCAGCAGTGGAACTGAACGCGATCGAGCTGGATTGTACCGGGCATACGGCAACATTGACGTTATTAGTATCCAATGTAACAGCACCAGTCAACGCGAATAATCCGCCGTTAGAGGTCGCAGACGTGACCATCGTGATTGAAGTTTGCGCCAAAATAAGTCCTTGGAACGTAGTTTGCGTACCGATTGTCGCCGAACTCCCGACTTGCCAAAATACATTGCATGCCTGTGCAGTTCCTTGTAGTATAACAACAGACGCTGTCGCAGTAGTCAATGTGCTTCCTATCTGAAAATACCAGGTTGCATTAGGAGTTGAGCTGGAAAGAATCAATGGTCCAGTAAGTTGTGCCGAATTGTCAAAACTGTATACCCCTGCCGCAAGGGTTAAGCCACCAAGATCTTGTCCTGTAAGATCTGTTGCCCCACCCAGTGCGGCAATCGTGTTGTATGCAGTCAGGGCATCGTTCTTTGCGCTGATGGCGACGTTATCGTCTACGTATTGGCTCCCACCAATTTGAACACCTGGACCGCCAGGCGGTAAACCAGTGATGGATGAACCAGGGGAGAGTCCAATGTCACCAGTAATTACTGATGGGCCAGTGTTGGTGATTGTGGTACCGCCAAGTATAGCGAAGGATGCAGCTGATCCTAAGCTGACCGTCTAGAACACATCAGTGAAGAATTCTTGTTAGAATATATATTGGATCATACGTACTTGAGCTGAGATGAGGGCTACATGGCAGAGAAGATATAACAGTATTAGGCGTTCCATTTCGGTTGGGGTCGATATTCACCGCAAGTTGAGAAGAAAGAGATTTGGAAAGGAATCAGGGGACGAGAATCGCGGAAATCAAGAAAAGAAAGAGCTTTTGAAAGCAATTATGGGAGGAAAAAGCGGATATCAAAGAACATTTCCAGAATGCCATATGATCTGGAATGCCATAGGACTTAGTAACCTAGGAAGTAAGCGCCGCATATTTGGAAAGGTCGTAATCTCTTTCAAAACATTCAGAACACGAGTCTCACAGAAATATGCAACGTAGCCGATGTTGATGTTGTTGGTGTCCGCTGTAAAGCTTTCGTGAAGAATGCTGCGGCTCGAACCCGCTCTAGCCTATGTTTCAGAGCCCCTCGAAAGCTCTGGACAACCCACCTAACCCCGAAATAAGGCAGGTAGGGACTTTCCAGCCTGGATTACTCTCAAAGCTTGTAATAAATGCGGATAGCCTCATAGCCCAAATTAGATAAGGAGCGGAGGAGGAGGAGGATAACAGCTAGGAAAGGAAGCAGATAATTTTGGAGGTTGAGATTGGATAAGATGCGGAGCTACTAGCGTCTGGCAGACGTTGAAAGCGACCCTGGGACTAGCCTTCTTCCCCCTGGTTCAGGTATGTGTAAGGCTTAGCATTTCTAGACCGCAATACTTATATAGGTCCAAGGTTGCGTATCGTATGACTGAGGGCTGGGTGGAGGTATGTGACCAAAAGACTGTCATATTCATCACGAGTCATGGGCTCAAATTCGGATATAAATCCACATCCGTGCAGGAGTTCTGTTGAGAATCTTCTCACTTGAGAGAACGATATTTCATTTGCGAGAACAGCTCTTTGAATCAAAAGACTTGGAAAGAGTGAAAAGATTTCCGTAATGCGAGACTGCACCAGATCCTTTCTGAACCAAAGAGCTCAATTGATGTTCAGCCTGCCAATCCGAATACCAAGCAGCCCATATACAGAACAATTTTACATTTCTGACCGCATCGAGCCAGGACACTCTTACTCTTCATTCTTGACTCCCTTCCCACCTTCAATGAGCTTGTCCCCCAACATGTCCCTCGCATTACCCAGAAGATGCCCTGCGTCCTTACTAACGTAGTCATTCGTCGTTGTTGCTGCTGCCGAGGTATTGTTTCCCATGACACCGATTCTCTCACCCACAATTCCTGCGGCCTCTTTTGCATTCTGAACCATACTACCAACAGTGCTACTAGCGTTTTCATATCCCTCTTTGGCCATCTTGGTCACGTTCTCGGTGGACACTTGGACGACACCCCCAGCTTGCGCGTACCCGTCCTTCGTCATCTCACCAGCTTTATTGCTAGCATCCTGAATAGCCCCTCCAGCCTGTGCAGTTATCTCCGACGGGCTGGGGTATTTCTTGAGGGCTTTGAGGATCAGGAAATACGTCTGAATGATGAGCTTGTGAATCGCTTCCTTGAGGAGCATCGTGATGCCATGGCTGAAGAAGCCCTTCAAAATCTCGCCGAAAACACCTTCGTATAAAGCTGCTGGTCCTTCAGTGCGATAGATATGTAGTATTGTGTTGAAGACCGTCGACTTCTCCGCAAGACTCTTTGCATCTGTAGTCGATTTTGCTAGGTCTCTTGTGTTCCTCGTGCCTTCTGCTTCATCTTTGAGCTCGATGGCAGAGCCTTCATCAACAGGCGGCTTCGAGGATATCTGTGCTCTAGCTTTGGCGAGTGAGAAAGGATATGTGATCGTGGAAGCAATGGCTTTGCTGACGGCAGCCATCAGGAACGTGATTCTCGCTCCAGGGTCATCTCGTCGAGCTCGCGGGAGGAGAGTGCGTTTGAAAGTTTCGTAGAGGAAAAATGTGAGGCTCGGGTTCAACGTAAGAACCAGCGAGGCAGAGTATCCAGACCAGAATCCTTGTAATCCCTTCTCATCCCGGATTGTGCTCGCAATATCGGAGACTGAGGGCTCGGCAACATCTGATCCAGATCTCGCAAGTATCATGGATGAAGTCTGTTTTCTCGTAACGATGTTCGATATTGGGGTGGTAAAGAATTTCGAGCATGCACCAGCGAATGCTCCAACAGCAAGTTCGTCTAGAACGGGCAACGTCGTGGCTTGACTCCCATGCTTCTGCAACCTGTTTGTCCTCAAATAGTTATAGAACAGAAAGAAGAGGAATGAATCAGCGATTGATTTCCCTGTGTCTTGCAGGATTCCCGTGTAGAGCGCAGGGATTCCACCTTCTCTATTGTATATCTGTTCGAATGCGTCGAGAACACCTTTGTATTCACGTTCGTTCGGCTCAGAGGAGTGTTTTCGAATCTGGCGCTGGACTTGGAGGCGTGTTATTATGAGGTTGAGGGGATATATGGCGAGATTCGAGATAGCTGTGCCGGTTGAGCCTGCAACGGCATGGCCGAGTGCAGGGAGAGCGGGTCCCCCGAAGCTGGATGCTTGTTCTTCATGAGTTTTGTGGTAGAGGGAATAGGCGTCCTGGAGGAACTTTCAGTTATGGATCTTTAAATCTTGAGGGGAATTAGGTGTCGATACCAGTTGGCTGTTGTACACGTTGGCCATGTTGATATTGCTCCTTGCTTAGTCTTTCAATGTTTGATGTAGAAAGGGGAGGAGGAGAGAGAAGAAGAGTAGGGCGTGGAAAGATTAATCAAAATACAGTGACCTTAAGCCGCGGCCGTGGCAAAACGTATGAACCTTCAGTAGAGGAATGGTAGCCGAAATAGGAATGAATGAGGAGATATGTATCGGCATAAGAAGCGCTGACGTCACTGCGATGCTCGTCTTGGTGGAGGCGCCACAACAGCAGAATCTGGGGTAAGCTAGGCCTTTCGCGTTAAGCCACCCCTATCCCGCGCGTACCATCAAAACATCACATGGGTACGGTAAACATCCTGAACACCGAGAGATTTTCCACGCTTTCTGCTCCTTGAAACAGTAACAAAGGAGCAAAATGCTGCAACTCTATCAGAGACATTAATTCCACATCCATGGTGGGACTTGAATTGCTCAAAGTTTCTAAGCGATCAGGCCTGGCATAGCAAGATCTCCAAGCCATTGCAGAGACGCTGAAAAGCTGCTCATTGATCAACGAATGTTTTTCTGGCGGGGCCTTGTGGGAGACTAGGACTCCTACCCTCCCTAGTTTTTAAGGACGAACTGAGTTATATATGTATCTTGATGCTATCTACCTTATACGGTAGACTCCCAAGTTCGTAATGATTTCCAGATCACAAAGAAGTAATGAGTAGGCCAGATAGCCACATGTTCTACAGATAAAGGAACTTTCAAATTTCTCATTGAAATTGACCAAGAGAGACGAGATTGATTGATCTATGTGTGGACATAGGTACCCTATCGTTGAACGCCTTCCACACGCCCATGACACGACTCAAAAGCTCCTTTGTGATGACGGCTATCTACAGCTGTGTAACCCAGTCGCTTCAATGAGCTCGGCACTCTAGGCTCAACAATCCCATTCAATATCTTCATAGTCGCCCTCATACCAGTAATGTCCTCCATTATGCCCAACCATGCCTGCCTCAGTCTGCACATACATGCCTGCCTCAGTCTGCTCATACATGCCTGGCTCAGTCTGCTCATACATGCCTGGCTCAGTCTGCTCATCCATGACTGGCTCAGTCTGCTCACCACCTTCCTTCACCTTCTGTAGATCCGAGAGGCGTCGTGCTTCTGCCAACCATTCATAATTTTGTTGCCTTCGTGTACCCGCTGCTTCCTTTTCGTTTCTTTGGCGTCTCAGATGATTCAAAAATTCCCATTCATGCAACCAGAGCCTGACATGGCGTTGTCCTCGCTGATATTTTGCCACACCATGCTGTCGTTGGATCCCCGATGCAAAGACCTTCAACTTTCCCTTGGTGTAGTCTTTACGAATCTCAACCATCTCGTCTTCCGTGACCCAAGTCAAAATCATGAACTTTTCTTTGTGGTGCATGTCCTTGGTAGGAGTAATAGTCGATGTGACCGTAGTAAGACCAGAGGCAGGACCAAAGGCAAAACCAGGGGCAAAACCAGGGACAAAACCAGGGGCAGGACCAGGGGCAGGACCAGGAGCAAAACCAAGGGTAGTTGGTGCAGGAGAACGGGCGACAAGAGTTGGTGGAGTAGGTTGAGGTAGAGGTGCAGCGGCACGCAATCTCAGAGAGTTGAGTTCGATTTGATTCACTAGACGCGAGATGCAGCGTTAGCAAATCAGGGAGCAGTACTAAGTGATCCGGACGCCCAAAAGATTGGTGACTTAAGGATAGTAAGAAGGGAGAGGTGGGCTTACAAAACAATGCCGTATCAGCTTCGTTCTTTGTAAACAAACCACCAGGTATTCCACGGTAAGAGCCAAGGAACCGTTCCGCAACCTCCTCCTGTTGCTGAAACATGCCATCAGATTGAGGCGGCTCTCGCCAGGCGTATATGTTTATTCTCACTTCCTGATCAGCCATCTTGCGTGTTTGATGAAGTGAGACGGACAGAGTGAAGAGTTGATTGGCAAAGGAAAGGGACGAGCTCACAAATATCTTTCCTTATAAGCTGTTCTCGAAAGACGCTAAGTAGACCGTGGTTTACTAGTCGGACGCTAAGGGACAAACGTCACGGGTGTGGCCGTTCCAATCATTTGCCAGTAGCGTCCCTCAAAAGGCTGATTGGCCGACCTGTTGGAAGAGATATGCTCAATAGGCCCTCTTACAAGCTGCATCAATTGCATTATCGATAGACATTAACAAATTGTTTATGGACTTGAATGTAAACTGTAATATCAACCGACAGAAGGATCAAGCCAGTGCAGAAAATAACCGAGGGCAAAAGGGGTGTGGAAGGAGTATATGGTTCTTAAAATCTGACCAAGATCCAAGAAACTGCATGTAGCAGATTGGGAGTTTTTGTTCAACTGTGTTGTTCATTCACCCTACATCTGAAAGGAACTGTGTGTAGATACTTCTCGAGTTCGCCAGCCATGGGAACCAAACCGAACATTCCGGCATTGTTCCATAACCCGGCGGCAAATTTCAAAGAAGGACTGTGAAAAGGTCCAAAATCAAGCTTCGCATAATGAACACAAATGTAACGCAATAAGTATGAAGCAATCTCCGGCGATATTTTCTTTGCCAAGCTTACGATTTTGAGGCTCAAAAGAAGCACGAAGAGGATAAGGACTTATTACTGCTTACTACTGATCGGCTTCGCAGTTCGCCCAAAGTTTTGAGTTGACGAACCGAGTGGAGGACCTGCCTCTGGACTTGATGACAGTCACACACAGTGTTCCGATCGTACGTTCTACTGGCGTGGACCTCAGCACACTGAATCTTTGCAAAACGAAGTAAAAATGGTGGTGGAAATCACTTGATGTTATATCATCAAACCCTTGGAGTGATCAGGGAAAGGCTAGGTACCCTGCTAGTGACGATCCTTTTCATCTTCTGCACAATCAGACAAGCCCATCTGCCTAGCGAGTCATTGCCCCTATGGCCCAGCCACGGAATACAAACGGAGCCAGCACCGTAGGTGACCTTACAATCAGCATACAAGTCAAAAATTACACAAAGCTTTGTCCACATGGACTCACTAGCAATCGACTTACGACCTGCAATCAGATATTGCGCAAACATAATCATTGCTAATGCTAAACCAGTATAGGCTCCGTAGAAGTCGGAAATGTGCTTGCAAATTGCAACGTAGATGCCTGCCTAAGCAAAATAAAAACAAAAACCACAGCTCAAAGGCTGGAGAACAGAGAGATGAACGAAAAATCAGCCCAACGGAGTCAGAAGAGGCTGACTGGACTAGAAAATGGCAACTGAAGAACATGAAATGGCCACACCTGGGTAAGATTGATTCATGCTTTTTGCAATCTCGAATGCAGCGCTCTGTTAGGTGGTGCCGGACGAAGACAGAGCCAAACGCTGTGATAAGAATATTGCTGTAATCCTGAATGAAGTGGATATAATGAACGTGATTTCAATCACACCATCTCCACAATATATTCCACCAGTCTGGTTTATTCAAATTGCATTCGCCGAATATGAAGAAAATTTGTATGTCGAAGGCGGAAGATATTACCTAGGAAGGACCCAACGGACAAGTGGTTACGCCACACTCCTTTCGTACGCACCCAATGTATCGCTATGCTTGCTCTGTGGATGATAGAGATTGTGATTGCTCCAAGGTTCTGCTCGAGTCCAAGAGCTGCCCGCAGTCCGTAGTCGGACGTTAAAATGTACCCAGGGTAAAGCCCAGCGAAGGCACTTGATATCAGGTATCTTCTCACTGCATCAGCAGTTGGCCCACCAGGGAAAGATTTACTTCCATTGACAATCCCAATCGCATAGCATGCAGAATATACACACTCTACCACTCTACGAACTGCACAGAATGCCGTAATGGTACTCCCAGCCTACGAATCTGTGCACAATAACAGTATCCGACACAGATGTATTTGACGAAGGCGATAGCGAAAATTTCCATCTTCTTGGAGAAGGACAGTCGGAGGACGTGCTGGATATAGAGATCCCTCCAGATCACTCAAAGTATGTGCATCTCGATCGTCGCTACGCGATTCGGTGGTGGCCTCGTTGTGCGAGAGGGGTGAGGATTCGCAGTCTTTCGCATTGGCGAGGTACTCGTACTCTTCCCTTGCCGATTGACGATGGAGTCTGCGGCTCTGCTAAAGAGACCGCATTTCTTTCGCAGTAGCAAGACACGGAGTTGTCAAGGGAGTTGAGGCTTCTCGAGCGAGGGGAAAGCCATGAGTCTCGCACAGCTACGACCCTACGAGGGGCCAATTTACTCGTACGGGTCCCGCTTCCAATGCGTCAGCCAGGATTGCGATACAGTCAACCCAATCAGAACCCGCAGCTAAACGACACACCCGTGAGCTGAGCTGAGCCCTCCTCCGAACCCTTGAGGTATGTATTTAATCATAGAAGCTCACTCCGTTTCAATATCTCTGCAACTTCGCTCCCAGTCAATGAAGCATGTTCTGATCTACTCGGACCTCTTTGTCTTTGTTTAATTGGTAACTCCCTACTCGAGTACCACCAAAAAGTTTTGGTTTCAAGGCTGCGGTTGCCAGTCGCCACGATGTACAGCTATACCACGGTCCTGCTCTACCTCGTTCTTGCCGAGGTACTTCGACGATGCTGCAAGATGCTGCTGACCGCCCTCACCGGCCCATTGGCGAAGGTTCCAGGGCCCTGGTTATTGAAATTCACCCTGCTTCCTTGGAGAAAGGTGATCCTTCAAGGTAACCAGGTCAATGTAACACCAAAGCTCTTCGCGAAATATGGCGATGTCGTTCGTATTGGTATGATAACTGCCTTGTTACTATAAGTATTCTAACAGTATCTAGGCCCCAACGAGGTGGCCGTTGCCAGCAAGAATTCATGTTACAAAGTCATCGTAGAAGATGACTTGAGAAAGTCGCCGGCGTATGCCTCGCTGAATCATACCGGTGTTACCAACTTAATTACCGAGAGAGACAACACGGCCTATAAACAAAAGGTTTAAACCAAAGGCGGAAATGTCTTAAGTCTTACCACTCAAACAACGAGAGGCTGATGATTCCTGCAGCGACGCCTCTTGTCTGCAGGCTTTTCAATCAGCTATATCAACGGGCTTGAACCGCTGATGCACGAATGCGTTCAGATATTTATTGAAGCTCTGACCAAGAAATGCGATGAATGCAAAGGGTCTGCTGATGTTGATTTCTCTCGTCTTCTCGCTAACCTCACTTTTGTACGTGCCATTTCCACCCTTTCTGCCTTTCGTTATACTAAACATCGTTAGGACGTCATGAGTGCGACCTCTTTCGGGGGCTCTTTTGACCTCACTCGCACGGAGGACACCAAAATGCGAAAGGCGTTCCACACCCGGCTAATAAAAGCAGCCCTAAACTCTCAAATGCCTTGGCTTAAGTATATCCCCTTCGCACCCAATCCGGCCAGTCCAGAAATGGACGAGATGATAGCCACAATCGTCTCGAATCGTCGAAAGGCCTTGGAAGCTGGACAGGAGAAAAAAGATCTCCTTCAGATCTTCCTCGATACGCATGATGCGCATCCGGATGAGTTTACAATGGAACATATCTATGATGAAATGCGGTTGTTCATGATCGCTGGCAGCGATACCACTTCTGCAACTGCACAATTCACAATTATCCTCCTGTTGAATAATCCGGCGAAGATGAAGCTTCTGCTCGAGGAAATCGATACCAGCTTCCCAAACATGGATGATGAGATCACATTTGCGGCGACTCAGAGTCTTCCTTATTTGAATGCATGTATCAATGAGTCAATGCGCGTGATGCCTATTGTGAGGACCGGCATTCCAAGGATTGCTGAGCAGGCAACTGTTTTAGATGGCTATGAAATACCATCGGGCGTACGTCTCACCGAACGAAACGGCAGTCGCTCTGGAAACTGACAAGAACAGACCCTCGTGACAGCTTACATTGACGCCATGATGCGCGATAGCAGAGTCTGGTCGGAAGCTAATCAGTACGTTCCAGAAAGATGGCTCCAAGGCGAGGTGGACCGCAAAGCTTTCCTCCCATTTTCTGGGGGCCTGAGGAACTGTATTGGGCAACAGTAAGTCCATCTCCTACTAGTTGTAGATAAGAAGCTGACAAAACAGATTTGCGTTGAAAGAGTTGAGGTTGATTCTGGTGACGCTGCTGAGTAAGTTCGAGCTGAGCGTCGTCGAAGGCCAGAATTATGAGATGAGAGTTCATACGGTGCCGTATTTGAAGCAAGGGAAATATTTGGTCGGTGTTAAGCCGAGAGTTTGAGTATATCTATTTTGACATTATGGCGCCTTGTCGGAGCTGGGATTAATGACCCGAGTGAGAAACATTTATTGTATGACTTTGAAATACTTATGAATCAGATTATTTGATCTATTGCCTCGAACGTGTAGAAGTTTCTTAGCTTTCCGCAAAAGAAAAATTACATGATCAAGACGCATGGTCAGGCGACATCAACAAAGCATGCGAGGATCCTTTCTACAGTAACAATCCTGACAGGCGCCTTAGCATACAAATATATTCGAAGACAGAAGATAAGCTTAGTGTTGTATGAACCCAAAAGATCAATGACAGGGAATAATCAATCTTCACAGCCTTGCGTCAGCCCCAGTCCCAATCCAGCTGGCGTCCAACCTACCGAGGTCCGTTTACAAACAAGGCTGATGATTACTCAACTCGATAGCCATGGAAGACCTCAAGTCCTACTAAGCATGTCTACGCTCCCCAAATACTTGTAGCCGAAGCTCGAGGCTATTTCAATAGCTGCTTGATACGTATCGACAGCCATCTTATTTATATTACAGACTCCCGCCTGACGCAACTCGTACTCGAGTAAGTACCGACCAAGGAAGTTGAAAACGCTCATCCAGAACCCCCGGATATTCTCCAGCGTACCCTCAAACATGTCATACAACAAAGAGAAAAAGCCCGTCATCGCTGTCGTCGGGGCAGGGCCAGGTATTGGCGAAGCTGTCGCCCGCCGCTTCGTGGCTGAGGGATATGTCGTCGCTCTCCTCGCCCGGACCGAGGACAAGCTCCAGACGATGGGCAAAGGCATCGACGCAGACTTCGGCAGCGGCTCAGCTCGCCACTACATCACCGATCTGCGCGTCGAGGCGCAAGTCATCTCCAGCTTCCAATCCATCCGGAACGAGCTCGGGCCAGTGCAGGTCCTGGTCTACAACGCCGGCGCGCGCAGGGTGAACGGTCGATCCGTCCTGGACACCACGACGGAGGAGTTCGAGGGCTTCACGAGAATCAATCTGTTCGGCGCTTTCTGGGCGAGCAAATGCGTGCTGCCCGACATGCTGGCTGCGGAGAAAGGGACGATTATCTTCACCGGTGCCACGGGCTCTCTGCGAGGCATGCCTGGCCTGAGCAGTTTCTCGCCTGGAAAGTTCGGCCTTCGATCGTTGGCACAGGTCATCACGAGGGAGTATCAGGGCAAGGGCATCCATACTGCTCATCTCATCATCGACGGTCCGGTGGATGGCAAGTTGATCGGCGGCGTGCGGCGTCGACAGTGGCAACGGGAGGGTGCGAAAGAGATTCTGGAGGAGATTGATATGCATCTGATGCAACCAAATGACCTGGCTCAGATTTATTGGTATTTGCATACGCAACCTAGAAGCGCTTGGACGCAGGAGTTAGATGTTCGAGCACAGAAAGAGACCATGTTCTCGAAGCTCTAGGCGTCGTGCCAACTCAAATTGTTGAGGGCTAGGACGGGTGGGCTTGACTACCATGTAGCTCTCGTTATGTAGGATATTGAAAATTGGATCATGGGCCTTCCGCTGTCAATCCTTATATCGTCATGGAAGCGAAAAGTCGAATGGACAAGGGAGTGAAGAATTGAAAGGAGTAGCAATTCTTGGTCCTGAAGGAGTTAGTAACATCAAGAATGCTCATCCCGTGAATATTACATGCGAGGCCAGCTAGGATCGAACAGAATTAAGTAGGTGATGAATCACCATGGAATAATTGTGCAACATAAATGGTTAACTACCCTGTATCTAAATCTAATCTCACAACTTCGCCTTTCCTTCTTCCCTGGGCAGTATCCTCACCGGCGTATATGGCACCCCAAGGTGATCAAACACCTGATCCCACCGGTCATTACCAAACCAAGCTTTCCTCTCTCCATCCCCATTGACACCCACGATCCAAGGGGCGCCAAAAGCCCCTGCCCCAGTCGTCAGTTCCACGACTCGTTTCTTATTCTCCGGCGTCACAGCATTCTTCATGATCTCCCTCAATTCGTCCGGTGGGAAGACGCCATTCAGAGCTTCTTCAACGCCTTCAGGGGTCGAGATGTTGATCCCCTTGCTCCAGTAGCCCGCAGCGAAAGCCGGAAACGTAGCCTCGAATTTCGCGGCGGGATAGTGGTCTTTGACCCACGTCGCGACACGAACAGGCTGGACGACTGGGTCAGCCTTGATTCAAACCTTTAGTCGGAGAGCCGGTATACTCACAAACAGTGAAAGGATAGGAAAGACGTCCGGCTTCACTACTTTGAGTCCCAGCAACCGTCCAGTAGTCTCACTATCTTGCTTTGCGAATGGCTCCTTTGCCGCTGGCGTGGGAGTGAAGGGATTGCCGACCCCATCTCTGGCGGCGCCTAGAAAGAATGGGATGATGTCGACGGATACGCCGTACTCATTCAAGAGAGGGCGGAAACGGATCGTGTTGGTGAAACCAAACCAAGAATATGGGCTCACGCAATCGACATAGATTGTGAGTTTTCCGCCATCTGAACGACCCATCGTGTGGAAAATTGCCCCAGGATGACTTGAGGTGTCTGGGGTTATTTGATGAGCTGTCGCGTGGTCGCGTACATAAAGAATCGTAACCGGATAACGTGAGCTTATTCCTCCACAACTCCACAGCTTAATCGCCGGCCGAGGCTCGATTACTGATCATGAAATACGACGAACCCCAGCTTTGGATTCTACGGGCGAGACCGTCAGATGAAACCGAGGAATATTTGTGCCGTGGTCTGTTCAACACGAGAACGCATTATCTGCCTCAGAATCAGATAGATACAGGTACTGTGCACCAGGTATCTAAGAGGAAGCGAGTCAAGTCAACGTTCTTTGTTAGATCTGGTGGATAAGTTACCCTTCAAGGTAAGGACGAATGAGAAGTGAAGAACTCGGCACATCTATTAGACTATCCAAAAACTCTTGAGAGGTTCAGGAGTCGACCATGAACGAAAGTATGCATCAACAAAGTTACTGCTTTCTTATGGTAGGTCATGTGCTATGCACGTGATCTTTATCAGTTATGGAAGTATGCCGGTTGATTTATATTTGCTAAAGACTATATATTTTCCAATCAATACAGTATTACTTTGAGCCTTCTTGGAACACACGATATCAAGTATGAGGCAATCTGTCCAGACAGCGATGTTTTACCCTATCAATACTTGATTTACCAAACGTCTTTCCAAAGACAGCCAAACGAGATCATGCGTAATAATCTCTTACAACATCTTGAAACGCTCAAAGATCAGAACTTAATTCTTGCGATTTCGTGCAAAGTTTTGAAGCGTTCAAATCCGCCCTTGAGATGTTGGAAAGGACTGCGATATTAGTAGTCTTCCCAACCGCTCCACCGAAGCCAAATTGTGCGGATAATTTCAACCTTTTAGATATTGTAAAGCCTTTAATGCCGCATGTATTGTGACACAACGGAGCATCACTTAGGAAAAGTCTGGCAAAATCGCAAGGCTGTCGGCTGTTGCAGCCATGGTGACCAGAAAGTCGACGTGTCACGAGGCGGTCACGGCCCTGGTAGTCAGTCGTTGATGCCCCTTTCATTCATCTGCCACAGCTGTGCTGTAATTCATCAGCATTGTGATCAAGTTTTGAAAGTACTCACCGAGCTAGATGTCGCAAACTATTGAATTTGCCTGCTGCGACTCTTGCCCATGATCCCCTCCTCGGTCACACGAGGCTGTGGGATTCTGCCTCGTGATGGCAGGCTGAAATCTGGGCTAGGCTCCGACCAAACACATATTTAAACATGGGGACTCCAGGATACCAGTCTGCAAGCTCGGCTTTCTTGGTCCAAATACAGGAGCTGGACGCTGCACGGAAAACAGTATGAAGATCATTCTCGATCTGCGCAACCCAGACGTCTGCGACTTCGTAGACGAGGAGGACCATCCCGAACAAATCGCCTTCCGCAAAGACGAGGCCTCGACAGGAGGATGGTGTGAGATTACAGTGAGGCGTGAAGACGAGGATTTAGCCTCATCGTCAACCCCTAATCGGTCCCCGTCACCTTCACGGACTCCTATCTACGACAGCTTTATGCTTGCGGCAGGCAAGAAGCCTGGGTCTGAGGAAGCGATCCTTCGAGCGGCTTCAGCGAGGACAGAGTTCGGCAGAAGTGAATGACCGTTCCGGATTCTTCTGTCTGAAGCAAGAAACTACAGCGGGATGTTGAGTCGGCGAGGATGGGGCAGGGAGGAGAGGCTACTATGGTGACTGAAGACGGCCGAAGTCCAGATCCAATGGACAGTGAGCCACTGGATTTTGTGATGTCTGGTATAACCTTGAAGCGAGTTGGCGTATTTGGGAGGTATTTGGTGATATCGCGACGGAGCAGATGTACTTATAACAGCCGGGATGAAACAGTGGTACTGTAAAGGATAGCCTCAACATTGCGAGAAATTGAGCTTCTTATGTCACCATTTTCCTCTGCATGGTATCATTCTTTAGCCTATGAGTTCAATGTTTATTGAAAGGAAAGCGGATGCTGACTGGTTAGTACCCTCAGGCTGGACGTCAGTAGTACATCGCCAGTAAATCGACTCAAAGCTCAAGCGTCATCCTTCAATCCAACCAAATCCAAAGACATCTTCCAGAACTTCCCTTCCTTCTCGGCATCATAAGCAAAAGCAGCAGTTCCCTCACCCCACTGCCCATCAGCCTCAGTCCAAGGCCTGGAAACTTTGCAATTTTCCAAGTACTTTCCTCCCAACCCAGTCAAGTCCTTCGAGGTAGCAGCCCAAACCGTCGTCGCAGCGCCTTGCTCCGGGCTCTTGAAGACCTTCTCGAGACTCGGGTCGTCCGAGAATGCCTCAACTGTTTCCTTCGAAAGATGTCTCGTCAGATTGCTATGGATCCCTCCTGGGTGGACGGAAAAGGCACGAAGGCCTTTCGCGCCGTAGCGGCGGTCGATCTCGTTCGCTGTCCAGATGCCTGCAGTCTTGCTCTGTCCGTAAGCTATGAAATCGTTGTACGCACCATCCAGGGAGAGATTTTCGAAATTGGGTTCTGCGATCCGATGTCCGACGGAGCTCAGGAAGATGGCGCGAGAGTTGAACTCCGGAGAAGCGGAAGCGAGGATCGCTTGCTTGAGGAGGTTGAATAGAAGGAAGTGCGAGAGATGGTTGACACCTATTTGGGTCTCAAACCCGTCCTCCGTCCGACCCTCCGGACAGGCCATCACTCCGGCATTGGCGATGAAGATGTTAAGTGTCTTTGACTTGGAGAGAAACTCAGCCGCACAGGCTCGCACGCTCTTGAATGAGTTGAGATCGAGTTCGAGGAAGTGGACCCGGTCTGAGGTGACAAGGTCTGGTAGCTCTGCCTTTGCTTTGGAAAGGTCTCGGGCTGTTAGGTAGAGTGTGGCACCTGTTGCGTACAAGGCACGTGCGGTTTCAATTCCAATGCCGGAAGAGCAGCCAGTGATGAGAACGACTTTGCCGGTAAGTTTGTTTTCGAGACCCTCATCTTTGATGATCTGAAGGGCTGTTGGACGGGCATCGCCAGGACCTGCAGGAGATTGGTGAGCTGCTGCGTACTTGGCAGTCATGATGCTTGATTTGAGATGCTGGATGCTACAAAATTGTGGGAATAGTAAGAGATGAATGTTTGTTTTGGTGTTATCGATGTTGTTGTTGGCTGTGATGAGACTGTCGTGTTATTGCGACAGAAGATACTTATATGAATTTGAGATCGTAATGTTTACTTCAGAAGCTTCAAAGAAGCTTCAAAGACCGTTTATGTCCGTTGTTGTGGCGCTAGTGCAGGGAAGGTGCCTTACAGCATAGTGCAGCCCTGTGCCTGTCAGCCAAATGCATAGATCTCCACTCAAGTCATCCATACCCCGCCAATCCTTTCTTTTCCCTCGTATCCCTCATGAATCAGTCACTGATATCTTCCACCAGAATCCCATCAAATTCCAAAGGTTCTTCGCCCCGCTGATTCCGCCAAAAATTGGTGGCTTTGCAAAGCTGGTTACATCCCCGGACGGTCCAGCCCCAATACCTCACGAAACTTTCCGTCATCTCCCAAGCATTAGGGTCCCATGGTTCACCCCAGAGAATCATCCCATCCCGTATGGAGGGCTTGCAGCAGAAGCCGACGAGGTCAGAACAGAGTTGCTCGTCGTCATATGTATCACCTGCTTTAAGTAGATTATCCCTCATTCTGGAAATAGGGATAGTATCAATCCATGGATGATGAGAAATCTGTCTCTGGAGCTCCGTTGGCTGGAGTGCTTCAGGTAAGGGGATGATGTTTACAGAGTTTGAGGGGTCCGAAAAATGCGACAAAGCATCATCATCATCAATTCCTTGCCCTGCTGAATAGCCCAAGTCCAACGAGTTGCTCATCATAGCTCGGAAGACGTTGAATTTGACCAATACGATAACATGATCAATGGTGGGAGACCCCATCGTGAGACAGTGCACCATCCGTTTCTCTATTTGGCCAATGGCCTCCTGTTGTTCAGCTGCGCTGAGTTTGCAGACAGCGGCTATACGCCGGAGTGCGTAACGGTCCAATGTACCACGTTCGGCGGCTGCGTAGAATATACTCAACGCGCTTACCCCACTCTTCGGGAGGAGCTCCTCAGAGCCGGTCTCTGAGGTTTCAGGAGAAGCCGAACGGATACTTGGATCACTATAGTTTTGGATCCGAGGAGCCGGCGGTGGCAATTTCAATCTGTCCACATGATCACGCTTCTCTTTCTTCTTCCGAGTCCCTACCATTGTTTACATCAGCGAGGTATTCAGCTTTTATCTAGAAATACTGACTGGCTGCTCTTTGATTGAGCCGATTTTGGATCCTCCGTCTCTGAGCAGAACTGGTCAACCCAGTCCAGTCCTCTTCCAATCCAAGCTGCCGGGGCTGCTGAGCCATGGGCTCCAGCATTATTGGCTCTTGAAAGGCCATGTTGAATGCCAGCCGTGAGGGTTAGTTAACCTATGGACACTGGTCGGGTGAATATCCCACGTCAAGCTTAGTTGTCGTCGGAATTCCCTCCACCAAGAGTAACGTAAATTGACAAATATGGCGATATAATTCCTGAGGTTTCAGCCTCCAATGCGTTTGGCTGACACTTGCAGTTTCGAAGAACTAGGAGAGCAGGCGAGTTGCTTTTAGACTGAGACAGAATTAGGCATTGTCGGAGTTAAAGGTTAGACTGTGCAGTTTGCTGACACCTGCATTAGTACTCAGGGGGAGACGACGATTGGTTCGCTAAGATCAATATGAAAAGGGGCGTTTTCATCCTGCTTTTCGGGGTTAAAACACAAAACGCCGCAATAATAGAGATTGCGCCCACAGGAAGGGAAGACATCCTCCTGAATGTTCAACTTCATGAGCCAAAACTTTAACTACATATGGTTCCTCATAGACCTCATTCATATATGTAAGTCGCTCAGGATCGAATGGGGCTCGACTTGTTTGGGGCCTCCATACGGTAGATAGTCGAAGGCGTGGTGATCCCTGCGAACTGAGCGTAGGAGACTTAAAACATTACAACAGCAGTCTGTCAAGATCTCAGCCAGACCCTGCAAGGCGTTGATGGCTGAATTAGAGCGTTGGGTGATTATTCGCCGTTGTAGACACAACAGGGTGTGATACAGTACATACTCAGACAAAAATCAATGGCAAGGCTCGTGAAGTTAGGTGTTCAAGATTCGAAGCCCGTTGAATGCTTTCGCTGGAGCTCGTTCCAATTATCTACGCTTTTATAGACTTGAACTTGTCAGCGGCATCAACCAGAGCTTCCTCGATACTTTTCTCGTGAGCACTATGTCCAGAGTCACCAATGATCTTGTATTCAACATTCTTGTTGCTCTCTCCTCCCAGCGCTTGGTAGAGTTCCCAGCTGGTCTTCGCAGGACAAACGACATCGTATCGACCTTGGATGATCACAATTGGGAGGTCTTTGAGGATGGGAGCTGCACGGATCAATTGGCCGTCTTCTAACCAGCCGCCGTTTACGAAGAAATGGCTTTCAATCCGAGCAAATGCAAGGGCCCTGATGGAGATGTAAGCTGAATGTAAGACCCAGACAACCGATCGGCATACCACTTAGGATCTCCCGCCTTCTTGATATATTCGGGATCAACAATCAACTTGCTAGTAGAAGTCTCCCATGTCGACCACGCACCCGCACTACTCTTATTAGCCAAGCCCGCCAATCATCAGTCAGGATCTACCATTTCAACTTCTCTTCCTCGTTATCCCCAGTGAGCCTCTTGTAATACGCACCCATCATATCGCCCCTCTCCGCCTCGGGAATGACTTTTTTATACGCATCGAAATAATCAGGAAACAGCATATCTGCCCCCTTTTGATAGAACCACTCCAACTCACTCCTCTGCAGCGTGAAGATACCCCTCAATATCAGACCCAAGCATCGCTCCGGGTGTTTCTCCGCGTATGCCAGAGAGAGGGTTGAGCCCCACGATCCGCCAAAGACGATCCACTTCTCGACCTTCAGGTGTTCGCGCAGAGATTCGATGTCGGAGACGAGAGACCAGGTCGTGTTGTCTTCGAGTGACGCGTGCGGTGTGGATTTTCCGGAGCCCCGCTGGTCGAAGAGAATGCTGCGGTAGTGGGAGGGATCGAAGTATCGTCTGCAACCGTCCCACGCGTTAGTTGGAATGATGCAGGTACGAGGAACAGCAACGGGTGTACCCTCTCACCTATCGTCATCTTCGATCCCGCCACCGGGGCCGCCATGAAGGTATAATATGGGCACGCCCTTAGTATCGCCGCATTCTTCGTAGTAGATTGAATGAATCGGGGAGACTTGTAGATGACCGGATTGGTTCACTGCGAAAGCAGCGTAGAGAGGTGCCATTGTGATGGTCTGTTTTGGAGGTAGGTAAGTTTGGAAAGCAAGGCGGGAAGGGCTCCATGGTGGGGTTGCACGCGAAAGCGGGGCACTGTAAGTAAGTGATATGAAATTATTATACAAGAATTTGTATCTGAAACAATAAAGACACAAACATCTAGAAGGCCATTCTACATGTAAATCAGAGGATTCTTACGTCCCCATTTCACTGTTGATTTTGCTATGTTTATTAAAGTATTTGTACTGTCAATGAGCACTCAAATTTCTCGGTCTTCATCAAAATCATCGAGCATGACAGCTATTTCTACGAATTGCTGGCAGCTGCCCAAATTAACTATTATACACTTCGGCTGGCTGAAAGAACGCACTTGCCTATGTTTTGGATCCTCACCATGACTTGTAAGTCTCAGAAGCAACATCCACCAATACCTTCCCCCTCGCTCTCCCTGTCTTTAACCTCGTGAACGCCTCCGGCACCTTCTCAAAAGCAAACCTCTGGTCGATTACAGCCTTAATCTTCCCCTCCGCCATCCACCTCCCGATCCTTTCCAAATCCACTGAGTTTGGTTTTGGCCAGAAGCCTGAGAGCTTTCTCTTCCCACCCCCAAGCGCACTAGGGATGATTTTCCTCTTCCACGAATTCGCAAATCCCTTCCAGGATATGCTGTGACCAACCATGACATACATCGCATCTTCTTTCAAAAACTCATGGCTTCTCCAGTAAAGGTCCGGATCCGATCCCACATTGTCGACAAGGAAGTCGAATTTGACCCCGGATTTCTTCAACGCCTCAACCACACTCCCTTTCTTGTAATCCACGACCTCATCTGCGCCAAGGCTCTTGCACAGCTCCACATTTGGCGTAGAGCAACATGTAGTGACGTGACATCCCACAACTTTGGCGATTTGAATTCCAAATACTCCACAACCGCCAGATCCGCCGTTGATGAAGATCCTGTCACCCTTCTTCACGTTTGGCACGATACTTTGATAGGCAGTCAAGCCCGCAACTCCCACTGTGCTTGCATCGACCAGATCCACACCCTCGGGAATAGCCGTGAAACAATCATCTTCGACGGTGTTGTACTCCGACAGTGCTCCAGCAGCGAACGGTTTCGTTCCCGAAACTCCAAAAACTAGTTGTCCGGCTTTGAGAGAGCAGCCTGGAGAAGGCTTGATGAGCAGACCAGCAAAGTCGATCCCAGGTGTAGCGTATTTGGGGACGAGAAGACGCCCAGCGATGGGAACCTCAGCTGGTTTGTAGTCCGCGGGATTGAGGGCCACTGAGATGATTCGGACGAGGCTTTGGCTCTGTGAGGGTGTGAGGATTGGGGCAGAAGGGTTGAGTTTGAGATTCTTCTCGATGCCACCGCGCGCGGATGTGTACTGCCAGGTACGAATTGTTGAAGGGAGATTGAAGGCCATGATGCGGCGTGTGAAGGGTTGAGTATGTTTCCAAACGGCGTGCCTTTGACTCACTGCTGTGCAGGATGATCGGAAAGGTGACAAAGTTTAGAAGAATTAAAAAATAGATAGAAAGGCGAGAGTCGATCAAAAGACATACAAGAACCTTTATACTTATAGAGCTTACCTCTCGGATTCACAAGCGAATGCGTCGTAGGTAGCGCCAAGCCTTCTTGGGCACGGGTATTCCCGCATTTAGCTCTATGACGTAAACACTTCTTTATTCCTCAGCTTCTCATTCACTCCAGTCACCCCTTTCTCTTTAGCGAATGCGAATACCATCCACATTGCTTGTCTGTCAATACGACTCGAGGTTAGCGCATGGCGCCTAGCCTCCAACTAGCGCAGTAAGCGCTGTTGGAATCAGCACCAAAGACCCTGCGTCTAAACTCGCATTCGCGTCGATAATCTTATTTACATCTCCCTAGGTACATTCAATCACCTCATTCTATAGCTCAAGCATAGCGAATACCTAGAAAGCACGTACTGACGACGATAACACTGTCTTATGGTCTCATTTTCTCATCGAGCAGAAAAAACATGATCCCGATTTTGCTATCATTACCCGTAGTTCGGGGGCGTCACTATGTTGACGAAGTTGGAAAGGCATGCGTTTTCCAGAGCCATATATCCTGAATGTTGATCGCACTCTTTTTAAATTTATTCATCTGAATTCTCTTTATTTCACTTCCCTAGGATACCCATAGCCCTCTCTATTGTCAAAGACCGCATCCACAATCATCCCATGATTAAAACAAGATGATTCCCCTCCCCACAGTACAAGCTTCCAATGTCCTCCTCTCCTCCTCTCTTCCTGGCCTCGTTGCAGTTTTCGTTGGCGCAACAAGCGGTATTGGCGTGTTCTCTCTCAAAGCATTTGCGCAGCATGCGCAGAGACCACGGACTTACATCATTGGTCGCTCACAAGAAGCAGGTGACCGGATACAAGCAGAATGTCAAGTGCGGAGCCGAAGGTAGAGGAGCTGCAGCTGGGTTCAGACAGGAGGGTTTGGTGGAAAAGGTTTGGGACCATACAGAGGGTGAGTTCAAGAGGATTGTGGGATCATGAGACTAGGCCTTTCTCGTCTCTGTGTTATAATCATTCTAGCGCCTGGAATATTTCTGTATCTAGTTTCCCATCATAGTAGATCCTCTTAAAAGAACCAAGAAAAAGAGTTTAAATCTAAACAACAAGTATTCAACATTCAAAGTTCTTTTTTTTTTGGATTTTGAAAACCACAAAGACATCTTCATATCGCATGTTGAGGAAAGTGAGTCCAACAATGCCCGTCTTTAGTTGCACAGAAGCAAACACGCATCAAATCTTCGCAAGTAAGCCTTTCCCAGCAGCCCATTTGGCAATAATAACAAGAGCTCCACCAGCAAGAGACAGCACCCCACTGAAGATGGTAGCCTGTTCGAAACCACCATACCTCGACACAAGTGCGCCGTTGATAGGAGGACCGATCAAAACCGCAACAGCAACGAATATCATGCCCATGCCCAGATAAGTCCCAATCTGCCGCGGATCATTAGGGATACGAGTGAACGCAACCGACATCAACGAGATGATGGCGCCGGAACAGAAACCAAACACAGCTGCGAACACGAAAAATCCAACGTTTGTTGTGGCCTTCGTCCAACATAAGATGAGGATCGCAGTACTGATCACGGCTCCGGAGAGCAGGTTCAACGGCCCGAACTTGTCTGCTATGATACCTGGCACGACGCGGCCGAGGAAAGACGCGCCGTTGAGGACGCTGGGTAAGTAGAAAGATGTATTGATGCTCATCCCGTGCTCGACTGCATAGGTCGGCAGGTAGAAAATGGGGACGAAGACGCCGATGTTCGCCACGAACATGGCTAGGATTAAAAGGTCGAATTGGATGTTCTTGAATGCGCTTGGTAGGAAGAACTTTCCTTTCCGTGGTGGTAGACGGGCTTTCACGGTAGCAACGGATACTGAGAGCAAGGCTAGCATGATGAAGGCGCAGAGTCGAATGCTCCAGCCAAAGGAGATGGTGCTACTGAATAAATTGTTGAGGACGATTGGCCAGACCACGCCGCCGAGAGACGAGCCTGCGACAACGAGGCCGAGAGCTGCGCCACGGCGTTTATTAAAGTAGTGGGATGTTGCTGCGAAGCATGGTGAAATAGTCAATCCTACACAGTATTAGCTCAGCTCAGAGTTTTCGAGGAGGAAGACACACCCATCCCGACGCCACCCAAGATACCTTGTGCTAGCATGAACTGATAGTATCTCTTACATATACTCGTAAGAAATACAGATAGTAGATAAATTGGAGCGGCGAACCAAAGAACTTTCTCTCCGTGTATGTCGAACAGCGGACCTCCAACAAGCATGCCAGCGAATTGGAAGAAGATCTGTAGAGAGCCGATCCAGGAAATGGCCGAGGGGCTTTCGCTTCGCAGTTGGTGGGTTTGGTAGTATTCTTGGAAGACACCCCATGCGTTGACCCAGCCGAATGTTGCGCTGGCAGAAAATTGTAAGATTGCATGTTTTGTGAAGGACAGAAGGAAGAAAGGCTTACAATACACTGAGAGCGGCCCCCAATACAACTAACGAACCGCGTACTCCACCTTCAGGGAACGTCGGTACATTTTGGCTGAGTTCCCCGTTGTTCTCGATATTGGGCACTTGGGAACCGTCTACTTTTTCAAAGTTGCCATTTGGTGTTGTACTCATTTGGTCTTGATCTTCACGATCTGGAAAGTCTGCCGAACCCATGTCCAAGAAACAGGAATAATTGAGCAAACCCTCGTTGCCTTCTTGAAGAGGAGTCTTTTAGATGCGAAATGGATTCGCGCAAGGAGTGTGTGGAATGAGATTGTAGAAGAACACTGGAACGAAGTTGCAAAAGAAGAAAAAGACATTATCGAGAAGGAAAAAGGACGCATTATATCAGTCAGCGAGGGGGACATCTCGAATCGAGCTAACACAGTCTGGGAGGACCTCCACAGAATGTTGAGGCCGAAGTGATTTGGAGTAGTTGAAACATTGACCGGAGACTCTGCCTTCCAGTCCAATGTCCCTCGATTCTCTGTGATGATATCCGAGACCGTGGATCTGAAGTTCAAGGCGACTTTTAAGCCCGCGGGTTGTCGTCTTATGATTGGCTCCTAAAGATATTCTTCATCTTTCTTACGGCCGAGGCTAAGCCTATATAGCTAAGTCCGTCTCTCTTCCCTTCACCACCCCTCTTCTATCTCCAACACTCATCACCTTATCTCCTTTTATTGACTTATTTTTCATCGAAAATCTGCCTAACTGCGGTTGCTGCTTCTACACCCCGTTTCGGAGCTACCTTTGGTATCATGTATTCCGAGCACTCAGCCGCCATCGCCGCTCCACCTCGTAGACGTCGCAGACCAGCCTTCTCGTGCGTCCAGTGCCGCAAACGAAAGGTAAAATGCGACCAAAGGACCCCTTGCAGCCAGTGTCAGCGGTCAAGGAATGTACTTTGTACATACACTTCTGACATCAACGTTCCTCAGAAACTCAAAACCCAACGAGAAGTAAGGACTTCGAACCTCGTTGTTCAGCGAGAGCATGATCAGCTGGATAATGACTTCCAAATTTTGACTCCTGAGTCGACCACTGCGGGCACTTTTACTGCTCAAAGCCCTGTCTCATCTTGCGTTTCGAGCTCCATTGGCCCCTATCCATCAGAGAGTCGCGCAAGAGACACAAGTGTCCCAACGATTCGGACTCATCCGAAAGTAGATGGCAACGCATCTCAACATGCGGCAAACCTGCCTTCGTCCTTGTATTCGCCCGATATCGAACGGCATGTTATTGGAATTGCAGCGATGCCCGATCTTGACCGCCAACTGCGGCCGTCTCCTATCAAGATGAAATTATTTGGCGAAAGTCATTGGGGGAATCAGTTCACAGTGGTGAGTCTTCACAGTGGATATATCTCTAATCATCAGCAAATTTCGTTTCAGCTGACGCTATTCAAGTTTGATAAGATATGCCGTTTCATGATTGCAGTAGAGCGAAGTGACCCCTCAGATCAATCAAATCCGAAGTCAGAGCTGAAGCTCCTCTTACAGAAATGTAAACTGATTGGAAGGACTATCAAATCACAGTATCGTCTAAAGTGGCAGTCTATACCGAAGTTTGAAAGCTCTGTTCCATCAAAAGAGATATGTGATGAGTTGGTTGGTAATTATTTCAGAACGTTCGAGTGCCTTCATCGAATCTTACATGTCCCATTATTCATGAAGGAGTACATCGACTTCTGGAGCAAACCACAGACAGAGATGGACTACACCTCTTTCAGTATTAAGCTTCTGCCGGTATTAGCTATTGGTACAGTGTTCTGGCATGGACCGGATGGCGCCGCATTGCGGAGGACTGCACGGCAATGGGTCTTTTCCGCACAGCAATGGCTCTCTGCCCCACTTGAGAAATCTCGCATGAACCTCAGCGGCCTTCAGATACAGTGTCTGTTGATTCTGGCCAGAGAAGCCCTTGGAGTAGGGTCTGATCTCATTTGGATCTCTACTGGAACAGTCCTACGAACGGCAATGCAACTTGGGTACAACCGAGATCCAAAGCACTTCCCTGGAATATCTGTTCTGCACGCTGAGATGCGTAGGCGACTTTGGGCGACGATTGTGGAGATGGTGATGCAAGCATCCTTCCATATCGCCATGCCACCCTTGATCTCGATGAACGACTGGGATACTGAGCCCCCAGCCAATGTCAACGACATCGATATCGGCAGAGAATCTGGCCTCCCCATAGTGTCGAAGCCACTCACAACTTTCACCCAAACTTCGGTACAGATACTTGTGCGTCGATCTCTGAAGACGAGAATTGAAATCTTCCAAGCATCAAATAATCTGAATTCTGAGATCTCCTATGACGAAGCTCTGCGACTCGATGCGGAACTCAGAAAAAGTTGCCGAGAGCTAACATCTTACACGTCCGCTGTTAGTGCGCAGCAATTTAGCTCTTTCGGGCGCAACCACTTGGAAGTTATCCTTCGCCGTCCACTCATCACTTTGCACCGCCCCTGGGCTATCAAAGCACGTACAGATCCACGTTTCTACTTTTCTCGTAAAATCCTACTTGAGACTTGCCTTGAAGAACTTTCATCTTTGCCATCGTCTGATTACAGAAGCATCTTGCTAATAGGCTCTGGCATCTGGCGAGACGACGCTGCTACGCCGGCGATGAACATTGCACTTGAGTTGATCACGCAGATAGAAGAACAAGATATGAATCTGTCATCGGATATACAACGAATTCGATCAAAGATTGCACGGGAGCCTCTAATCCAAGAGCTGAGAGATGCAGTAGCTCTGACAAAGGAACGATTTCATCTTGACGAGGAGGTAAATGTCAAGTGTTGCTATATAATGGCGTTATTTTTGGCGCAGGTTGAAGCGATGGAAAATGGGGAGGACGTCGAAGTGGCGATCACGAAGGTGGCGAAGCAGAGTCTAATGGAGTCTTATGAGGCTTTGAAGGCGAGAAATCCAGATCCTGAGAAAGACGTGTCCCAGGGCAACATACCAGGCTGGGATGAGGACACGGTTCGACCGATCGACGATGGGTTCAGTTATGACTTCGCGCAGGACCTGGCTTTCGACTTTGATTTTTCAGATGCAGCGCTTGAGGACTGGGAAGCGCCTTCCTGGCTATGAGCTTCTGAGCTAGTCTCTGTCTCCGTTAGTCCATATATGTACCTTCATCACGCTTGTGTCTGATATTAGATGTGAGGTACACGAGCTGCGTGGGAAGTTTCTTGTCTAGTGCTTAGATGGCTCTACGTTAGAGCGACCTTATCCTGCTGTCCATCTTAAACACCCATGAACTTTCATCGCCGGCGTTTTATAAAAGCAAATAGCCCTCCGCTGCTTTGTAGTGCATGACGAGAAACCCTACCCTTAAAGCAACCCTGTTGATCTCTCAGCATATCGACTTTCACGTCCTGAATATCTTTCCAGTGTAGAAAGCGAGGCCGGCGATTCTTCAAGTGCCTGTACCGCCGGAGCTTGCAGCGCGGAGTTTGCGCCAGCATCTAACAGAATCTGGGTGATCTTTGGAAGCCCCGCATAAGTCGCGTGCGTCAAAGCACTCCAACCATTTGTATCAAGCGCTTCAATGTCGACTTGGTGGGTGTTCAGCAAGAAATGAATCACTTCTCCATCCATCTCTTCATTTCGTAAAGTCACGGCTGCGTGCAGGATAGTTTCTCCGTGGTCGTCAATGGCCTGGGGATGAGCGAGTGGCATGAGCAAAGAGAGGATGGCGAGATTGCCAAACTTTGCAGCATCGTGCAAGGGCGTCTTTCCACCGTGGCGTTTTCGATTGGCGTCGGCCCCGAACTCAAGGAGCAGGTTCGTAGGACCGTATGTTTTACATTTGACAGCCCAAGAAAGAGCAGTGTCACCAATCCTGTTTTGGAAATCCGGCATAGCACCCGCTTCAAGAAGCAAGCGCATGATTGTTTCGTTCGCTTTTGAGGTTGCCGCCATGAGCGGCGTCCGCCAGCTATCAAGGGTATCCAGTTCCGGTTCCTGCTGAAGCAATACCCTTACAATATCTTCATTGTTCGCATCGATCGCTTTGAGGAGAGGAGTGTCCCCAGCTGCTGTTCTGCAGTCGACGCCGCCACCTCGGCTCAACAGCAGAACCGCAATATCCACCGATCCACCTATTGCAGCCCAAATAAGGGCGGTGCCACCCACAATGTTACTCTTATCGACTTCACAGCCGTAGTCAAGTAATAATATAACGACACCAAGGTGATTGAATCGAGAGGCTAAATGTAAAGCAGTTCCTTTCACAGCGTCTTCTGCATCTACCTCGGCACCATTTTCAAGCAACACCTGTGTCACTTCTACTTGACCGGCCCGAGCAGCCCAGTGAAGAGGAGCCCTGCCAGATTTAGACCGAAACTGAGGATCCTCTCTTTTCAAAAGCATTTTGACGGTGCTTGTCAAGCCGAAGTGGGAGGCCAAATGCAGGCCATTTAAGCCTTTCCAGACATTTTGACTGAAGCCCTTGTGTCGTGACGTTGGAAGAGACATGATTTGTACCGCTCCCGCGACTCGTGACTCATCCCTCAGAAATTCTGCGATTGAGTCCTCGAGTTCGGCCGCATCACAATCACTTTTCAAGGCGTGAAAGCCCCAGTTCACCGCCGAGTACTCAAGGAAAGGAAAAGAATTGAGTTTTGTGTTGAGTTCTTCGTCTGACAAACTCAATCCTGCTGTTTCGGGAAATGAAAGATATTTCAAGCAAATACTGGCTATGTTGTAGTCGGCTTTTGGTAGCAAGCGTGAACGTTGCCGGTCGAAAAACTCCTGAGCTGTATAATGAACCAAGCGTATAGTTGAACTTTGGGTGTCGAGAATAATCATACCGGCGCAGACCGAGAGAACTAATTCAACGTCAATGAGTGCATCTTCATCCCAATCATCGCTTCCGGGTTCGATGACCAGAGCGTGCTGCAGTTGTTCACTTGTAAGCGGGTTCACTGTGGCGACCACCCAAGCCAAAACCCTCCATGCTAGCCTAACGTCTTCTCCGGTTTGTGCTTCAATGCGCTCTATCGCATTTTCGTAGACTCCGTCCAACGTTTCAGGGAGCTGTTTGAGAGCAAGCTTGGCTGCACGTAGGTGCGCTTTCCCAGCGAGCGATTCAATGTGAAGCCTTGCCACTAGAAACATGCCTCTACAGTTTTGGAGAATTGTGCTGACTATCTCATCTTCGAAAGTGGGATCTTTTTGTACAAAGAGTCGTAACCTGCTCCTGGTCTTGATCTCATTGCGTAAATATTCTGTGATGTCTTGGTCTCTGGCGGAGACTTCGATCTGGATGGCTTGTTCGATGTGCGTCTTAAGTTCTCCAGTCCTCCTCGAGGTGATCAAACATTGAACATTGTTGCCTAGTTCTTTGTCAAGTTTTAAGAGAGCCTCAGTGACGCCGATATTTCCAGACGCTTCGTCTAGCGCGTCAACGACAATGAAAACCCGAGAGAAATTATCGATTATGAGCAGTAATACATCATCAAGCTCGCTAGAGGTCGGCTCCGTAGATCGTTTTACGTGCGTCTGATATAGTTTCTTGACCACTCGTGGTAATTGATCAAGTCGATGTAGTAGTTGTCGCAGAATAATGCGCTTCAAGCGTTCGCTGGTTTGGGTTGTGTCTTTGTAATCACAGAAAATGTAGGCAATACCAACATCAGACCTCATATATTTCTGCTCTAAATGATGGATTGCCAAAGCCGCAAGCGATGTCTTGCCGGAGCCTGGTATACCTGGCAGCCATAAAGTACTCGAAAACGTGGGAGTTGCAAGCCACTTCACGAAAGATTCATGAGTCAAGAGCCATTGGCCGGTGCCTGGCTGGACCTTGCCAAGTACGGAATTTTGCCGATCAGCGAATGTAGTAGGAGACAGCCATACAAGGATGTCTAGCTCATGTTGCTGTAGCTGGCGAGTGGCTTGTCCTGGAGATAAACACTCGTATTATGTTCGATTCAAAACGGGGCACTCAAGAGACACTTACGATTCTGTTCGACAACCAGGTCTTGGATACCATCCTGGACTTTCCGAATTTTGTCGTCAATAGCCTCCATGGACCGAGCGAGTTCCTGAGACAAAATTCTGGAATCCTGTCAGTGTTTTATTCAATGAGCAGATCAGGGTGGAGAGGTACTTACATATGATTGCCCTGTAGCGCGAGCAAGAAATAACTCTTTTGTCGCTCCATCACATCCACCAAAGACTTAACTTCATCTTGGTTAAAGAACCAGGTCAATGCTCTTTTGACTTTTTCACGGCCTTGCACTGGTGCTAGCTTCGTTGCAAGAAGTTCCAAGGCCTTTTTGAACTGCTCAAAAGGCCCTTGAGGGTTGCATAACGACTTTAGACTAATGAAACATCCTGAGGGCATCTGACTTTGATGGCATAGCTCTTTCAGGGAATACAAGAGTCCGCTCGCACTGCTAACCTCCAAGAGCAATTGATCTCGTGTTTTTGAGTCTCCAACAGCCGAGAGGTACTGAACCACGCTACCGGTAAGTGCTAATAGCCCAGCGATGCTGGCAGAAATCGAGAGAGGGTCCATCCTGAAGTGCAGATCTAGTAATTCCGACTGAGGGTCTGACTTTGGAAGAGAGGGGCCATTCAGAAGCAGCACGAAGTCGCAGAGCTATAGGTTGAGTCCATCTCATCTTGGTTGACCAAAAAACCGTTTTCTGAGCAGAGATTCGTCGTGAAGCAAGAGATGGCGACGTAGACGAGCGTCCCAATCAAGAGAAAGGCGCTTATCCTTTTCGGGTGACACGGCTGGTAGAGCTGCAGGACCTTGGCGCCGCGCTTTCCAGCTGAACACCTGGCTCTTGAACCTGTTAATTTTCAATATTTTGTGATGCTCAGGATCTGGACAGTTCAACTGATATCCAAGCATCACCGCACCAAAAGACTTCCATCCAATACTTATTTTGACGCTGCCCTGCCCTCAGCTCATCCTCGTGCAAGGCTGTGAAGATAACTCTGCTTGACTGATGGAGACTATGATCAGAAAGGTGGTAGCAGAGGAAGTGCCGCTGATTGGTCTGACCGCAGTCTTCACGCCCGAGGATCCTCAATATGAGCAAGTTTCCTCCGGTATCAACAATCATCGAGGCTCCCTGACGCTAATTTGAGCTAGCCTCGTCTTGGTTCACTCACTTGTTGGTGACCCAAGGACTACATGGTCCGCTGAAATCACCACAAAGAAGAAGCTATACGATGAAGAAGGCCGCAGGAAGGGGGAACAGTATTTCAAGAATACCGAATACTGGCCATCTGGAGAATATATGGATCAAAACTCCAAGGCGAGGGTGCTGGTTTTCGGCTATTCCAGCGAATTGGGATATTTCTTCAGGAGAGGTGCTAGAAAGCATTCGTTCCTTAGTCTCGCTGAGGATTTGGTCGATGGATTATTGGAAGTGAGACGAGACTCGCCCTCGAGACCTCTGGTGTTTGTTAGCCATGGGATGGGTGGGTATCTCGTGAAGGAGGTATTTGAGTCCGAATCCTCCACAATGATATGAGATCCTAACAAATACTGTAGACGCTGAGGCTTTGCCGATCGAACAGCACTCCTCATCCGGCCCAGTTATTGGAGAGCATTCCACGAGTAACGATTTTTATCATCTTCATGTGCTGTCCTCAAACTGATGGCAAAAATAAATCCCTCGCGGAAGCAGTCGAGACATACCTTCAGTCCTCCGCCGTCGATCCGAATGGCTCACTGATCGATGATTTCAGGTCAGACTTGAAGTCAGTCCATGAGTTACATGCAGACTTTTTGGCATTCATCGAGGAGAGAGCACCGATGCTAAAAATATGGTCTGTTCAAGAAGGGTCTTACGCATATAATGCCGAGGGCAAACATGTTACCGCACCTCCAATGTTTGAAGATACAGTGATAACGCTCAGCCATCGTTATGAAACTTTCAAAACTTCATACAGACGATATGAATCGATGGCAGGGGTACAGTATACTAGTGACTGGACTGTGAGAGAGGCGTGCTGGAACGTGGACGATGTGATCAAGAGTAAATGCCCTGAAAAGCTGGATTCTTCACTTCGCCGGTTCATGCCATTCAAACAACATGGTAGCCTTCTGGGAAGGGAACTCGATGTCACACACGTTTTGAAGACTTTGACTGCAAATCCTGAGGCGTGTTCCAGGGTAGGAGTGGCAGGCGCCATTGGCTCTGGGTAAGTCATCTGATCACAGCAATATATATATATATTTGCTAACCTTAGGAGGAAAACCCATCTGGCTATTGAACTCAGCAAGCGCGTTTTACAAGCGTCGCCGATAGTACATGACACGAAGTCCATCTTTTGGCTTCAGGCAGGCACCCATGCCAACCTTGAGGCAGATATTAGGAGGATGGCCACCATGATAGGGCTTCCTTCTGGGGACACATTTTTGCATGTCACAGATTGGCTCAAATCCAAATATAGTGGCGATTGGATGCTTATATTCGACGACGTCAACGATGAGAAAGTTTTCTTAAACTCTTTCCTGCGATCGAATGCCCTCCCACGAACCCCCACAAGACTGAACTTCCTGGAAATGATACCAAACAAAAGAAACTGCTGCGTTCTGTTTCTGTCGGAAAACAACGCTTGCCTCAGAAAAATCCTCAACCAGGCGCAAGATAAGATCTTTGAGCTATCTCCACTGAGCAACGAAACATGCACCGCGATTATCAATGATCGGATACAGAAGCTTCGCAAAGACGGCGAAGCTGCCTTAAGTTCAGCATCCGATGTCGGAAATCTTGTGGAACGATTAGGATGTGATCCAGTATCCCTTGTGCAAGTAGCTCAGCAAATAGCGACAGGGTATGAGAGCATCGGAACGTTCCTGGAGAAAGCTGACTCGAGGCTATCGAAAGATGAGTTGGTAATAAATTACTCTTCTCTATCTCAATGCTGCCAACTAACCATGCAAAAATAATAGAAAAACTTGCCTAGCCGGAATGCGTTCCAACACCTGAAATCGATGGACCCTGGGTGTATGAAGCTCCTCGCATCACTCGCTGCCCTCGATGCCCAGAGCATACCAGATTGGCTGGCAAGCGACTTGACGTCCGAATTCTCACCTGACAGCGTCGAATTTCTCGGTATCCTCCAGGACTTAGGACTCATTACTATCGATAAAATCGAAGAGAATGAAAATGCCCCTTCCGTTGTCCATATGCACAGGCAGGTCCAACGGGCCGTCATTGCCAGCTGTAGCGAGGAGGAGTGGGCATCACATATCGTCCGAACCATTTACACGCTATGCCACTCATTCATGCAGCTTGAGCCCGACAGGATCCCCGACTTTTACACCAACGCAAAATCACTAGGGAGACACTTGGATGCAATGCCCCCGAAACCCACCGACGCGACCCCAAAGCAGTCGGATGTGGGGTCTAGTTTGCATCCTAACTTCGCCATCAATAGATTGACCCAGACGCCCTCATTACAGAGCCGAATGAATTCGGCCCTGAAACTCAAAAATACAATTCCAGACACTGCGAGCTCAGCATATGCAGGAGAAGCTCTCGACAAGTTTGCTGGGTACCTCGATAGCCTAGATTGGGATGCCGCAGGTCTTCGCTTGCAAGTCCAAGATGTCTTTGAGCGAATAGCCCGCGGGGATCTCGACGAGATGTATGCTGTTTATTTCCATGTGAATGTGCGTCGTGGAGATGACCTAGTGGATCATAGTAACTACTCGGTATCTTCGTATTGGTATGTCTATAAGGAGCCTTCGACCCAGGATAGACGTTTTGACTGAATTACCCAAACCATACCTGTTCTTTAATCTGCGACTTTGACTTTGATACAGATGGCTGAGGAGATACATAAGAGGCCTAGTGCGTCTTTCTTTCGAAATTTTGCGAGCGAGATGGTTGATAATGAGCAAGAGAAAAAAATCAAAATGACATCGCCATTTTCACCACCATATTTTCACAAGGACGTGAAAGTCCACAGGCTGAACTTCCGTTTTTTGGCATGAGATTTGACTGTTCTGTGTACCTTGCCTAACTACTCAGATTTAAAACCAGGATATCCACTTCGAGAGCTTTCAGCCCCGCTTTCGACAATTTGTTTCCAGACACCGTCCAACTCGAATCGCCAAACAATGTCTCGTTAATGGCCGAAGCAGCTACTGGGAGCGTGATGCTGACAGTTGACGAGAAGTCGACATACTCCTCACTCGCAATCCCCACCATCATCTTCTCCCCAACAATCCAAGCACTAGCATCGACCAACGGCTCACCCGCAACCTGCAACCCCTTAATCGCATTGGTGCCGAACAAGAACCCCAATCCCGGCTCCGTCTGGAAGACTTTGCCCAACTCCCCACTCTCAACATTGACCTCGGCCGTGCTCGGGTAAATCCAATATGAGATACCCTTCGCATTATGATTTACGGCAAGCATCATCATGTTCTCCACCTCGGCCGGGCTCGGAATCGACTCCCAGTAATCCTGCTCCCCAAAAGCCTGGATTACCCCCCAGGTGGGCTTGCTTCCCTGGCCCTCCAAGTTCGCTTGGTAATGCTGGATGTCATCTAATCGATTGGACACATCTTCCAGCTCGCCAACGCAATTATCGCAGCCGCAGTCTCCATAAGTGAGATTGCATGGCGTATCCCAGGAAACGGACCAAGTGGCGTTTATTGCGACGGGATACGCATCTTCGAAGACGATATCAGCGCCGGAACTGTACTCGGTGTAGTAGAAGTTCTGGCAGTTCAGCACGAGGGAGACGGGATGGTAGGGATCGAGCTCTTTGAGTTGGTCATAGGCTAGCTTCGTGGAATTGAGTGGATATTGCCAACCGTCGGGTTCATCACCGGTGTAATAACTTAACAGTGTCGTGCGATTCTTCCAAAGCTCGACTTGAGTGGATATTCGTGATGCGTTCATGAATGCAAAGCGCATGTCATAGATGTTGAAGAGGTTCAACTCATCCATGCGGTCCCAGTATTGAGCCAGTGATGCTGTTGGGTAGGATTGATCGGGCAGTCCACCGTCGGGGACAATATTGATTGTATTGAAGCCTTGCCCAGCATAGGTGTCGAGGTTTGTGGTGCTGAAATTCGCGGGGCTCACGTAGCCACCAGAGGCGTATCCACCGTTGGGGAAAACAGCGTACCAACCATCCCAATTGTTGAAAGCATTTTGAACATACAACCCCCAAAGAGATTGTCAATCTTCACAGCACTGCCCGAAGAGCGGGTTGGAAGAACATAGATGGAAGTACTGGCAGTGTATGACTGCTGTCCGTCGGGAGATGTCCCATATATCGAGATGGCATATGGCGCCAGACGTGGGTTGAATGAAGAGAACGAGAAGCCAAACAGACTTCCCGTTGAGTTGACAGGGACGGAGTTGGATACAAGCAATGACCCAGTCTCCTCGTTATATATCTCGAAATCCATGGTAGTGAAAGGACTTCCTGTTGTGCTGCCAGGCGTGTCGTAGGAAACATTCGTGTACGATTGTCCGAAAACATGAGAAATCACAGCGTTGACGATAAAGGATCCTTCATCATTCTCAAGGAATATCGAGTATTGTGGCTCGATGGTCACATACAGCATTGGGTCAGCCTGGGGAGTTGGGAATTGAAATTCCCCTCCGGGTTCTGACGCTGGAGAGCTGAGAGAGGTGTTAGCGAAGTTCAAAGGGGGAGAGGTCGACTCACGTGTTCATATATGGCTTCCCACACCATGAAGGTACCGTAGAGGAAAAGTTGTATGCCAACACATTTCCAGCTGTCATCAAGGTCGCAAAGGCGGTTTGAAAGATCCCTTGGCTCCTCATGTTGTCGATGTTACCCCATTCGTGACTAACTCTCAAACGGCAAGTTTACAGGCCACAATAGTGGCGGGTATGAGGCTCCAAAGACATGATGGGAGGTACATGCCACTTTAAATACAGACTGACCCGGTAGATACCCCAGTCCAGAGTTGTGCACCTTCTGCATTCTGAGAGCCTAATATCTTAAAACGAACTGATCGACGGTTCACGTGATACAACCCCGCCTGAGATGCAACGTTGCCAAGTTTGCGATAAGAAGGCCGATGCTGTACTTCATACTCTGTCGATATATTGAAGCGACGGGGGTCAAGTAGAGTTCTTGTGAGGAACGATGATCGAAGCTTGACCAGCGATTCCTGTCATCCCCGAAGTGATAGCAAACATTGTCCGTCGAGGGGCCGAGGTGTCCAACATCAGCCGGGCGGCATCTAGGTACAAGTGCAGTCCTGGAGTCTGATATGCATATTAAATGGAAATGGAGGACAATGTCAAATTCATGTAAAATTTGAAGATCGTTCATTCGTTGTGCTCGCTCTCATAAGGTTGAAGACGTACTCCCATGATTGTTTACTTAATAGCGATCCGGCTCTCCCCCTACTCGTACAACAAATTTGAAGTCTGGGCACAGGAGAAACCATGTTCCGCGTGTCTCCACTTGCCTTTTCTCTCGTCAGCACCGACCTTGAAACTAAAAGTAGACTGGAATCAAAGGTATGTCAGCTTTGCTATCTAATCTGCAATCTACGTTGGTCTTTCAACTCTTTGTGTTATGTCGCAGCAAGTTCACAACACGCGGTAGATACCATTTGTCGCTGACGAAAACCCTGCAGGCAAGCGCTCATCTGGAGATATAGACCCAGACCGCTCGAGACATAATATATTGCTTGTTTTGGGCGCTGATTGGCCAGACCGACTCCCTCTTTTCTGTTATTGCTTCTTTCCCACATTTATCTTATCTCCAGGGAGGCCAAAATTGCCAAGCAGGCGGGTAAAATGGGCGACGATGCTTCAACATCCCAAGAGAAAGTCCCTACAGCAAATCAATTCGGACATCTCACGAAAGACAAGAAGTCTGCATTTGATGCCTTCAAGCAACAATGTGAAGCTGAAGGCTTTCTCGAAAACTCTATCACCGAGAACGGAGATGACCTGAAAGAGGGAATTTGTGATGATGGTACTCTCCTGTAAACCTCAACCCCAATCATCCACATATATTTCTTGTCCGGAAACCAACTTTACGATTGTAGCCGCTTCCTACGAGCTCGGAAGTTTAACGTCCAAGACGCTCTTAAACAATACAAAACAACCCGGAAATGGCGCACCAACAATCGAATTGTCGAATTGTACGAAAACATCGAGGCCTCAGACTATGAAGAGACTCGCAAGCTGGTGCAGTCCCTCAACCATCTTACTCCAACAACCTCAGTCATCTAATTTCAAAAAGTATACACACTGGACTGGCCGCCGCGACAAGCACGGTCTCCCTTCTTGCTGGTTCGAGATAAAACAGCTGACCGCCCCCGTGATGGCCGCTTATAATGCCTCATGCGCGTCCTCCAAACCTTTACCCGCCCCCTCTGGCCTCGGAGTGAAAGCGGAATCCACGGCCATGCTCAGACTGTTTTGCACATATGATAATCTAGTGCGATTCGTGCTGCCACTGTGCTCCGCTGTGCCGGGACGTCCGAATCCTGAGACGCCCATCACGGGGACAAATTGCATTGTCGATATTTCCGGTGTTGGACTGCTACAGCTGTTGAGATTGAGAGCTCATATGCAGGCTGCGAGTACGTTGGCGACTGCACATTATCCTGAGACGCTGGGACGGACATATGTAAGTCATCCCTGCCTATGCTCCCACGTTCCATCCGCCGAAAAGGAATATCAGGATTTTTTTCACGTGGACTCAGAGTTGATCAGATATGTAGATCATCGGAGCACCATCCTTCTTCCCTACTATCTGGGCATGGATCAAGACTTGGTTCGACCAAAACACCGTCTCAAAAATTGTCATAGTGCCTGCGGCGGAAGAATTCTCTGCACTTTCCGAGTGTTACGATCCCATTGATATCCCACGAAAGTATGGTGGTCAGTTTGAGTATGACTTCGGTATGCCGCCTGATCTTGACCCGCAGCTCAGGGGCGTGATTTCGTGGTTGCCATCAGACGCTGGAACGGTTTATGAAGAGCTGCCCATTGGACCCATGAGGTGGGTCAATGGGGAGGGTGGGAAGACGATCGGAGTTGCTGTTGGGAGGGTTGCTGGGAAGAAGAGGAAGACTGCAGTATTAGAATTGAAGTGCTAAAATGGTGCATTCTAAAGGTACGTAGCTTAACCCTTTACAGGATCTGAATCACCCCCAAGTCCCAATTATGTAAATCACTATCCCTCAGTCCAGAGAATCACAATCCATCATTAGGCGTCCAAAACTTCTGCATCCACCTTTCATCCAGTTTACTCCCCTCTTCATAGAACCTCAGGTCAGTGCTCAGCCTGATCCGCCCCGTTTCAAAATCCTCATTCTTGACAGCTGCATGAATCATATACGGATTATGGAACACCACATCACCCGCCTCATAATCAGCAGTCAGCCACTTTCCTTCATCTCTTCCAAACGCCGCAGCATCTTGCGCAAGTTGTCCACCCTCCGCCATATTCCTGTTGAAGCCGCTCAAGCGCTCTTCCGGCGACATATCCTTTGCCCGCTCCGTGAAGTCCCTTTCTATTTCTTTCCCGAGCTGCGAGGAGCCCTCCATGTACATTAGACCGCCGCCCTTGGCCGAGCAGTCACCGATTGGAACCCACGCAGTGAGGAACTCAGCTTCGCCAGCGCGGAGGAAGATCCGGTCGTAGTGGATGCCAGTGCTCAGGCCGCCGGGGACGTTATGACGCAGCATGGAGCGCTTGACGAGGACTTCGTTCTTCCAGTCCATGAATTTGCGAACGAAGGATCCGAGTACTGGGTGCGCGACGAAGGATAGGTATTCGGGAGTCAGGTGCGCCTCGATGAGGCGGTTGACTTTTGCTTGTTCTTCCGGGAGCGAGGAGCCCCTATTCCTTGGTGGGTGAGGGGGTCTTCGGCTGCGTTGAAGATTCCTTCACGGGGCGAAGTGCCGGACTTGAGAATGTTGGATGCAGAGATGAGGGAGAAATAGCTGTATGGGTCAACGGGGGTTTTATGACGAGTGGGAATTGTTAGACGGCGAAACTTACTGCTCTCGCATGTCGAGGACATCTTCACGGGGGATGAGTCCTTTGATCAAGAGATATCCATCGGTATCGAATCGACGCCGCATCTCATCTAGGGTGGTGTCTTTCGCTGTAGGGCGCAGCCATCCCAACGACTTCTGTTTGATGTACTCTCCCTCATTGGAGCGAATTAGAGGAGGAGCTTGGGCGAGTGGCTCGAACGAGAGTCCGGACGAAGTTGGAGGTTGAAGAACGGCAGCCATCTCAGATGACACAAGGTAAGGTCACTTGACACCTGTAAGGAGATTACGCAGACAAAGGTCAAGGTTGAGATTTCGGAAGAATGAATTCAAAGAATTGCTCTGCAGATATAAGAAGAGCATAGAAGGTTGCCTGGAAAATCCAAGGCTGCTGTTACTCAAGTAATGGTCATCCGAGTTAATACAGAGATATGCACGTTCGAAAAAGGCAAATTTCCCCATCGGAAAGAGTAACTTTGTGGAGCGCGGTCATAAAAACGACCCCAGACGTGGCACCTTGGCACTTGGGGTGGGATGCATTTCCGACTTCAATGTATTTCCGACTTGACGTCCGGAAACAGTGGGGCAGATGAGGGGTCGACTAACACGGCAACTCTCTCCATCCAGACACTTCCTCATTTGGCCATAAATTGCCTACAGATTCATGTAAGCATATGAGTAGACTACACTGCGCCGCTCATTACTCAGGCCAAAGGCACGGTCGAGTCAGAATCGGTAACTGGCAACACATCGGTACCTGATCCAGGTCACAAAACATCACGTGGTGTGACTGCGCAGGGCAGGGTAGGGGCTACTGCGGTTCAAGCTCTTAGCTCAGGAGTGAATGACACACTACTATTGGACCAGAATAGTTCCCAAACGAAATGTCATTTCAGACCGATAGTTGGGAGCAGCATAGGTGGAACTCCAAAGCAACTGCAAAGCCACTCAAGAGTCAGAGCAACGACAACTTTTTGTACTAGAAAAAGACTGCGAAGAGAAAGCTTCTTGAGCGTCAAAAGCAGAGACGCCGGTACTGAGTACAATTAAAATTACAAAAGAAGTACAGAGATATATCCCACTAGAAAAATCTAATATATCATGCCCATACACTAAACGCCAGCACTCTCAAATCAAGTGAGACACACAGCGATCTAAAAATATATCGCAGCAGCCGCCAAAATCATAGCCCCAGCATTGAAAGCCTTTAGACCTGATGCGGCGTTCGTAGTAGGAGCCGCGGCTCTTGACGTGCCACTACCGCTTGAAGCGGTCGTCGATGGAGGTGCAACGGTAAAGAGCGTGGTTGTAGCAGTGACAGTGTGAACAGCGCTATCGCTTGTGTAGGTCGAGGTGTATGCCTTCGTTGTGTAGGCTGAGCTCGACGAAGAGGATGAGGTCGAGGTCGAGGTCGAGGTCGAGGTCGAGCTGACTTTCAAGATACCGCCGACAGGCCCCAAAGGCGGAGACGTGGATGTGGTCGCATTCTTAGCAAGAGCAGCAAATTTATCGAAAGTGTTCCCTGATGCTGGAGCATTGATGGCACCCACCATACCTGTTGACTGTTAATACTCATTCCGGAGGGAAATGGGGAAGTGAAACGTACCAGCTTGGCAATGATTGCCAGTGGTTTGACCACAGTAGAACCAGATCGGTTTCGTGTCATTGACAGTGATTGTGAAAATGCTGCCAGATGGAGACTCTTTTGTTGGAACAAATGATGAGAAGAAACCTCCTGCGAGGGGGTGACAGGGATCTGCGAATGAAGATTGCGTAACTGAGTGGTTTTTGGGAAAGAAATCGAACTCGATTGCAGTCCCGACCTCGGCGACGAGACTATTGGGATTGTATTCAAGAACTCCGTCTTTGCCAACGGTAACTTTGATAGTCGCTCCTCCTTGAGCGTTGACAGCAGCCGCCGCGATAGCGCTAAGTCCAAAGAGTGTATTCGTGAGTTGCATTTTGATTGATCAGGCGACTGGTAAAGAAATAAGAGATTTATTGCACGAAAAGGAAATGTATAACTCAAGTCCAAGGATGTAGTTAAAAATCGAATGATGTGGGACATTGGGATATGAGAGAGCTATCTCTTTTCTTTATACATTTGCGGTGCGAGGCTTGAAACAAACTGAGAGTGCTACGAATAGAGTCGACCACCACACGGGACGAAGAACATCCAGCACAGCCACCAAGCCGCACGGAAGACAAAGAACCGTGGGTCATTGAGAAGCTTCTACAATGATGGCTGCATACATTGACCAGAGGTAAGGCAATGCAACAATTCTTTGAGTAGTAATAAAAGGCCCCAGATATTGCATGGCGTCTGGCGCTCCGTCCGACTGGTAGCCTGCGCGCTTCACTTGAAACTTCTTTGTTATCACGAAGGCGCAATGATTTTGGCCAAAGGCTCGACGCCATCGCCATCTACAGCCCAACTAGGAACTACCAGGAGCCACCTCGACGGTCAAGGGAGTGGACGGCGGTAGAGGAATGAAAGAATAAAGAAAGTTCGAAACAACAAGGCTGGCAACCGCCGAGGCCGAAAATAGAAATTGTTTGTAGATGATTCAAACGCGTCGCTTAAGGTAATAAGGGTTTTACGCGCCGTGTTCACGAGGGCTATGCTGCGGGGCACCTGCCAGGACCACCAATTAATTGTTGAAAAAGAACATTTTCGAAACATCGGAGGACGGAGACTTAATTGGCTCAGTTGACTTTTAAGATCTTGTTGATACTGAGAATGTTTGTTTCCTACATGGGCGAATAATATCACGTGACATGAGGGTGAAAATAACAACCCGATAAATCAAGTCACGTCGAGGATTTCCTGCAGATGCTACAAAAAGAAGGGTGCAGTACATCCATTTGATTGGCTAGGTGGGCTAATACGCAGTGCGCACGCTCTTGTCTCCTCGAACCTGGGCCCAACCTACCCGGTAGTCCGGGCCTGTCCCTACTGGTGCTAGATGTGTCCGAAATGACCTAATCCCCCACTGTTGGACACTCGACACTTTGAAGGCTCAATGCTACTATCGACAGTGTCGATCGTAATCATTGAGAATCGCCTTCCAGTCGCCCAGGTTTCATGTCTTGTAGCAATCTCGGGTGCTTCTTGTTTATTCGTACTCGAGTACGCCTTGGCGATCATGACCGTCTTCATGTCTTAATTACGTGAGATTGACTATTACCCCTGGTGCCTGAGTGATTCTTATCAACAGTATGAGCTCCGCAGCTGAGTTCGATCTGCTTCTCCTATCTCTTCCTCCGCCGTTCCAGTGAACTTTCTCGAATGGTATCGTTCTCGTCTTACACTTGCTACAAGATTCGCGTAGCCGGGGTACAGTAATTCCTTCTTGGGCAATGTGTGCCTCTCTCTCAATCATGACGTAAATATAGCCTATTCATTGATATTCTAGCAAATCATCAGGGAATAGCATATTGATTAGATATTAACCATGTGGTTGAGTTGGGGTCGGATTTCGGCAATTGGACAGACCAGCATATTCCATAAGTGGAAGGTCAAAACTTGAGCCAGTCGAAGCTTGTTTGTATCAAGCTTTGGCGGGGTTACACTACCTCCGTACCCTTATATCCACAGCTCATTGGCCTACAACCCTGTATATATTCCAATCGCTTCTGTTGCGATAAGCAGTGGGGAAGTCGTGCCTTGCACTAGGACCTAACACTAGGTCTGTATGAGAAGGTAAAAACCTTGATAAGGCAACTTGACGGTTAAAAGACATGGGAATTTGGAATGCCAATGGCAGGGGAGCTTCGAGCGACCTACATGAGCTCCAGATTGCCCGATACTTTCTTGCTGTTGTTGCTTGTTGTGCTTATTTCCCTCCAACTCCAATCAATCAAGCCCAGATCAGTCGTCAACATGTTGTTGTCTCTGTTGATCACCAGCTCCATACTGGGCATTGGCTTTGCAGCTCCAAATCCAGCAGCTCACGTTGTACACGAGAAACGAGGAACTGCGGCAAATCTTTTACGACGACGTGTGGAACCCGATGCCCTAATTCCAGTCCGTGTGGGACTCAAGCAGAGCAATCTGGATAGTGGCTACGAGCGTTTGATGGAGGTGTCACATCCATCATCTCCAAATTACGGCAAACATCTATCCGCCGAGGAAGTGCACAGTATTTTTGCTCCAGCTGAGGATGCTGTCAATATCGTCAAGGATGTAAGTCAAAACAAGAAAGTAGCGTTCCGACTAGGAAGATGGATTGGAGCAAGTAGCTTCTGGAATATCCCTTAATTGCAAAAGTCTCAAGAAGCTATCCACAAAAAGCATTTGCTTACTATTCTGTAATATAGTGGCTCATTCAGTCAGGAATTGACGTCGAGTCAATTCTGGACTATGAAAACAAGGGATGGCTTGCAGTAGACATGCCTGCTCACCAAGCAGAACGACTCTTGCACACTGAATATTACGAATCTGATCACACAGATGGTCGCGTGAGAATTGGATGCGATGGCTACTCTCTGCCAGCGCATGTTTCACAACACGTGGATTTCATCAAGCCTGGTGTGAAGTTGTCTCCACCTCTCAGGAAGCGGACGGTGGAGCGTAGAGATGCTTTTCATGGAAGGCATGGTATACCCCACATGAAACCACCACATTGGCCAGGTGTGAGTAATTTTGTCTTCTAGCTGCATCTTATTCCGCCCAAAATACCCTCGAATATTCGAGGCACATTGAGAAGGGATGCTAATGTCTTGATCCAGTGGACGTTGCCACCTGCAGCGCATGGTCTCCCTCCGGATTTGCAGAATTGTGGTGTGAACATTACACCCGTGTGTCTCCAAGCTTTGTACGATCTCCCAAAGCCAAATCTGAAAGTACCTGGAAACAGCATGGGTGTTTTCGAGGACTTCGACGCTTTTTCCCAAGTGGATATTGACCTCTTCTTCGCGAAGTTTGCACCTTGGGTCCCACAGGGCACAACGCCAGCAGTCCTCTCAGTTGATGGCGGAACAGCCCCTGTGGCAGTAGCGGACGCTCGAAATGGAGGAGAGTCCGATATTGATATCGAACTGGCATATGCTCTCATCTATCCGCAAACAGTCACGGTCTACCAGGCCGATGACTTGCCGAACTCTTCAGGCGAAACAGGCAAGAACGGGTTCCTCAACACCTTCTTAGACGCCATCGACGGAAGCTACTGCGACTACACCGCGTTCGGTATCACCGGAGACAGCCCCAGCATCGATGCCGTGTATCCAGATTCGCTTCCTGGGGGCTTCAAAGGAAAGCTTGAATGCGGTGTGTACAAACTGACACCAGTCGTCAGCATCTCTTACGGTGAGGCTGAGGACGATCTCCCAAAACCCTACGTTGAGCGCCAATGCAACGAGATCATGAAGCTTGGCTTGCAAGGCCATTCCATCCTCGTGGCAAGCGGTGACTACGGCGTCGCAAGCTTCCCGGGTTCAGACAACAACGAGTTTGGATGCTTGTCCAGCGCCACACAGAATGGGACCATCTACAACCCAGACTACCCTTCTGGATGTCCGTACATTACGGCTGTAGGAGCAACACGACTGTATCCTGACCAAACCGTCAAGGATGCTGAGAGCGCCATGCAAGTCAACCTCACAGCGTTCAACATTGAGACAGGATCGGGAGGAACATCCCCTCCCTTGGATTTCTTCGCAAGTGGTGGCGGGTTTTCAAATTACTTCACCCCTCCAGCGTATCAAGCTGCTGCTGTCAAAGGCTATCTTGAGACCCACAATGATCTCCCGTTCTACATTGCGAACGCCGATGCATCTAATGTCGGCGCTAATGGGGGCGTGTACAACCGTGGAGGAAGAGGCTATCCCGACGTCGCAGCCAACGGGGCTTTCTTGACAACATTCAATAATGCTACGCTACTTACCTTCTTCGGCACCAGTTTGGCGTCTCCCATTTTTGGTTCTGTCTTGACGCTTATCAACGAAGAGCTGGCATTGGTTGGCAAAGGTCCAGTTGGCTTCGTCAACCCCGTGTTATATGAGCGTAAGTATCATATCAACTGATCTCCACCTTGGACTCTTGCTAATACACTCTCAGATCCGTACGTGCTTAACGACATCACCAATGGCTCCAACCCCAACTGCGGTAAGTGGTCTCGTAATCTTCTTTCGGTAATCGTCACAAAATGCTTACTTAGCTATACAGGCTCCGAAGGCTTCAAAGCCAGCAAGGGATGGGATCCGATCACTGGCTTGGGAACTCCAAACTACCCCAAGAGTAAGTCTTGCCCTATTATACCCGCTATGATGAGATGATACTGACTTTTCGAATAGTGCTAGAGCTATTCAAGAGCCTATAGACGTCACGCTAGATATGCTTATGTAGTGGTTCAAGCTACCAAACACAACAAAGCATAATCTTTGCTTCCTTTCATGTACATATTTTACACCATGAAATACTGTGCAATGACGGAAGAATTGTAGCACTTCCATTATTACTTCCCGCCCCCTTTGCTCTGTGAACACAACTTGAGATTCAGAAACTCGGAAGGGAGTTATTAGCTTGTAGCAATGGGGCCATGGTATAAACGGCTAGTGATTTACATGAACAGAACGATAGATATGTTAAAAATACTTTGCAGTGCCACTGATTCGGTCACGCGGTAGACCTTGGACGAACTTTGCAGGTAAGGTAGCTACTTATCCGAAAGTTTTCTTTTCGTAAGATATAAATATAATCCTGCTCTTGCTGGAGTCTGGAGTGAATAGTCTTCTGCGCCTGAAGTAACATATGTTCCGCAAGATGAAACAATAAGGCTATTAGTCAATTCTCATAAGAACTTTTTCTCGAATATGAACCCAGCATTCTGCAGACGATCAATGAACTTTTGGCCAAGACAAGCAGGCGTGTAAACACCCCCAGAAAGCTTATGTCCATCGCGAAGGATAGAGACCGCAGCTTCCGCTAATGAGATTCCTGTGACTATTTGAAATTCAGCACGAACTCCTCTCTGAGAGTCCTAAGGATGGCACAACTTACATGCATACAGAGAGCCGTCGAAATATGCACGAACGTAGGCTCTAGGTGGATTCGCAGTCTGCACATCTGGGCTAGCAATACCTCTGTATTCAAACCGGTCGTTCTTGTACTCCTCCTTCGTTGGTCCATCACCGGGTTGATAGACGAATCTCCTCGCCAGCTGCCGGAAAATGGGAATAGCGAGGAGAAGAGCTCCAGCCATGAGACCAAAATGCATCATGACCGCAATGAGGTAATTGCGTGCTTTCGAGTACTCTGCAAACTGGAAATTGGGGCCGTAGAAGCTATTACCCCCGAGTAGGCCCCAGCTTCGCTGAATGATGGGTTGATCGGCCGATGCTCCAATCGATGTTGTAAGAATACCAAGATCAGGGACGACACGCACTCCAAAAAGTTTCGTGACCAAGGACTTGGGGCTCTTGGTCTTGGGTCCTGGGATGGGCGACAGTGCGTACGGCGCATTTGCTGCGCCAAGTTGCTTGAAGCTGTACACATCCAGGAGCGTTAAAACGGTGTTCAATGTGCCTCCAGAAGGCTTAGCACTATATAGACGTCAGCCGGAGAGTATGGTCCGTTGAGTATTGACGAAAGTACCTCAGCTCGTGAACAGAAACAGTCACTTCAGCAGTTGGTGCAGAAAACTTCTCTCGAATCATAGAAACAAGGGACCACGTGACCAAATCTGCAGGAGCACTTTCGATCCCAATTTGAGGAATCATAATGGCTCCGCTGGCTTGAGCAGTCTTCTCATATTTCTTGATCATGTCAGCAACGTACGCAACTTCTCCAGTGACGTCGAGATAGTGTGTGCCATTTTCGGAACAAGCTTTGAAGGTATATTCTCCGTAAAGAGAATACGGCCCTATAGTATTGATAAGAACATTTGTTTTTTTGGCCAGAGACGTTAAATCCTTGTCGTTGAGTTCACATATCTCAATGGCTGTGAGTGTTAGCTCCGAGGTCACAATGGCATTGGCTCTAGAGTGGTCTTGAAAGGGGGTGCTTCATGTAGGACAATTTTGCTTACAAGGCTGAATCCTATCGGAATTACTGCTTTTACATTCCGCCGCAACGGCCTCCAATTTGCTTGCACTTCGTCCAGCTAAAGCCCATCGCAGGTCTGTCGGCAGACTTTTGACAATGTGTTCTGCAGCCAACTTTCCTGTATACTGAAGGTTTTTGAGTTAGCAACCTTCTAACTCAGCATTTTTCAAGGAGAAGGGGAGGAATTGTATGGTATCAAATCTGAAGCAAATCAAGTACATGATGGCAAAGTGCAGGAGAAGTGATCGAGGTTGAGAGGTACGAAAACATGAGTCGGCTGTTCTTACTCCTGTGGCACCGAAGACCACGATGTCGTATTGGCGGGATGCTGACATGATTATCGGCGGTTGCTACAGCTAGCTAGCACTTTGTAGTTGTATCTCAAGAGGTGAGAGACACTCTACGAGAATATAAAAACAAGCAAATATGCTATGACGATTTCATATCCATTGAAACCTTACATGCCTCGGCCTCCACCGAACGGACATCATGATGAATCGAGCATAGCGCAATGATAGAAAGTAAAGTCACGTGACATGTTATCGCCTCATATGGCAGGCCACACCATAAGCGAGCCTCCACTCCACAAGAATATTTGCAACGAAATTCCACATACACGAACCTCCACCTTCACAGCGAACCGTTCATCAACGCAACACCGCCAAGATGACGAAGAGAACAAAGAAGGTCGGCGTTACCGGTAAATATGGTACCAGGTATGTGGATTACTCTGTTATACGGCGCACAATGCGGGTTGGAATGGATGAATTCGAGATTTCGACATCTTCACTCTCAACGCACCTCTCACCTTCTGTTGCGAGCCCTGGATCTGCGTGATCAATTCGAATGGATAGTAAAATGCTGACCATTGTAATCGTTGATTTACAGATACGGTGCCTCCCTGCGAAAGCAAGTCAAGAAGATGGAAATCACTCAACACGCCAAATACGTCTGCACATTCTGCGGAAAGACCACTGTAAAGAGACACTCGGTCGGAATCTGGAACTGCAAGTCATGCAATAAGACCGTCGCTGGAGGAGCTTACACTGTCGCGTATGTACTGACGATGGAACTGGAGATATTGTCCAGATGAGGACGGAATAAAGCAATAAGGACCATCGGCTGACATGCTACCCAACAGAACACCCGCTGCCGCGGCGATGCGATCTACCCTTCGTCGTCTGAGAGAAATTGCTGAGGTTTAGATGGTCTGATATGGGTTGATGTCTTTCGGTTTTTACATTTGCTGGAGCATGGGATCGGATTCTCTCTACGGGATACGAGTTTCGACATCGTCGCTTTTCGATGAAGGATGAATAAAGCAATTCAAAAACCACGTCGTTTTCAATTCTATACTTGCCCACATTATGATCGTTCGATGGGTCGAGATGTCTTGTGAAATGCTGAATGTGGTGGTGATTGGATACTGAGATTATTAACTGAGAACATAGCCAACATGTGGATTCTTATTGAAGCGACCTGTCCCCATAAGGTCTCCTTCTGGACCCGTCGAGACCGCGATCTTGTATCGGGTGTGTAGGAGCGAAGGACTGCGAAGCAAGTGAGCATTGGTGTCCATGCGACTTCGAAGCCTCGAGGGCCTCATATAAGAGAATGAGGCTTTCAATCCTGACCTTCGGTTGGGTCTGATATCTCCAATGCCGCCATTCTACGTTCACTTCTACAAGTGCGTAGGAACGGGGCGGAGTGTTGCCTTCTGGCGTGCTCGCTGCCTTGTTCTCTGGGGCCTCTTTGAAGGGACCCGTCTGCCGTTGAGTATTCAACTTTCTTTTCGAATGACTCACTTTACTGGTGGAATACCATGATCTGACTGCTTCAAGTCTTCTGGATAAGATCACATGATACGACTGTCATTCACTGGAGACTGAAGTTGCTACCATTTCCGGAGAAAAAGCCTCATCGCCACGCACGAGACTCAGAATTATAGATCGAGAAGTCGAAGCGGGCGTCCTCTTCATGGGGAATCTCACCAACACGGCTCTTTGCCCTATTGTATTCTTGGTCACTTCTGGTGGCAGGTTGCCTCTCCGTCACATGTCCAACTGATCCAGGCATACCGATATCTGCCACAACATTTCCTGTCACACTCCACTCCCCGTGACGAACTAACTATTCTCAAAATTAATAGCCACAAGTACCACAAAACTGCATTATCCCTAGAAAAGACCAGTTGCAGATTTCTTCCTCCATCCTCGACTACGGCGGTCTGCTTCTTTTCACCGCTTTGTGCAGAGAGGGGCTGTATTGGTTGTCACTCCTGTCCAGAGCCCGATTCGTTCGTTTAGACGCTAAAGCTACCTTAGCCTACCGTTCTCTTTCCCTTTCGCCAGGCTCCGCTCCATCTTTCACTTCCATTTCATCCACCACCCAAACGTCCCCGGTCCAGTCGCCAACTCGAGATTCGGTTTCAACTTTCAACCACAAAAAATCCATTGCTCTACCCGACGTAACCGCAATCCTTTTTCATGACTTTCTTCCACATCATTCACGAACAAATTCGCAACATTTCATGTCAGCATGGCTGACCAGTGCATTGTCTGTCTGGAGGATCTAGATGTCGTTCCTGACGCAATCCATGATCTTCAAGATGCGGGAGTAGTGGCGGCACCTATTTCAGAGCTCCCAACCACCCATCCCGGAAAAGTCGACAACGACCAAGCTATCGCTCTCATAAAACCCTGCGGCCATGTTCTGCATGATGAGTGCTTGAGAGAATGGTCTCAGAAAGCGAACAGTTGCCCAATCTGCCGCCACACATTCAATCTGGTGGAGGTTCTGGACAAGGTTGGAGGTAAGCCCTTCGCTCAACTCAATATCTCTAATCGTTTGGTGAATTGTTTCACATACTCGACTTTCTGCTTTTTCGACCCAGTGGGGGCTACTTGGTGACTCAGTCATCAATCCTCTGTGCTGGGTTGCTCGCTTGGGTCATCTGAGCAACTCCTATCAATTCGGGAATATTTGCTAACATCTCTTTCGCCAGGCACCATCCTTTCAGAATACCTCGTCGAAGATAAGAAACAAATCGCCGAGTTCGACCCGAACGCATGGATCGAGGACAACACCGAGGAAGAAGAGCAAAGCACCCCTTGCCCTATCTGCGGGGAAGCTGACAACGAAGATGTTCTCCTTCTATGCGATGCTTGCGATACACCATACCACACATATTGTACTGGTCTCGATCTCGTCCCACGCGGACACTGGTTCTGTATGGAATGTGCAGAAGATCAAACACTTGCTGCAATTATTCAAAGTGAAGCCCTGGGTCGAGCTAGAGCGCGACAGCAAACCAGGACACAAGCAAGTGTTCGTCGGACCCGTCAACGGATGAGAACAGATCAGTGGATGGGAGCATGGAGCACCTTTAGCAACAGAATCCACGACGTTGTAGGCCTCGATCTCGACTTCTCAGATGACGACCAAAGCGTGGCTTCTTGGCGATTACATTCAAGGCGTACCGCCACCGAGGTCAGAGAGTTTGAGCAGTGGCGGCAAAGACTGGAGATTGCTAGTCGACAAGGCGCTCGAGAAGTCTTCCGCCGGGCTGCTCCAGTACTTCACGAGCCGACCCCAGCTGAAGCACCCGAAGTGGCTCAAGCATGGGGTGCCTTGGAGAGGGCAAAAGATCTGGATACAACAAGTCCCAGAAGTCGGAAGCGAAAATCCAGATCCGTGACTGCATCGCCCGCTGAGCAGTCAGAGCCACCGAAAGAACCTGAACGAAAATTGAAACGACCTCGAACAAGAAGGGTTCTAGACGCCCCAGGACCATCATCAGCTGCGACATCTATATCGACCTCATCCTTCCAGACTAATAGTGGCAGCCGCCACGAAAGCCCTTTGTCTCGCACAGTGCAGGATGCAACTGGGGAGCCGTCCTTTCTGACACAACTTCTCAAAGAGGTCGAGACGGCGACTTCAGACGACGATACCCCAAGACCCAACCTCACCATGCTCTCTAATCCAGATGGAGCAACCAGTCCCATACTCGAACACTCTTCACCAGCTGCATCTCCTTCCCCATCATCTACTTATCACACGCCCCGAGCGATGTCTATTACCCCACCTCCTCATATAAGCAAACGTCGCGGCTCACCTCTGCCACTTACTTCGCGCATTGAACCAAATTTCCCACCTGCAGATTATTCGCCCAACCGATCCCCTACCGAAGCTTTACACAAATCCGAGCACGATCATTCTAACTCGTCGACTATTGAGATCAGGCAACCTCGACCTAGGAGACAAGCCCCTGTTCCAGTTGCACGCTCATCCGAAACGTCGCCGGTACGCGCAACCATGTCGATTGAAGCCAAAGAAGGCATCAACAAGATCGTCAAAACTGCTCTTGCTCCTCACTGGAAAGCCGCCGAGATTTCGAAGGATCAATACGAAAAGATCAATCGTGATATATCTCGCAAGCTTTACGAAGTCGTCGCTGACCACAGCTTCGCAGACGACAAGAACAAATGCGCCCTGGAGAAGATAGCTACTGAGAAAGTAGCAGTTGCAGTGAAGGGCCTCACGGCATCATGATGTATGAAAATTAAACGCACTTACGGCTCTGGCGCATGGAGAATTTATCTGGGCAAAGACTTGGCGCAATACTTTGAAGATACCCGATTTTGGCAATGGGAGGTCACGGTGTTGCAGGTGCGAAGTTGATTGAGCTTGTCGTTTCAGAGCACTGAGAACGATCTGCCAACGGCTACTTAGCAACCAGCTTTTGCTGCATGGTGCACTGGGTTTGTTGCAGCTGGCGCAACATGTCTATAGAAATCAGGAATATTGAACCATACAACTTGCCATATCCCAAAGCGTTTGAGGTGAAATGTGATGAATCAACAATTTATCATAACAATTGATCATAATCAACGGTGTGAGGAAGCAAGAGGACAAAGGAGATAGTCCAGAGTCCGCTCGATGCTCGAGCTCATCAACATGAAGCTATGTGGAGCGAAATCGATGCAGCGTTCAACGTGATGTCAGGCTCCTAACATCCTCTGCACAGCAGGCCCAGCAGTGGCACATCATCTCCATGCCTCCAGCGATACTCATTCATTCAAGCAACCTGTCTCCCTGGCACTCCCAATCTAGCACGTAATCTTCAAGCCGATGTCCTCGTTCGAAGATGTTCTCAGAAGCTATCTAGCCTTTCCCGTTGGGTCGTAGGTAATGCTAGCGAAAAAAGCCTGTAATAGATCTACTCTAGGCACCAGTAAATGGTCAGGACGTTCTTGGATGAAACAGGTCTTGACGATAAGGATGCGGTGCCTTGGATGAAGAAGAAGTTCTCTCGTTCGAAAAACTTTAAGCGGTTCAGAGGAAGACGCTAGCTAGCTTGGGGCGGGATTATGTAAGCTCGAAGCCAGAAGTTTTTGGCGACGCTGTGCTTGAACGAATGTCCATTGGATTGGAATTCTGAGGAAGAGCAAAAATGACAGCAAGCAGTAGAGGAAGCCGAGCAGTGGCTTCTTTGATAAGTATGTTTACATCTCAATTGATATGAGCCAAGCTGACTGAACAGGATCATCACGACAGCCTCGAGTATGTACCGACTGCATCAACCACATCACGAAGACATCCCTCCTCTCCCACCGCAGCTACTCGGCCGCAGCAGCAGCCCTGAAATCAGATGCTATCACCTCACACGATCCACAGATCCAGAAACTTCCTCCTGTCACAGCAACGGCTTCTGCGACCGAGTACAAGATCAAATCGGGCGTCCTCCTCTCCCGACCACCTCTCCTAACCAAGCCTCTGACGAGCTTCGAGAAGGCGTTTTTCTTCTACCAGAAACGCCTCAATGAGCGTCTTGTCATGCCCTTTACAAGGTATTTCTACTTCAAGAAAGACACGCCGGGCGACCACGACTGGAAACTGAAGGCTAAGGAACGGAACTGGCAAGCTGCGAGGGAGCTCGGGGGATATAACCCGTATGGGGAGTTGGGGTGGAATGATGAGTTACTTGTTGGGGATGACAAGAGCGAGACAAGTTATCTGATAGATAGCTTGGTGAAGGACGCCCAGGTTAGGGCTGTGGAGGGGAAGGATGGGAAGCCCATTGAGGCGAAGGACGGCGGTGATGGAGAAGGGGGTGTTGTGGAACGACCGCTAAGTCCTTGGACTGAGGCGGATCAGAAGAATGATGTCAGGAGGTTGGATCGGGAATTGGCTAGGACGTTGTATCTGGTTGTGAAGAGGGAGAATGGGGGATGGGGTTTACCGGCAGGCGAGTTGGTCGGAAGGGAGAATTTACATCAGGTTTGTCCGTACTGTGCTCGGGTTTGGATCTTTGCTGATGAGTTGAAGGCTGCGGAACGGGTGTTGGTTCAAACTGCCGGTGTGAACATGAATACTTGGATTGTGGGACATGTTCCGGTTGGACATCATATCGTCGAACCTTACGTCTACCCCGATACGTCGGCTGTCCGAACAGGCGAGAAGACCTTCTTCATGAAAGGGCGGATAATGGCTGGGCAAGCCAATCTCACGGATAACTTGTTTGGGTTGACCGACTTCAAGTGGTTGACGAAGCAGGAGCTACAGCAGCATGTTGGGCCCAGATATTTCAGCCACATCAAGAATATGCTGGCGGATAGATGATGTGTAAAAGGGTTTGTACCATAGATTCGGGTGTATTTTATATGTAAAAGGGTTGAAATCTGGCCCTTGTACTGGGGTTTACGAGGTTTCATATTCTTGAGTAAAATAGTGTATGGTCAGAGGTGCCCATTGTCTCATTTTTATTTGCGACAACCCATCACCCAAAGAAGATGTTTTCATTGGAAAGTGTGTCATCCTTATGAACATAATGCTATATCGATTACAGTGGGATGCTGTTCTTCTTTTTTGACGTAGGTAAGCCGAGGATGATCGAAGTTGTATTGTAGCTTGTTAGACTAATGGGTATAGGGGCGTTATGGCAAAATCGACTGACGGACGAAATGCATATGGAGCTACTGAGACCGTGCATTTAAAAGTCCATTTACGGCCATGAGAACTGGAGAGTCCTGAAAGGTATTTTGCTTAATTACAGCCATTAATGTAGGATATCTACAAATCCGTCTACAGCTTCCCCTCTGAATCCAAGCTTTCCACATATATACCATTTCAAGTTACTATTGGAAGGGTTGTGGCCAAAGGGAGAAGCTACTGCAGGGGGGTTCGTCCAACGCATCTAGCAGATACTCTTCCTTGATGATATAAGAACGCCATTGAGGTGTCTCGCTCACTCATTATCGAATACCTCTGGATTGACTCTCTCCGCAGCTTTCAGGACAAGAACATGCACAATTGGCGAAATATAAAGATGAACCTAGTAGCAGCTAAGATGAGGAAAGCCAAAAGGCAGAAACTATCGAAACAAAATGCTGGGAACTAGGTTCGATTAGCACTTGCGCACCAACGCCTTATTTCCATGAGAGCTGAGACTGAACAACTCGTAGAGTTGCTGTGCTCAATTCTCTCGATTGTATACCAGTATACCAGGTACTAGACCTGCTCGTGGTTTGAAGAAATCGTGACCTAGATTGATCTACAACAGGATGGAGTGGAGATGACATTGAAAAAAACTGCCAGACTTTTTGGCGATGACGATTATCAGAGATATCGTAGAAAATCATTACTGTACAAATGGTTCAGTCCGAAGACCGCTTCTCTGGCCGATGCCCCGCAGCCTCGCATGCAATTTGCTTGTTGACAACCATATCCTCACACCCCCATTTATCATCCCAGCGACAATGCCCTCTGTGGCCGCCAAAGTAGATCAAGGATAAAGATCTGCCCAATCTCAATACCTGGGGAAAGTATAAAAGGTAGAAGGGTCTTTTGCCCACCAGTCTCTTACTCCCTCAGTCCCAAAGTATTTCCTCTCGTTTTGTCACAGCCTGGTGGGATACCTACAAATATCTATCAGTCAAACAAATCCATGACCAAAGTCCTGAAAGTATACAAATATTCCAAGATGACATCCAACCTCGCGCCACCCCGCCAGAAGCATATCATCATCCTCGGAGCTGGTATTACCGCCCTCTCCACCTCTCTTGCCTTGCACAACTTAAAGCATATAGCCAAATCCTCAACCCCGTTCGCCCAAACCATCATAGCAGCACACCTTCCTGGCGACTCATCCATAGACTATACTTCACCCTGGGCGGGAGGGCACTGGCGCTCCCATGCCTCAACTGCTGATTTGGAATCCGAATCTCGCCTCAGGAAGTGGGATAAGAGGACCTATGAGGTCTGGATGGAGATGCTAGAGGATGGGCGTCTAAGTGAAGACGAGATCAACGATCTCGGGCTGGGGATAAGAGAGTCCAGAAATTATTGGGCGAAAGAAACTGCCGAGACAACAAGAGACGGGAGTGGGCTGTGGTGGAGTAAAGAGAGAGAACTTGAGTCTGACGATGAGCCGGTTGATTCGCGGTCAGTGAAAGCAATGAAAGGTGGTGGCGTGAAAGATTTCGCAGTCCTGGATCTAGCCTCCGAGAAGAGTATCGGGGTAGAGAACATACCTGATGGTGCGGTGTTTGGGATAAAGTACACGACGGTTTGCATCAATATCCCGCAATACCTCTCTCATCGTTTCAGGAGCGCGAAAGATCGAGGGACTACTGTCATCAAAGACACCGTCGACACTTCAGCCGGCATCGAGGGAGTGGTGAAGGATGCGAAACGGATCCTCATTTCTCAGAACCGCGAAGCTCAGGAAGAAGATATCTTCGCAGTGATAAACTGTACCGGTCTTGGAGCACGACATTTCGTGGGGGATGAAGAATCGGCCAAGTTATATCCGGTCAGGGGACAGACTATCCTTGTGAAGGGCGAAGCGCTCAAGGCCAGGTCTTATGTTGAGTTTGGGGAAGGGACGGAGGAAGATGAGCTGCTTTACGTTATTCCTAGGCCGGGAAGCGGGACAACGATTCTGGGTGGCTGTAAGCAGAAAGGCAACTGGAGTGGGGACGTGGATAAGGTGCTGAATGGGAGGATTTTGCAGAGGGCTAAGGAATACGGATTGGCGGAGGAGTTGAGGACCGGGAACGGGAGGGAGTTCGAGGTGCTGGGCTTTCAGGTGGGGTTGAGACCTGGAAGAGAGGGAGGACCGAGGATGGAGGCCGAGAAGCGAAAAGTTGACGAGACTTGGCTTGTACATAGCTATGGCCATAGTGGGGGTGGATATCAGTGTAGTGCTGGGTGTGGAGAAGAAGTTGCTGAAATCGTCCTTGGGTTAGAGCACGAAGTCTTCGCATGATCTCAAAGACTCTATGGGGAATGTATCGATCAAACCAAACAATAAAGATCTGTAACCTCAGTATGAGGTCTATTTTTGCTCTTTCATTGATCTAATGGAATGAGACAATATCCATGAACTGGTACCGTCGTCATCTGATCTCAAAAAGCCATGTCAACGTGCCGATGGCCGTAAACGCCTCGCTGTGCTTATAATTTTGATATCATCCATGCTTTGCTCCATAACTCCCGTTCCACCAATGCCCTTCCAAGGTGATATTCCCTAGTCAAGATGCTCCATCAAGTCACAGACGCCGCCCTGGCTCGCATTTACTCTCAGCTTATTGACATAGATATCCCAGAATCGACTGTCCATCTCCGGAATCCACTTCTGACTATGTTCAATTGTTGTGCCCGTAGCCCCGTCACCATCGTCATCACCACCACTAGCGAGAACAGCGTATGGATTTGAGTCGTTGACATTCAGTCTTTGCATTGCATCAGCATGCCACTGAGAAGGAAGGTTAGCGTCCTTAGATGCCGTACGATTGCTGTTCGTTCTCTTGACAGAGGCTTGCAGATTCACTTCGGACAATTGAGCAGGGGATTTGCCGTTTGAAGATGTTTTTGGGATGCCGAGAAGATCTCCATTGGAGGTGTGTGGGCTCAACATAGCGCCACCATCGTCGCTGGCGTTTGATGAGTCGTCTTCAGCAGTAATGTAGCGACTAGACTTCGCCGAGAGATAAGGCGTTCCTTGATCCAAACCACCATCCTCGTTCATGTCGAAGTTTTCCGTAAGCTGGCGCTCTGCAAACAGACTTGCTGAGAGCTTTACAAACAAGTGTGAAGTCATGTAGCCTAACAGGAGTCGTTAGTGGCAAAATGAATACTCGGCAGGGAACAATACTGTCGTATCCAGCCTCATGCTTCTTAGCCAAACTTGAACCGTAAGCAGTATGTTTCTCATGCAACATAAATCGAGTTGTATGTTCCTTGACGAAAGGGGTGACCAGCTCATCCAAGTTCTTCCGCATGACCGTGCTCATGGAGTTGTGGCCTTCTGTAACAATATACTTGGTATCGAATACGATGGGGAACAAGTCATGGATACGACTCTGAAAGTCCTCAACATTCACTGGCAGAGGTCCAACGAAAGCCTTGTAAATATACACAAGATCGGTAAAGAGATTGTGTCCTACAAGGACATGCTCTTTCTTTTGCAGCTTGATCTTCACTTTCTCGAACTTTTTGTCGATAGCGCCTTGCCTAAGCCCAGGATCATCAGCGTACTCGTTGGCGAGTAGGTTTGTTCGAAATCCATCAAAGTCGCCACCCGCTAATGCCTCAAAGATCCATCGGAGACCTGGATACATGTCAGTAAGCTTGACGAGTGGTTGAAAGGGGCTTATATTACCAATTTGATAGGCAACTGCATCGTTGAACTCATTAGACTTCTTTGCTTGGAACTGCCGGTAGTAAGTATTGGTATAAACAATGTGGCAGATTCAATATGAAGAATTAGAATTAATTTTGTCACCTAGGATGGTGCCACTTAGAGATTAAACGCACTTGGGCTTCCTTTTTCGGATTGAACTTCTCAACCTGAATGAAAGACTGGTTGCCGCGAGCAAAGGATCGATGACCTGGAAACTCGCTTTGGACCAGCTGATGAACCAACATACGTTGGTATCCGTTCAAATCGCCGTTTTTGGGGTCACCAACGTTGACAAAATTAGACTCCTGCTAAATATGGGATCAGGGGAAGCTTTCTCCATGCGCAAGTAGCAGAAAACTTACCTTTTCTGCATTGACCCACTCGGATATAATTTTGCGGGCGTAGCGAGTGAATTCCAATGCACTTTTGTCACTGGGCGGGATTATTGCATCGTTCTTTGAATTCTCTCGCTCCATACGGTCTCTGAATCGCTCACGAGTTTCTTCTTCGTCAGCATAGGATAAGTAGTAGACTCCCTCTCTGAAAACCTTGCCGATATCGAAGCCAGCTTGGTTTTGAAGGAAGTCAGCCGCGCTGCTGGAGAAGACAATCTTTCGTTCTGGGAAGCGATCCTTGATGCGGTTTTCGAGATAGAGAAGAGGCGTCATATTGAAGTTGAAGGGCCGGACGAGGTAGAACTCTAAGTGTAGATTACGTAAGCAAATATCGCAATAACAGAGAGGAGTTGACAGTATTGGGCCAAGCCTGTGCTAAGCGCTCACCTTTATCACGGTCTTCTTCGACACAAGTAATGCCAACTTGAAGAATTTGGTAAGTCTCCGCTGCAGTACGTGTCTCGTCGTAGAGGGCTTGGAGAGATGGCTTGCCATTGTCGTGTGTTTTGGGATTGGGACCAAATCGGGATCTCATAGAGATGCCGCTCATCTCAAGATCAATAGCGACTAACTTGGCATTTGCAATATGTTCCAATATGGAGAGCAAATTCTTCCAGTACTCGCTCTGGGGAACTTCCATGATTGTGATGAAAAGCGACGAAGAGGTCCGAGGGGGATATGGTGGAGAGTTGAAGTGGCTGAGGGGAGAATGAAAAGAAGAGGAATTCAGGTAGCAATGAAAGAATTTGAAAAGTACAAGATTCTGCTGCTGCGCCGGCGATGATGTTGATAGTAGATCACTTGGATGGGTAACATTCAAGGCTGCGGCACAACAATGTGGAAGTGAGATTTTTGCAGGGTGCGAGGAAACAGGAAGAGGTGATTTATTGTAGTTTGCATGCTCAACTTGTGGTTACTGACGCGTTGTCAATTCCATGATTGTTGTTGTTTTGGTGGTCGAGAATGGCAAACGACGACGAAGATGCTCCCTCCTCAGCCTCGTCTGCCTCGTGACAAAGAAGGCAGCTAATCTCCGAAAGGTTGGACCAATCATCAACGATCAGCCTGGACCGAGGCTCACGGGTTCTTCGCTTTCACAACATTCATCTGACATTCCAGAGACACGCGCAGACCTCACCCCTTTCTTCAATCACGGCGTCGCTCCCTTCTTCCAGTGCATTGGCAGACGAAACACTGCAATGGCTTCGAATGGCTCCGTCGCAACAACTCTGAGTCCCACGAGAGAGACATTGACCTCCTCGCAACTCCTCACATCGTCCATCTCCTCCCTGTCCTCTTCCACCAGTCGACACGCATCCTCTCAGATATCCAAGATATATAGACAATCTTCCCAATTATTTCTCACGCGCCGGTTACCAGAGTCTCTCTCCACCATAATCCCAGTTATCACACCTCCGGCATCCGATGATACGAATGCTGATCTCGAGCCTGCTCCCATATCCAGGGCCTCACGTACGACGCGGATCAAGGTCTGGAGCTTGTATCTTACGATCCTGAACGCGGTAGTGGAACTAGATCCAGACGAAGGAAAGCAGGCTTTTGGAGGTCAAGACTGGAGGGTCTTGGTCACCAAGGTACGGGACGGGGACGTCTGGGAGGAGGTGGTGAGAAATGGCTACGGAGGGGTAGAAGGGGACGTTGATTCTGATGTTGTGATCAACTTGTAAGATATACCTAGTCCCAAAAATGTTTTACCTACTAAACAGTAGCAGGGCAACTCTACTACTTGCGCATGCTCGGACTCAAAAAGTAAACCAACAACGACTTGAAAATTACCTTGCCACTTCCACCACCCCAAATCTAGACATAACAGACCGCATGCACGCCTCGTACGATCATCGCAAACGGAGCGCGAGCCCTGCGAAATCCAATGCAGGTACAGATACACCCCGCGATCTCAACGCACGAGTCAAAATCCTCGAGCTTTACACCCTCCATGTACTACTTCGAAACAACGAGTGGGATTATGCTCGCGAATTTATCACTATAAGCTCCGTGCTGGATGAGGAAAGGAGAGAAGCGTTCCTGCAGGCATTACAGAGCCTACAAGACGAGCAAAACGAAGTCGAGAAACGAGAAAGAGAAGAGAGGCGATACCAGGAGGAGCTACTGAAGAAGGATATAGAGGATGCTAGGCGGCGGCGGGAAACCGAAGAACGAGACCGAGAGCAGAGGAGGCTGGAAGAGAGGGATGGAGGGAAAGGGAAGGGCAAGACGAGTAGTGAGACTGACTATGGAGTCGAAGATGCACTGCCCAGCGCAGCCTCGAGCAAAGCGCGAAGCATCAAGGGCGGAAGTGCGAAAAGCGAAAGCGACAGGAAGAAGGCTACACCTCCAACTGCGAGGTCCTCCGCTGCTGGGGTGAGGAAAGGAACGCCACCTACACTGATGAGCCGGGCCGCGAAGATTATTACCAGTCTGCGGAAGCTGCTCGACTCGATGGCTGCGTCTTTCAAGACGAACCCGATGATATTATTGAGGACCCTGGCCTTCATTGTGGGGATTCTGGCCATCATGGCCAGGAGGGATGTCAGAGAAAGAGTCAAACGCATCACAGGCCAGGGCTGGCAGAAGATCAGGCAGACGGCCGGCATGGGTGTGAAGGTTAGCTATATCTAGTGTCAACCTGTGTATCTATATGTAATTACCACCCAAAAGGTTGTTGGAAATACCTCTGACTTGAGTGAGTATTGCTTTCAGGAGAAATGGTCTTGCTATGTGACGAGTCTATACCGCCTCGTCGCGGGCTCCGTAATGCTTCTTTGCTGGACCATAATTCGGATCAGTCCGTTCTGTTTCTAGCTTGTATGAAATTCGCAAGTTCAACCATTCATACTGGACTGGATCTTCACCGACTTTCTCTCAATCGACCACAACGCAAGGTAACGGACGTCGCTTGACTCGATTATGCTGCATATCGTGAGAACCCCTGCGAAATTGTGGCTCGGTCGTTCGTCGTACGCGACATAGGAGCGTTATCATAATGAGGGTTCAGCAACCGATCTAGAAATCTCACCAGCAATCACAGTCAGAACAAGGCAGAGGAGGCTCTCTTTCTCACTCATTTATACTCTACATATTACAGTCACAGAGCCCCTAAAGGGGGAACGAGATCTCAAGACAACTCATAGCATTTTCCTCCTTTCTCTGCTACTACATCCACATTTCCTCCAGAACGCGCACAGATCAGATCGGAGAACGCCTCAGACCCAGCAAAGCAGTGCAGATTGCATGCGCGAAGCCAACAAAAATCGGTGTTCCTAAAGCATCGCAACTCGCAAAATGACAAGGGAAATAACGACGATACAAAGAAGGAAGGAGTATTACAAACACTATATCCATGCAGTCATTCAGCGCCGAGCCCGTCTCTCTCCAACGGAAAACTTTTGTCTCCGAGAAGAAGTGGGGGACTAGTGCCCAGCAACCTCCTCCTCTGCCCATCCATTAAGTCCATTTATAGATCCACTCATACTTCCATCGTTGATTGCAAGTCCATACGCATTACCATTGCCCATACCACCGGAGAACGAGCTCTGGTACTGGTGTCCACGTCTTTGCTGCTCTCCACCATTTCCACTCTCTTGGAATCCATTGATCTGCTGAGCGAAAACAGGCAAGCTGACAGCTCGGTTATGTTGGCTTCTAGCTGGGGCGAGGAAGCCATTCATCGTCTGGGATTCAGTGACATTGATATTCTGGAATCCGCTGATGGAAGCGCTCTGTTGATGACCCATTCCTCCTTGGTTCTGCTGTGGGATGTCCAAAGCGTCGAGATTGGAGGAGCTGCCGTTTCCGTACAAAGCAGCTTGCTGAGCTACAAGGACCTGTTGTTGCTGCTGCTGCAATTGAGCTACCGAGTATGGGTCAAGCTGCTGCTGTTGTTGCTGAGCCTGGGCTTGCTGAGAGACTTGGTTGAGATACATAGTGAGAGGGTTGTTGCTACCAGCATTCAAAATCGTCGAAGGAGTGGGAGCTGGCTGCTGGAAGTTTTGGCCAGTGCTGCCATTCGCGGAACCGGGTGCTGCAGAGCCTGTCGGCGAGGAACCATTCTGGCTGGGCTGAAGACCACCGCTGTTTGGCGGAGGTGAGTTGACGCCATCGTTGCGTGGGGGTTGTTGAGACTGTGCGACTTGACGAGGTGGGTTACCACAACGATCCTTGCCGAAATTGACCTTGAATCGGCGGTAATCATCCTTGCCCCTGACAGCCTCAATAGCCTTGATGGCGTTTGCAATGTTGGTGAAGTTGACGAAAGCGCAGCTCTTCTCTCGGAGAGTGTTGATTAGCTCGATTTCACCGTACTCCGAGAAGTCCTGTCTCAGTCTCTCCTCAGTCCAAGACTCATCCAAGTTACCAATATAGACGTTGCGGGACGCTCCACCGCTGACAGCAAGAGCGATGGCGGCTGGAAGAGCTCCGGAGTGTTTGCCCCATCCAATCTTCAACCTTCTGTTGTGAATCATTAGACCTTGCAAGTTGCTCAAAGCGTAGAAGGAAGCCGCAGAAGTAGGATCAATAAATGTGACAAAGCAGATGTGCTTGTCGGGTATATATCGAATATGGTGTAAAAGTCCACCTCTGACAACATTACAAATTTCTTCAATCGTGGTTTCCGGGTGAATGTTTCCAAGATAAACGGTGCGATTGCCAAGATTATTAATTCCTCCAGCTGTTGTTGCGACAGCAGCCGCAGCCACGGACTGTTGAGCGAGAGCATTCGAGATGAGATCACGATCAGCTCCATTGAGAACATGTGCATATCCAGGAGCGATGCCAAGATACTGAGCAGCATTCTGCTGTTGAGTTTTTGAGACGTATGCACATCTATCCTTGCCGTAGTAAACGCGTCGTGGCGACTGCCATTTTGGCTCTTGGGGCAGCTGTGAGACAGCCTTGATTGCGTTGCCGATTGACAGGAAATGAACGAATCCAATAGCCTTCTCGCGGACAATCTTAACGGTATCAATTGGACCGAACTTGCTCAGATCATCGCGGAGTTCATCCTCTGTAACCTCCTCCCCAAGATTGCCCAAGTAAACGTTTCTAGAGGCACCTGACTGCTGCACAGCGAGGGCGACAGAAGTTGGTACTTGAGAGGGCTTGCCCCATCCAACCTTGATATCCTGTCCTCTAATGGACAGTTTCTTCAAGATCGCATCGGAGTGGAAGTGTGTGGCGGAGCTTCCATCCAGAAAAGAAATGAAAGCGCAATTCTTGTCTGGCAGAAGCCTCACAGACTCAATCTGGCCACTGCGCACGTGTCCCAAGATCTCCTCCGCTGATGTCTCTGGGGGAATGTTGCCCAAGTATACGGTTCTGCTTGTTCCTGAAACCAATCCTGGAGGCATGTGACCTGGGGAAGACGGAGAGATCTGCAATTGCTGCATCTGGTTGCTCATGGTAGTAAATTGTCCCGTAGGTGATTGCTGGCTGTAGAATTGTGGTGCACCATATGTTGAGGGAGAGACGAGAGATTGGTACATCTGTGGGGACATTTGTTGCACGGAATTGTTCAAGTTCTGCTGCTGCTGCTGTTGTTGTTGTTGTTGCTGCTGTGCTTGTTGTTGTTGATTGTGATGCTGTTGCTGGAACCCGGCAAAGTTCTGGAATTGGGGACTGGCAAAGGCTGCTGGCGTGCCTGGTTGAAATGGAGAGCCAAGGAGGAGTTGTGAAGGGAGTAGAGGAGTAAATTGCATGTCGAAGCCCGTGCCTGGCGTCTGCATGTCATTTTGGCCTTGTTGCATCGATTGCGTGTTGATTGAAGGAATGTTCGCTCTGCTACGCGGGTGTCTGTCCCCATATCCTCCCATTGAAAATTGATTCGAACTGTATGCACCATGGGAGAAGCCAGTATCACTGTTTGAGGGTTTTGAGACGTGTCCTGGGAATCTGTTGGCCGTGGCCGCTCCTGGGCCATTCTGAATGGCTTGAGCTTCCTGCATCCCAAGGAGATGAGGTGGCAGGACAAAGCTGTCCCGCGCTAACGGAGATATGACCGCCGTTTTGAAGGATTAAAAGTGCCTGAGTGAGGCACGAAGTTGTTGGTAGGTATTGAAATACAAGTCGGTCAATTGACTGCGAGGTTGAGCAATTGATGGCGAGGAGGAATGTATGGCCCTTGGCAAAGATCTCGCAACAATTGAAAAGGTCGTGGAAGATCGGTCGTTCGTTCGAGGAGGGAGGGCTTAGAAATGCTGGATGTATAAACACAGGTCTTATATAGAATTAAGAATCATATGTATACAAGGATATCGAAGTCGAAACGGAAGATGTATTATCTGCGATAGATCGAGGAAATGCCCGTGGGCAACGACTTTGTTGTTGTATTGCTGGAAGTTCTCGAATGCTCTCGACTGTACAAGGGCTTCTGAGTGAGCTGGGCGTGGAGGTCCTTGCTATTGACGAGGTAGAACAAAGAATGTGGATGGTTATTGGGGATTAGAGAGCGAGTGTCTGGACCACTAAAAAGATAATAGAAAGGGATATGGGTAGAAAGAATAAAGAGAAAGCAGCAGCAAAGAAGATCGAGCCCGTAATGAGTGTGGCTTTGGTCTTGAGGAACCAAAGAAGGAGGAGGTTGAAGATAAAATGGAAAAAGATGAGGGAGAGCAGCAAGACGACGAAGAGGAGGACGACGAGAAGGGAGAGGCCCGAAAAGGGTTGCTTAATTTCGACAGGAGGATATGCTAGTCCAGAGGTGGGAAGGTGTGTTGACAGGGGAGGGTGCTGACCGGTGCCAATGGGGCCATTCCACCATTCCGTACCTAAACATGCAAGCCCCGATCCAAGGGAAACCCAAGAATGGGGTCCTGATTCATGACCTACCCAAGGTATCTACCAAGCTTTAAAGTCTAAGAAACCATATATATCTTCACACACTCCACTCTTAAACTGCTGGCAAAACATACAATGGCGATGCCATGCCCAACTACGAATAAGCACTAGGAGGGACCATCAGCAGAACGAACTATCATTGTATTATCTTAAGTACTACTACACTGTACCCATTACAGTAGAGACATCCTCCCTCACACAACAGAGACCCTGCTTACCTTGCTCTGGGCTAGGCAATGACCTACCTATTATGCAGTCCGAACTCAATACATTGTCTCTAAAATCTAAATGATCCAAGGAGATATCCGTCCCCCTTTCGAGATATCCTATCCCACAGAGAAAGGCTCAAACAGACCAACATACTTCACTGACCTCCCCTATCTATGAAAGAAGAGAGCACTGATTCCACTCTACTACAGCTCTAGACCAAGACCGACGAGCGAGCACACGACAGCATATGCGGGAGTAAGTTTCATTTTCTCTGACATGTTTCAGGCTTGGCAGAAGTATCAAAATATCACCATCTTCTGGCACTCGAGTTACCTATGACACCCGCAGCACGGCACGGATGAGGCTTTGCGGCTGACAGTTTTTCCCATCTGTAACGTCTCCCGTTAACTTCGAGGGCTGGACAAGTCTCGCATCGTGCTTCAAGGAACTTCCTCGTACCCCTTTCCTCGTGCACGTGATGTGATACCCGCCTGGAAGGATCCCCGTTCCAGGCGCTTGTGCTCCCGAAACAGGGTGTTACACTTCCATCCTAGCCTATATTCATACTACTATGCCGTTGGTTGCCATGCTTCAGGAAAGCTTCGATCAGTGCTAGGTTCTCAGGATCTGGAATTGTCATTTATTCGCCATGGGATCGATTCACCAAGAACTCTCTTTATAGTCTATCTTTGGCAACCAAGCAAAACTATCATCGTACAGAATTTCATTGATTATGCGACCACCAATTGTGCAATTCCTGGATATCGTCTCTTCTTATCTCGTCACGCTCGCTTGCAGTTTCATATAACCTCATCGTCCAATGGTGGATAAGAAGCTCAAGGCTTGCAACGACCCATGAATCTCGGATAGAGGCAACAAGTACGAACAGAGTGTTGTTTGCAGATCCACGCAATGAATCGCTCAAGTCCCAATCCATAACCACCGTGAGGGGATGTGCCGTACCTGCTTGTCATTAGTGATTGGATGCTTGGAACGAAATTTGCAAAACTTACTTCCGCTGCTCAGTGTACCAGTAATACTCATTTGGAGAGATACCCTCACGCTTGTACGCCTCCATGAGCTCCTCATACCCTTCCATTCTCATCGACCCTCCCACGATCTCGCCAACGCCAGGCATCAGGACGTCGACACTCTCCGTGACTCTCAGATCAGCCTCCTCTTTCTTCATGTAGAAGGATTTGATCTCGACAGGGAAGTGAGTAAGAAGAATGGGCAAGTTGATGATGTCTGTCATTTTTCGTTCCGCAGCCTCAGCAATATCATCGCCGAACACATGAAGCTTGCCCTCTTCGTTGAGGATGGGTGGATCTTGTGCGTTCAACCAATCAATTGCATCAGCATATCGCATTCTCTTAAATGGTCTGGTGGGGGCCGCGAAGTCAGGGTTGAGCTCTTTGATATAACCAGCAATCTCTTTGTCATCCATGATCGTGGTGATAACCTTGCTGATGATCTCCTCCAAATGGTCTAGAAGATCCTCAAAGTCGATAAAATCCAATTCGGCTTCGACATGGGTATATTCCGAAAGATGACGACGGGTAAGGGACTTCTCGGCTCGAAATGACTTTTCGATGCAGTAAACGTTGCCCAGACTAGGAAGGCCGGTTTCGAGGTAAAGTTGGGACGATTGGGTTAGATATGTCTTCTCTCCATAGTAGTCCAATTCGAACAAGGTAGAGCCACCTTCCACCTGTGTTTGTACGAAAGCTGGAGGACTGATCTTGGTGAAGGCCATTTCTTTGTAAGCTTTGGCAAAAGCCCACTCGACTGCAGATCGGACCTTCATGACGGATGAGGCAGTATCTCCTCGAAGTACCAGATGTCGGTTGTCCAGCATGGCAGATTCCCATGCATCCTGTTGAGCAGACACTCTGTTGGTGATAGCGTCGGCGTCAGATGGCGAAGCTCCAAGCACCTTGTAATAATCGACATGTAACTCTCGGTTGTCAGGTGCTTTTTGACCAGCAAGAACCTTTTTCATCTCCCCGAAGAGAGTTAAAGAGGTACCTTGGGCGAAAGTGAGTGCATCATACGTTTTGGTGAGGTCTCCTGAGAGAACGCATTGAAGATGACCATATCCATCGACCAGTGTAAGGAAAGTTGCCTGTTTTTGCTGGCGTAGTCTGTGTATCCGACCTGAAACCTTGACTCGAGTCCCCCTCACATCTCCCTCGCCCAATTCGACATTCTTTTGGCCAATCGTAATCTTCACAGCTTTTGGCAGAGACGAGTCTTCCTTCAAAACAATCTTTTTCGCATCTTCGAAGGTCTTGAGACGTATTTTCTCCTTCTCGTCCTCCTGACTCGCCGCTTGCTGTTGCTTCAACAACTTCTTCTTGTGTGCATCCAATGCGCCCTGAGCCTTCTTGACTGCACTCTTCGCTGGTTCCTTCCAAACTAATCGCTCAGCTGGATCTCCGTCTGCGCTGACAGGTCCACTTTCAGAGGATCGTGATTGGTATGATTTTCCCTCGCTGCCACCGTGTTGAATATATGCGAACGCCAAAGACTTGTACGGCTTGCTTTCTGCTCCCGTCGCAGACTCGTCGTCGGCGCCCGTATCTGTGTCGATATAAATTGTTTCCATCTTGGAGTCTTTGACTCGGTCTGCAAGATCCAGTATCGCGGCCATGTCTTTTGTGTGCTTTGTGTCTCAATTGATCGGTGAGCTTTTGGGAAATTGAGCTTGGTGGGGTGAATTTGGATAAAGTAAGGTACCTAGAGACGGCGGAGTCACACCGCCTTGAGTCATGTAAGTGGAATTCAGTATCTGCTTAATTTTTCCGAATAATCATTAACACGAGTCGACGCGATAGTCGACATTATCGTTTACGACGCGCTTGAATTAGATAGTTAATCATCCACACACTTGCGGCGTCCTCGCAATGACTCCAAGTCTAAGAGCATTCGCCTGCTAGTCAAAAGCTCGAGTTCTTCTGCTATTTCTTTTATCCTCCATCTCTCGAAATCCTATACCATTAATTTCTTTGGAGGCGATAATCAACGATCCAACACGGTCTTTAACTGTCTCGACAGCTCGGAGTACGGACCAGTGCTGACTTGGCTCATTGTGGCTTCTCGAAAGGCTCTGTTGAACGCATTTGGCGCATTAGGAATTTCAGCAATCCAGCCTTTTTTCAAGATGCCTCCTGCGCAGGCTACTCTGGGGTATGTTAAAGACTCCCAGACCACCTTAGGGTGCGTCAATCTCCTTGTCACCTTCGGAACCCAGTCTGACTTTCCCGCACACAGCAAGTTCTTTGGACAGCCAAATGGCACGAAACCACCTGCGAAGCAATCGAAACTTGCTTTTTCATCCAAGTCGACGGCCAAAGAACATCCCAGCTCAAGCTCGAGCAAGGAAAATGAAGATGTTGAGATGAAGGACGAAGAGACAGAGGCAGACATCAAGCCCAAGGTCGAAAAGGAAGAGGATGTTGATATAAAGGAAGGTGTGAAGGTAGAGACAGGTTTGTTGTGCGACGGATCTATCGATATATAGGCCGACTGACTAGCTGCAGAAACGAAGAAACGGTCGCGAACCCCTTCTTTTTTCCCAACCAAGTCCGAGAAACCAGAAGTCAAGCAGGAGGCTATCGTGGTAGAAGAGAAAGACGATGAAGATGATGAGCCTGTGCTGAAACGACCTCGCCGGAATGGCAAGACCGAGATAGAGGTAGCGAAGGCTTCCGAGTCCAAGCCAAAAGTTGCTGCCAGTTCTGGAACAGAGAAAAAGTCTAAGAGCATGCCACCACCATCCCAGAAAATTAAGAAAGAAGAACCAGAAGAAGAGGATAATGACGAGATCGAGGAAGTCAGCTTCAAGACGAAGATGGCCAAGCGGAGAGACTCTGATGCATCGGCATCTACTTCGGGGGTAGAGGATATCGCAGAGGAAGACGAAGAAGAGGATGATGACGAGGACGAAAAGCCAGAAGTGGCTGCCAAGGCCCGAGAAAAGATCCAAACAACTCTGAAGTCGAAGGCAAAGGATCCATACCCGGATTGGAAACCTGGAGAGCCAGTTCCATATGCTGCTCTGTGTACGACCTTCTCTTTAATTGAAATGACCTCGAAGCGACTGATCATTACGGCTCATTGCTCATTGTTCCTTCGGCAAGTTCTACGACTTACTCCCGATGACCTTCTACCGACCGTATTACTCGTGATCAATAAATTGGCTGCAGATTATGCTGGTATCGAGCTGGGTATCGGCGAATCTTTGATTATGAAAGCCATTGGAGAATCGACTGGACGCAGTTTAGCTGTCATCAAACAAGACCAGAAGGAGATTGGTGATCTCGGCCTGGTAGCTGTCAAGAGTAGGGCAAATCAACCTACAATGTTCAAGCCAAAACCTCTGAGTGTCAGAGGCGTTCACAAAGGGCTCATGGATATCGCTACGGTCACTGGTCATGGAGCCCAGCAAAGAAAAGTGGATGGTATCAAGAAACTGCTTTCAGCTGCAGACGGTTCAAAATCTGGCAAAGTGGATATCACCAAAGATAAGGGTGGCCCAAGTGAAGCAAAATATATTGTTCGATTCCTCGAGGGAAAGCTTCGCCTAGGCTTGGCAGAAAAGACTGTCTTGACTGCTCTAGCTCAGGCAATGGTATGTCACGAGGTCGAGGCAAAAGGATCTGGAAAGGTGCCAAGCACAGAGCAACTTGCCAATGGCGAGTCCATGTTGAAGACGGTCTTCAGGTAATTACTCAGTCTCATCAAAGCACACTCTGCTGATATCGTCCACAGCAATCTCCCCAGCTATGATGTGATCATTCCAGCAATGATAAAGCATGGCATCATGAATTTGAGTGATAATTGCAAGCTCCAACCTGGTGTACCCCTTAAACCTATGTTAGCGAAACCCACCAAAGCTATCACGGAGGTGCTCGATCGTTTCGAAGGTCAGACTTTTACTTGCGAGTACAAATATGACGGAGAAAGAGCGCAGATTCATTACGTGGCCAAGGATTCCCCGCAACAGTACCGTAGCGCTATTCCATCGAAGACGCCGACCTCCGGAATTGAAGCAATTTTCTCCCGCAACTCCGAAGACTTGTCAAAGAAGTACCCAGACATCTTAGCAAAGCTACACACATGGGTAAAGCCTGATACCAAGAGCTTTGTCCTGGATTGCGAAAGTGTCGCATGGGATATGGCCGAAAAGAAAGTGTTGCCATTTCAACAGCTAATGACACGGAAGAAGAAGGATGTCAAGATTGAGGATGTAAAAGTGAAAGTATCGGTGTTTGCATTCGATCTCCTCTTCCTCAATGGAGAAGCAATTGTCGAGAAGCCCCTGCGAGAACGCCGCGAACTTTTGCACAGTGCTTTTATTCCTGTTGAGGGTGAATTTGGATTCGCTACTAGCATGGACGGTCAAGAAATCGAGGAAATCCAACAATTCCTTGACGAGTCCGTCAAAGCATCCTGTGAAGGTCTTATGGTCAAGATGTTAGATGGTCCCGAAAGCGGGTACGAGCCTAGCAAGCGAAGTCGAAATTGGCTCAAGGTATGTTCCACTGCATTATCTCCTCGTACAACACTAAGGCGCCCGTCTCCAGATTAAGAAAGATTACCTATCGGGCATTGGCGACTCTCTTGACCTCGTCGTCCTCGGCGCCTACTATGGTAAAGGTAAACGCACATCCGTATACGGTGCCTTCTTACTCGCATGCTATAACAGCGCTTCCGATACCTACGAGACTATATGTAACATCGGTACGGGATTTTCGGAAGCAGTTCTCGAAGAACTGCATTCACAACTCTCATCGATCGTTATTGATCGTCCGAAACCTTTCTACTCTCACTCATCAGGCAACCAACATCAGCCCGATGTCTGGTTTGAGCCGAAATTCGTCTGGGAAGTCAAGACAGCTGATCTGACACTCAGTCCGAGATACAAGGCTGGATGTAAGGAGGGCGTTGATCCTAGTGGCGAGAAGGGCATTAGTCTACGTTTCCCTCGCTTCATCAAGATCCGTGACGATAAGAAGCCGGACATGGCGACCACGGGGCGACAAGTTGCGGAGATGTATAGGAAGCAGGAGAGTGTGACGTCGAGTAAAGGACCTGCTGTGGATGATAACTACGAGTACTGATCCGAGCCATCGGTTGTGGCCAGGGATACGGATGCCGGATCAGCGGTGTGGTTGCATAGGGCTTGAAGGATTGGCGTTGCACGGCTACTACGAGGATCACTCAAACGTGCATATGGTGTTGGCCATGTATGAGTCTTCGGAAATGGTTTACCTATGATCAGTACATCGCATGAAATACAAAATACGAGCTACAGCATTATACACTGTGAGATACATTCAAGCTCATCCGCGTCGACCATTTGTTATTATGGTTATCCTGTTCAAGCGCAAACTATCTTCTCATCGAAATCTGCACTAGAGCTATAAAGTAAAACGATGTTTCTGTGACCACTGGATTTCTTCTATACTCTCGTTGAGGCAGCTTCAGACAACCCAATTCATTCAAATCATCCGCGATTCCGCGTAAGTGTCTGCTCGGTTCAAATTGAATGTCATCCTAAATACACCCAAATGTTCGTTTTCTAAGATTCGCCATACATCGATCAGGCGGAATGGAAGGGAGGGTGGAAGAAAAGACTTGATATCCTAACATTTGGCATCGATAATATCCAAGCACCGAACAGGAAATCAGCAAAGGGACACAAACAGTCTGACAGATCCATCCGGAAATGAACCTTGCAACAGTCCCTCCGCACAGGCTGAAGCAGCAAACCATGCTCTCAGGTCCGAGACGCTTGCCATATGTGGCAGGATTTTATCAGGGGCGGAAAGACGATGATGTGTTAGGAATCTGGTTCTGAAACATTGTTCAAGTAAACAACCTGGCGGTTCATTCCGAGAGTCTTGCGGGATGGGATCAGGACATCGCATCTCGTAGCCACCAGCCAAAGCGAAATTTGAATCGCATGCTGCATCCTCGAGCCATGGTCCGAACTTTCGGGAGAGCAGTTGATGAACTGTTCAAATTGTCGGACGTGGGCTATCCGGCTGCAAGAGTGTCTGGGCCTTGACCCAATTAGCTATTTCAGTTGTTTGAAATTGTATCTCAAAGGATGTCGGATTTCTGGTTTCCGAAATTCTGGACAGGGAAAATTGGTTGATAGTGCTATTTTAACTCACAGATGCTCGCACATTGTCTCGTTACTACAATTGGTTCACAATAAACGCAGAGGAGGGACTTGCAGAGCTCGCTTCGTTACGCATGACATGCCCTGAGGATTTCCGTGTGATCCTTACGTCCAGATCTCGTATGTGATTCTTATTGCTTAATGGCTTGTACTAAAAGGATAGTCTTATCGACATGATTGTCGTTGTCGAAGGATTGTCGTTGTCGAAAGGAATGTCGTTGTCGAAAGCAATGCCGTTGTCGAAAGAGGTAAGAATGACAAAAATTCATAAGAGCAGAAAGATTTCAGTAAATCCATCCCTCCTCTTTTCGTCTCTTAAGCCCTCTTGCTGGCTTGATAAACGTTGAATACTTTAAACCCTGTGGTTTTCCGTTTTCCTGAAGAGGTCCCACTTGTCATAGGCTGGTCCAGGAGTTCTGGTGCTCATCCGCCCACCGTCGCTAATAGAAGCAAATTTCTCCCCTCAAACGGTATTTACGGGCGTCTGGCTCGTCGTCACAAGATCCTCTGCCCAGAGCTTTTGTATCAGCCTTATGAGTGTGCTGCGATAGTTGAAAGGAAAGCCCCCAATGAAAGCAGCGTAGATAACTACAATCAGTAAGTAACGGTATATTTTGGCAGAGGATGTAGATCTCAATACTGAGATGAGATGCGTACCTGCCCGCAAAGAACACTAAACTTGCTTCCGTACTGCTAGACGACTCGTTCTTGAGACAAATCAAGTATACACCGAAGGTGATGTAAATGCTAAATGAAAGATAGAGAAATCAACATATCAAAGTTGAAATATTGGTGATGGCATTCCTTTTGTGCTTGGTTTAGCAAATTGGAAGTGTACGATATCCACGCCGATATCTTCCCATCTTCCTTTCCACCTCGGCACATTACACTTCCACCTCGACTCTGTGTCCAGTTGATATGCTTTTCTCGGTCAAGTTCCCTTCCTTAGTCTCAGCCCTGGCCTTCCACTTCCGTGCTCTCCTGATCCGTATCTCTACCTCCTTCATCTCTGCATCAACCGAAGCAATCCTAGGCAACACTTCCACAACTGTCTTGACACTGTCCCTCTGCGCCTCCCTCAACGCAGACGGAGTCAGAAACCCGAACATATGTAGCGGATCTTTCCCCCCTTTTGCAATGTTTGCATCCCCCTTGTCTGCAGCTGCGTGTTCTGTCTTCGTCGATGGACGGCTATTGATGACCGCACCTATCGCAAAGCATGCCGTACCCGCAGCCGTTGCTATCGTGCTCGGGTTGTTCTGTCTCTCCTTCTCCTTCAAGCTCCCTGCCTCAGCTGTTGTGCCCCGTTGCACACCATCCAGAGTCTTGCCTTCCACGACATTTTCCTGCGGTGCCAGTACGTCTGTTGTGGGAAGGTCTGTAGCTGGGACGGTGACATGGCAAACGCGTGTTGCTTGCATGCGAGCGTCGTAGAAGTCGGCTCCATAGCGGACGCCTCTTTCGGCGGAGAAGTTGGCTCGTGAGATGTTTTGGAAAAGCTGGTGTTGTTCAGTAGCTGATTGAGGATGGGTGAGGGGGGATTGGGTGCTTACGGAAGATTGGATCGAGGAGAGTTGGGAGCGTAGGGTGGTGTATTGATCGAGAAGGGATAGGTAGTGTTCGAGGAGCTGGTCGATCTCCTCTGATAGAGTTGCAGAGGTGGCCGTCGGCGACATGCTGGACGATTATGTTTAAAAGTGGCTGGAATAGTGACGATGTAGGTGATAGTGAATGCTTTTTCTGTGTAGCTGCAGACACGTCAGGTCGTCATTTGATAGTTGCCGTTACGTTGCACTACTGTATCCTGGCGACCACGCGAGCTGGAGGGTCATTGATGGTATGGTGTGGTATGGTGGAGTGGAGTTGAGGAGGAATAGATAGGATGTTCTAAGTCTCTGGCATTCCCTCTTCGTTCTGGTGCATAACATAAACCCCTCCAAACAGGCCTTCATTCACCGCCTACAGTAATTCCAGCAGCGGGCTATCTACTCCTACGCGGTTTCACGAGTCTGTTTTAGAAGTCACAAAGCCGGAAGGAGACTTGGATTCACATTGTCTGAACGAATCGAAACCGGATCGACAGAACACTCCCGACTCCAGCCATACTGTACTTCTTACAAGCAGCCCTGCCAAGGCTCGACTGCATCCTTGCTACGATCCCTTTTTATTAATTCTCCTGAGGAGCTCCTCAGACCATCATCCACCATCCACCATCCATCTCCATCACCATCACCAACAACAACAACAACAACCTCACCTCCTTGTTGCTTGCAATCCAGCCCACAATCTCCTGGAAATACTCTGTCATCGACTCGCGTGCGCCATATATCCTACAAGCCTACAACCTGGGTAGCTCGCTCATCCATTTCCTTAGCCGCATTCAAGAGGACGGGCCGGAAAAGGTCAGCTTTATCGACCAAAGGAGCGAAAGCGACAGGGACTCGTGCCAACAAGCAACATCGCAATTCAATTCACAAACCCCAGCTCACCGACTCCACGCCAGAAAGACTCGGCTCATCGCGACAGATTCCGTGCAAAAAGAGAAGAGGATCAATTGTCTGTCAGCGAGACGGAAAGCATAGCAATTAGTCGTCACAGGCAGAGAGCGGAATAATGGTCGTCGCAACGATAAAGTCTGTCCACCCTCCTATCGGCCTGCAGATGCTTGGAATGGCGCATCATGCTTGCATGGGCGGATAATGAGCTTGGCTTCCACGTTTCGAGGAAGAAATGCTAACGATGATGTTATAGATGCGTGGTTGTTGGTGACGGTGCTGTCGGCAAGACTTGTTTGCTTATCAGCTACACGACAAACAAATTCCCCTCTGAATACGTCCCTACTGTCTTTGACAACTATGCAGTCACTGTTATGTCAGTCTCACACATTCGATCCCCCCTCCCCCCTATCTCGAAGTACATATTTTGCCGGCTGAAGATGCATATGCTCTACTCCTCAAATTCCGTTCTGATATGATTACAGGATCGGAGACGAACCATACACACTCGGACTCTTCGATACAGCAGGACAAGAAGATTACGACCGCCTACGTCCCCTCTCCTACCCCCAAACCGATGTCTTCCTCGTCTGCTTTTCTGTCACCTCCCCCGCCTCCTTCGAGAATGTCCGCGAGAAATGGTTCCCAGAAGTACACCACCACTGCCCTGGCGTGCCATGCCTGATCGTCGGCACACAGACCGATTTAAGAGATGACCCCAGTGTAAGAGAAAAGCTGGGCAAGCAGAAGATGAGTCCTGTCAAGAAGGAAGATGGAGAGCGGATGGCGAAGGAGCTGGGTGCTGTCAAATATGTGGAGTGCAGTGCGCTTACGCAATATAAGCTGAAGGATGTGTTTGATGAGGTGAGTCTGCATATATGGAGGGGGATAGGACAGGGACTGATATTGGAATGACAGGCAATCGTAGCAGCTTTGGAACCTCCAGCGCCCAAGAAGAAGCACCGAAGCTGTTTAATTCTATAACGCTCACGAATAGAGTTTGGTTCCCTTCTTCATCTTTCGAATAGGTCCGGTCCCCTTCGAAAGCAGCGATTCAAGGATAAGGCATGTTTTCGTGTGGTGTCCGGCATCTCATTCGATTCAATCCATGCAATTTCACCAGTCATCCAGCTGGGTTATCAAGAAGGAAAGGATGGCAAAGAAAGAAACGAGAGAAGCGAATGAGGATATTGCACGCCTAGGACGGTGAAACTTCGTTCTCATATTGGTCAAGGCGCTGGGGAGCTTAGCGATTGACTTGTCTTGACTTGGTTTGATTATTTTTGTATCGTATACAGGTCATATGGCACTTGATTCCTGCGTGCGTGCCAATTGAATTGGGATTTCCATTTGTTATACAGCATGTAAGGTGTACATGCAATATAAAGATCTCATCCGATGCCAACCTGTGCGACTCGGACAAAATGGGCTAAGACTCCGGAGACATCCAGAAACGATGATTGCAGCAATTGGTCAGTCCCAGCACTCTCAACATTGAACTAATGATCCTTCTCTAGCTAATAGAACGAATTTCGACCATTAATCAAGAAGTGATGTCTGACACATAACAATTACACAGGAACCAGCCCTGTCGGATCCAGTCTCCTCTTGCGTTGAAGTCGCCAAAAGTGGGTGGTGACCCGCCCATCAGGCGGGTTTGATTGTGGACCCTGATAAGTCACCATTCCTACGTTCTTTTACTCACAACGTCAACAAAACCCCATATCCTCACCAACACCTAAGCCAAATCCTCATTCCTCCACAACATCTGAAAAATCTGGGCAGAGCCAAGTTCCTCAAGAACGATGAAGGCCAACTCGGCGCTCCTGCTCGTGGCAGGCATCTGCGATGTGCTTGTAGCGGGGCATTCTCACCACGGCGGCGGGGAGGAAGGGGCAAACCAAGTGCCGCTGCATGAGCAGGATTTCGTGCAGGATGGTCCGGAGGAGCTGGAGCGGAAATGGAGTTTTGAGGTTAGTCTTATCTGTTGCTTGGTGCTTTTGTGAAAGTCTTCAATTGAAGATTAAGGTCACGTGTGCCAATTTGATCTATTATTTCTCTTTCGTGTTTGAACTTGCCGTAAGGTCTGAATGAGAAATCGGGTCTGAGATGGGATGGAAATGATAAGGAGATCGTTCGGACGGGTTCTGAGCATCAGATGATAATGAGAAGAGGCTGATTAAAGACAGTGGGGGTTTTCGGGAGTTTCTACTTTCGCACATCTGCCACATACGAAATGTCTGACGACGATGGATACTTTGTTCGATATTGCAATACTTGGAGTTCCGTTTGATACAGCTGTTAGCTACAGGCCTGGTATGTGGTTTACCAACTCTTTCTTTTGGTGACTTCCATGTGCTACATCCAGATTGAATTCCTTCCTTCGTTCAACAGATAATCAGGGGATACTGAAGCCACAGAACTGCGTATTTCTTTCGACGCTACTTTGCTGATATCATCCAGGGGCACGATTTGGTCCTCGCGCCATTCGTGCAGCTTCAGCGCGGCAAACCTCCTTCCGCGGCTTTAATCCCCGTGCAGGAATGAACCCTTACACATCGTGGGCTTCTATCCTCGACTGCGGCGACATCCCCGTAACACCACTCGATAACGCAGTCGCCTTAACCCAAATGACATCCGCCTACCTAGAGCTCGGGCATCGTGTCCCATGCTCTTCCACTTTACGCCACCCCAAGATCATCTCCCTTGGTGGAGACCACTCCTTAGCCCTCGCTGCAATAAGGGGCTTGAGTAAGGTATATGGAGGCCCCGTAGCGGTGCTTCATTTCGATGCCCATCTCGATACGTGGCATCCTTCGAAATATCCGAGTCCGTGGCCCAGCGAGCAGGCGCAGTTCAATCACGGGAGCATGTTCTGGATCGCCTCGAACGAGGGGTTGATTCTGAACGGCTCTTCAGTCCACGCTGGCCTCCGCACCCGTCTGTCTGGGGATGATTGGGATGACTACGCGGACGACGAAAGACAAGGCTTCTTGCGGATCTCAGCGGACGATATCGACGACATGGGCGGACCTAAGGGCGTCATCGAAGCTATCATGGAGAGAATCGGAACAGAGACCCCTGTGTATCTGTCCGTCGATATCGATGTCCTGGATCCTGGGTTGGCGCCTGGCACGGGAACCCCTGAAGCGGGAGGTTGGACGAGTAGAGAGTTGATCCGGATACTGAGGGGTATCGAGGGACTGAATGTAGTGGGTGCTGATGTGGTGGAGGTTGCCCCCGCGTACGATGGGGTTGGAGAGCAGACTGCGCTGGCGGGAGCGCAGGTTGCTTATGAGATTTTGACGAGTATGGTTAAGAGAGGTCTCAGCGATATGGGGAAGATTGCTGAGGTTCCGGGTAGAGATGGGAAGGGTGGGAATATTGAGAAGCAGACAGGACGGGACGAATTATGAAACGCACGAAACTTACCTGAAGATATTCTGTAATATATGGCATAGATGGCATGTGTGACCGAGCTAATCCTTGAATGTGCAGTTGGTCTGGTCGGCTGGGAGTCTCATTGTGATGGTTGGCACTTGGTGGATCTGAATCCTCTCGAGTTAATGTAGACTGAAATATATCTAAGTAGTCCGAAACATATTGAGAGCTATTTTAGGATTCTCTGATTTCGTACTTATCGTTCCAATACAGCTCGGGCCGCCATCACCTCCACGATCAATAATAACGGTTCCACCTTAAGACCGGGTTGGAGAGCCTCTCGCTTACTGTGCTGTACAGATACAGTATTTGAGCCACACGGTACCCCCTCCTTTTCCCCCACTTCCAGTTCCACTTCCTCTTCGACTAATCTCTCTGTTCTTTTCGACCCTTCGGAAGATATTGTTCACGAAAACAAGATGGCACCGCCAGCAGATTCGTATTTAGCGATTCCTCCTGGCGATCACTGCTTGTCAGGAAATCTCCACACTGGTGAGACGCGAGGAAAGGTAGAAACCATCGAAGATGCGCCAACATACATAACCAGCCCTCACCCAGGAAAGGGCAATGGGAACATACTGTTTTACTATCCAGATGTCCATGGCTTCTACAACAACGCCATGCTGTTAATGGATGCTTTCGCTGATGCAGGCTATACCGTATTTGGTATTGATTATTTCAGAGATGTGAAGAAATCCGTCGACCCTCATCCACTCATCTGATCGAATGCAGGACCCCGTCTGGAAACACCGAAAAGACAACAACGACAAGACCACAGACCCGGACTTCGACTTCGCAGCCTGGAGAGACAAGCACTCCAGCTTCGCCCGAGCTACGGTGCCAAAATGGACAAAGGCCATCGCTGCGACGTACGGCAAAGAGAGCACCAAGTATTGCTGCGCGGGCTACTGTTTCGGCGCACCGTATGTTCTCAACTCCTTGACAGCGGACGGCTTCATCTCCGCAGGTGCCTTTGCGCACCCAGGCGCCCTTACGGACGAGCAGTTCCAGAACCTCGCGAAGCCGGTGCTGCTCTCCTGCGCGGAGAACGACCATGCCTTCCCGGTCGAGAAGAGGCAGAGGGCGCAGAAGATCCTGCAGGAGGGCGGGAAAAAGTACCAGTTTCAACTATTCCAGGGCGTTAGCCATGGTTTTGCCGTGCGCTGCAATCTGGATGATCCGTATGAACGCTATGTCAAGGAGCAGAGTTATAGGGGAATCGTTGAGTGGTTTAATTTCTGGTTGTCACAGTAATTTTTCAATTTGACCTGCTTCGTATAGTCCGTTTCGTGTTGAGTTCTGTTTCCGAAATTTGGGACAAGTATGTCTTCTAGTTCTGGGGCTCGGTGAGGGATTGCTTTCTATTGAAAACTGGACGATCCCGTTCACCTGCTTCATGCCTTGAAAACTTTCAAGGCCTCTACTAGCTGTCATGGTGAGTTTAAAGTCTTATCTCATCTTAAGAAACCCACAGAAACTGCTAGAGAGTTTCAGTCTATATGACATGGCAAGCCAAAGTTGACGGCTAAATAAAGGCCAGAAGATCTTTCTTATCATTCCCCACAACCACCCACTCATCATCCGCCATAATGTCTTCACTATTACCCCCATCTTTCCCGGGCTCAGGATACTTTCTAATATTTTCCAGAGCCCACCGGACTTCCTTCCCCAACACCGGCGGGATTCTGCCCTCGCCACTCAACAGAGGAAGTCCCGCAATACGATACAGCTCCTCCAACCATTCCCACGTCTCGCCCGTTTCCCACTCAATGTCGTGGAATTTCTTACCCTCCCTACTACACCTCTCCTCACGCTCGCTCTCCCATCTAATCATATCCTCCTTCCCTTTCCTCACCAGCCTCCCTCCATCACGACCAGAGAATATCCTCGCAAGTGCAGTGGCTTGGTACTCGAAGCTCCGGAACGTCAGGACCCGCGGCATACCGACGATTGCGAGCGTCGTGGGGAAGTCCCGGAAGAACGTGTGCAGATACGTGTGGTTGAGCTTGTTAGCCTCGTAATCATACAGTGGCCCCCCGTTCTTCTTGGCGTTCCAGAATGGGTACGATGCCTTGTAGCCTGTGCAGTAGACGACCGAGTCGACGTCGTCGAGATGAGTATCATCTTCAAACACGATCCTTCCACTGGGTAGGAATTCCTTGATGATAGCCTTCCAGGCTATACCGGGAGGAGGCTCAGGCCCGTCCCAGCGTGAGCGCGAACGGCGGGATTGGTAGACGGGGAGATGGGCTGCCTGCACGAGCTCCGCGGTCACATCGTGCCCCGAAGCCGAGTTGCCTACGACGAGGACCTTCTTGCTGCAGAAAGTGAACGGAGAGCGGTATGTTTTTGAATGCGTGACTCGGTTAGGGAACAGTGACATGTACTCGGCCAAACCTTTGACTTCAGGGATGAAGGGGATGGAATAGTGGCCGTTGGCCAGTACGACAGCGTCGAAGATCTCCTCCCACCAAGTGTCGCGATTCTGGACGGGATCGTGCTTCCTCAGCGTCAGCTTCCATCGCTCTGATCCGGAATTGGGCGATGGGACGAGCGTCAGATCCTCAACTGTGGTATTGAGACTGAGGTGAGCATCCACTTTGTGGTATGCGAAATACAGCTCGACGTACTGCCGCGCTATGTGATGAGGGACAAATGGACCATAGGGAAAGGGTATATCTGAGAATGACATCGCTATGGATGGGACGTTCGTTCTGCTTTTGTCAGCGGGATGCCAAGTCCCGGCGTGTCGGCTAGAAAGGGGTGTCTCACGTGAGCGAGTCGTAGATGGGCGTCTGGGCATATCTTTCCTGGTGGTTCGGCGATGTCGTCTTAGGGAGATCACTTGGAATCGCCAATCGAGGGTCCGTATCTCGTGGAAGACTGCCGGGCTGGAGAGGAAGCTTGGGTGGGGTTGAAGGGTCATAGATCCTATTTCCTCGTCAAGTCTCCGCCGAGATGGGAAGGAAATGGGGGACGAGAGGTAGTAAGTACCACGTTCCACCGGGACTTTCCCGGCGCTCAAAAACCCGGATCTTCTTGAAATACTTTTCCGCTTCAAATGCTGCCGCAGCCACTGCTCCTACGCTATCTTAGTCAATGTCAACGTGGGGAGAGGCTGAATAATCTACCTGCAGCGCCCGCGCCGATGATTGCTACGGACCTGGATCGAAGGTCGTCACACATGATGAAGAGTAGTTCGATATCTACTGAAACTCCTATTGCTAAATCCACGTAGTGATATAACATGAGATGAATACAACATCAAACATACCTCTTACCAATCCTGACGTCTCCAGGTGGGGGTTTTTGAATTCGTAATTCTCACATGATATTCGCAATATGACGGTCACGTGTGAGATAGGGGCACATCGCTTACAGTGTTGGGCGTTTGCATCGGTAAGTTCAGGAAGAGAAAGGAATTTGTATATCGAACAAAAGAAAGTTTCGACTTCCATTAGACTGCAATAATATAATAGAAACCAGTTCAGTAGTCCGCTGCCCGTTTCTATTGTCCAAGACTCTGTACTGTGATTAGCTGAATTTCCTTTCCTAATAGAGAAAGGGACAGCCGAGTCCTCGGGCTTACGGACGGACCCAGGCGATAATAAGCCTGTGGGCCATAGTGCGTAACTTTGAATACTTAGTAGTTAGAGGCCAAACTGCAAAACATAGCAATGTAATAGCTGAGAGGTAAAATGTTAGGTAGGAATGATTGCACCAATCACCACAGACCAGGGCTTTCAATTTACTAACCAGTCGGCTTGACTGTGTCTGTGGTTATTTTGAGATGCAAACTTTGGAGGCGGCACTTTATTTTGGTTAGCAAGTCATGTTTCCAATTTGACTTTGCTGCTCGGGTCAAGCCAGACACCACCACAAAACATCCACAAGCCATTGTTCGACCTCCTGGTCTCCAGATCCTACCCCACAAATCGTCGACACTTGATGATGGGCACGTCAGTATTGTCCTGATGAAGTGTATTTCGAGTAGCCGATAAAGTTTTTGTCCAGTATGGGAGAACATTCGGAGCATGAAAGGTACATGACCAGAGACTTTAGAAAGGGTAGTTGGGATTGGGAAGTATAATGAATAGGTGAAACCATCATTCTTACTGTGATTATGTCCTTTCCCAGACACTTCCGTCATCTCTCCTTGCCCACCCTTCTCTACCCAGGCATCCCAGAACCTCTTTTGCGGGTCGATAGCTCCAAAGTGGTCCCTTCTAGCATGCAAGCACAACAACAACGGTAAAGTCTTCGCACCGCCACCCTTTAGAATTTTTGCGAGGCCAGTTGGACATCGCTCTTCAATTAACCCAAATCCTCCGAAATACCTGGACCAGGCAAATTTTCTCTGTTCTCGGGAGTGGATGTAATCAAACGTGGCACTCAATGTGATGATTTTCTTCAACTTTCTCAGAAGTTCAGGATGGGATGGGACATATTGAGGAAGCAGAACGCTTGTTGCTAGGTGGTTTGCTCCCGCACTATGGCCCATCGCGAATATTGTCTCCGTATCGGCAATGTCTGAGAGGTTCTCTGCAGCCCATTTCAGGGACAGCGTGACATCTTCGGCTCCCGATGGCCACACAGCATCGCACTCTGGTTTGAAGTCGTATTTTGGCTCAGGGTCCATGTTCACAAGACGGTAGTCTGGAATGACAGTCACGAAGCCCTGACTTGCAACGAAGGTGCCGATATTTTGGTGGTAAAGGTGATCAAGTGCATCCACATTGACTCTGGTATCCTGTTTTACTTCGGATTCGAGCAAGGCGAGGAGGTCAGGTAGATATACATTCCCAGCCTCAGGGTTGAGTGACATTTGACGACGTCCGGACATGTATCCTCCTCCATAGTAAAACACGAACACGGGAGGTTTGATATGAGATCCGGCGGGCTTAGTACTTGGCGGAGGAGTATAAACATCCAATTGCTGCGATTCAAATGACCCGTATTGATGTGTTTGAACCTTGGAATTCTGTATCAGCGGATTGCGGAGAAGTTGAGGGATGAAATGGACGTAGGTAGGTGTGCTGATGTCTGGAAGCTCCGTGCCTTGTATCTTTGCGAGGACATCCATGATCAAATAGGATAGGCTTATTATTCCACATGAACGAAGTCCCCAAGACTGTGGTACTGTATCATGATCAAAGTTCGGACTGGAAGGAGAAAGGGAAGAGAAGAGGAAGTAGGTACAAGTACATGTCAGCCCGCTTTACCCCACTGCCGGAAGCGACGATGCGGGGCAGTTTGCCCCTTTTCAATCAATTCTCCCCGAAGCTCGACACTGCTCATGAGACTCATCTTTCGAAGCGTACGTACAGTATATAGTCCCAAGAGGTGGGAACAGTCAGCTGAGTCAACATAAACAGCTATCCGTTTCGCCCGAGGGGCAGACTGGAGCCGGGACGGGACGTCCAGAAAGCTTCTGCCCCTGCAACTTTGCCTCAATATATACAGTATCCCGTCCGTACATACGGCACGTCGCCTCTTTAGAACTAGTTGCGGCGGAACTGCTGACATGAAGTTGCGGTCAAAATCCTAACCATGTCCTTGGGAAGCCCAGTTATAAGGAATTGGAAATATTCGACCCAGCTCTACCCGTTACTTCCGGCTATCGGAATTATCAATTTCACTTTCGTCCTCGTCCTCGTCCTCGTCCTACAGCCTCTCCCAGTGGCCGAGCATGCTTGCCACTGTTTTTGCTCTCGTGTGCTTCTTAGCTACTAGCTGTTTAGCAGACACAGCTCTTGGTGTCGAATTAGCCTCAAAGGCACCCATTCTTCCTACATTAAAGCTTCCGTATGGAACCTGGAGAGCTGCGTCTTACAATGCTTCCAACGACGTACGAGCTCAGTTTCCTGGGAAGGATTGATTGCATCATTCCTTCTGAGTTCCTAACCAAGAGTCTTCCGCTGATAATTGATTCTAGATCTACACCTTCAAGAATATACGCTTTGCTGCCCCTCCCGTTGGTAACTTGAGGTGGGCAAAACCTGCTCCTCCAGCCCATAATGCAACTATTCAGGACGGAAGCTATGGAAATTCGTGTCCTCAGGGATTGGTTCCACGTCAGTGAATGCGTCGATTACGTGGGTCTTTCGCTGCTAATGCCAGACCGCACCAGTTCCTGTAGGGTATGAGGATTGCTTATTTCTCGAGTAAGGTCTTCAAATCGTCCCTTCTTGTGCCTACTATTGATCATTTTAGCCTCTACGTGCCTGGTTCTGCTCTTAAGAAGAATTCCAAGAGCTTGCCCGTTGTAGTCTGGACATTTGGCGGGTACGTTGCTTCAACTGGACCCCTCTGTACAACTCTATAATTCTCTAGAGCTTTTGTAATGGGGAGCAAGGATGCCTATGATGGGACAGGACCTATTGTTGAATCTGGGAACGAGATGATTTTTGTCACATACAATTACCGCGTGAGTCTAAAGATTATCTGCAGTGACTTGAAAATCCGAATCTGTTTGATGTTTCATCGACGGAAATCATTGTTTCATTTTCCTTTCTGGTTTCGATGCGTTGCCATATTGACGGCGTCCAGGTCGGTTCCTTCGGTTTCCTTGCTGGTACCACTATGGAACAGCAAGGTTTGCCCAATGCTGGGTGAGTGCCAGATTTCAAAGTTCTTCACAGCTGCTGATCGTTTCTAGTTTATATGATCAAAGAGCCGTCTTCCAATGGGTATGACACCACAGTCAATCGCTCGTATTTTGACTGACCGAGAACAGGTTCAAGATTACATCCACCTTGTTGGCGGTGACAGAACCCAGGTAACGGCCTGGGGAGAATCCGCCGGCGCCAGCTCCATCTTGATGCATATTACCGCTTTTGGTGGGAAACAGGACCCTCTATTCCACAAAGCCATTTTGCAGTCCATTGCTTCCGAGTTCCTTCCGGACCGCCGAGGAGAAGTGGAAGGCTTTTATCAGAAATACCTAACACTCACTAACTGCAGTGGGCAATCTCTGCAATGCCTGCGATCAGCTTCTTTTGATACTCTGCAAGCCGCAAATAACGAGCTGATCGCAGATGCTCCGACTCCGGTTTTTCAGCCCAACCCTGCTTCTGATGGATCTTGGATCAGACAAATGCCAGCGCTGGAGCTTGCTTCGGGGAATTACTGGAAGAACCTTTCAGGTCTCATCTTGTCGCATACCGCCCATGAGGCAGAGATATTTGCCATCGGAGCTATTACGTCTGATGCTGGTTTTGTCAATCTTACGAATTTTAATGTCCCTTCGTACGCCTCCTCTGTCCGCAAAGCCGTTGGTGAGTACTATCCGTCGCCAAACTCGGTGGGAGGGCCATTTGCAACTCAAGATGCTCGTACAATACAGTTTCTCGATGACACAATATTTCTCTGCAACTATCGCTACCTCAACGCAGCATTTAAGGGAAAGACCTGGTCAATGCAATACAACATTGGTACCGCATATCATGGATCCGACATCACGCCGACATTCTTCGACGGGACCGGAGCCATCACCACCGAACAAGCCACCCTGTACCGCGACTATCAGAGCTATTTCGATTCTTTTACACTCACCGATGACCCAAATACTCGGCGTAGTGACGCCAAAGCTCCACCAACAATCTACTGGCCCGAACAGCTGGTGCATTTGACGAGAACGTATCCAATGTACTCAATGTTACTGACACCGGGTTCGAGTTGATCACGGATCAAGAGTCACTCAAGAACCGTTGCGACTTCTTCTTGAATGTGCAGGCTGCCGTTACTTTGGCTGGGGGATATGTTCCTCCTGGGGGAGAAGTACCGAACACTTTGGGTGTCACCAATTCAAAACCACGTGGAAACTACACAACGCCTTCTTAAGTGGAAAAAGAGACATCGGAAATCTTGAATGTTTACGGTGTCCAGTCGAAAAAAGAAATTTTTTGGCAATCCCTTCACACTCATTAAACTGATCAACCGATCACCAACGTGATTTCCGGCACAGCCTAGGTCTAGATCGCGTCGTGCCAGTTTTCTATTCTTGTATTATTGTGCCGTTCAATAACAGGTATTGTCGTCAAGGCTGTAGTACCGTCCAAAGTCCATCCACTCCTTAGATCTGGGGCCCTAACTTAAGATCCTCGTCTGCAGCCTCCGAAGCCTGTACCTCAGTCCTGTCTTCGACAGTCCCACCAATCACTCTCCCCTTGACTTGATTCTTCACTTCCCCCAGATTCTCATTCGTCAACAGTAAACTCAGCAAGACTATGGGAACAGCACAGCACACTGCGACAATGAGCAAGATCGTCATTGTCTCTTGGTACGCCCGATTTATGGCAAGTCGAGTAGGAGTCCCAACAGGGTATGAGGTCGCCATAGTGACATTATTGTAGATGGCCATTGCTTCCTTACGAGTACCGGCGGGGAGATATTCTTGCAGCTTCGCTGGGATATCACCCACCCACACGGCGCCCGAAATCGCGGCGCCTACTGCGCCCCCCATTTCTACACACGTTAGATAGACGGCAGTGGCTACCCCAACATGTTGGTGATCTGTGCTGGCTTGAACGCAGACTTGTGCCGGCACGTTCAGCATTCCTCCACCGATTCCAATCGCGATCTGGGTGCCGACTATCTGGCTTACTGAGGCGTTCATGGAGCGGTATTTGATCATCAGGCCGATGCCTACAAGGTAGATGCAGGAACCGAAGACTACCCAGGGCTTGTTGTATAGACCCAACGTACCCTAGATATGCAGCACCCAATCCCCATTGTGTCCATGTCATAGAAACAGCTTCAATTTTCTTCACTCCAGCCTGTGCGTTGGGTATGGCCTGACTACCACTAGCATCGGAATTACTGCCAACATCTTGAGCCCCTCCAAATGTCTTCAAATGGATGCCAGACTCGATGTTCTTATCGGCGTCGGTCGACAAGCATTGCCGAGCGTCGTTGCTACTCATCGTGAAGTAGAACATTATACTCATGACTCATGAAGAGTTGACTGCCGCAGAAAAGAAGGATCACAGAAATTGTATGACAGTATGAGCTTAGCTAAGGAGATAGAATATACCTGACGTCCTAATAATCCACCCGTATTAGGTTCCATAAACTTTTGGTTTCGGGGAGACTATAGCTGGTAGCATGCTACTTAGGGAACTAGTTTGATACCTTCAATGGTCATGACGAATGTCGAAAAGGATTCTGACGGATCCAATGCTCACAGTGCCGAGACTTTGGCTAGAATGTCGAATCTTTATCAGCGGGCGTGGAAAATTTGAAAGGGGTATTTACACCTTCAGTTATTCAATCTGCCTCTGAAAGCCAATCGATCAGAAAGGACTACACGACCTAACCGTCGGTCTTGCTAAATATAGCCTAGTGCCGGCAATTAGGTTGGAAATATTGATTGATAGAAGCTATCCTTCTAATGTTAGATGAGTTTGACCGCGTAAGAGCCGGAAAGTATACCATATTGGGAAAAGAGGGTTCCTTTGTACAAGAAGGGGGAAGATGAACGTGTAAGTATAAAAGTCGACCTTTGATCGATTTTCTCCCTACCTTCGAACCTAACAATCAAGACGCAACAAAGTATTTGCCAATAAGATGAAATACTTATGGAGTATCCACTTCAAGCCATGACAGCTAGATGGATGTAATTGTTCATCTCTAGAGCACCGGGCTGTATATAGCTCAAAGACGTGGCTTGATCTTTCCTCCCAGCCATTCAGCAATGAATCGGTTGACCTCATCAGGCTTCTCCCAAAGGGCCCAGTGGCCTGTTTTCACCTCTCCTTTCGTCAAGCTTCTGAACCAATTCTCCATACCTTCACTCAACCGGGGAGGAAGCGCCGCATCCTTCGAGCCACTGATAAGCAACACCGGCATGTCGAATTTGTACCCCTGCTTCTCAATTTCCCTGGCCATTTCCTTTTCATCTTCGAAATTCAACTCTCCAGTTCTATACCAGTTCAGGGGACCGTGCATTCCATGAATGGCGTATCGTTGAGCGTAGAAATCCAATTCTTCTTTGCTCAGCAATGGGTTGGGACCCAACTTAGGGAGATTCTCAAAGTAGCAGCCATGGGTAACGTCAAAAGCAATCTCTCCATTCGAGCCTCGGCCACCGTACATTCCGTTCAAAAATTGGCGGATCTTTTCCTCGCCAACAATGTTGCCTTCAACTTCCGGACCTTTGAGCTGCAGCTGGTACTTAAAGTTGGGGAATACGGTCGCAGGAACGAAGGACGTCGTCGGAGGCATGTATGGAGTGCAGACGCTGAATACAGCGGAGATGAGCTGAGGATAGTGCATTGCAATACGATACACGACAGCTCCTCCCCAATCGTGACCGCCGAGGATTATCGTTGATGCTCCGATATGTTTTGCCAGCGCAGCCATGTCGTCAGCTGCCCGCTTGAAGGTGTAGAACTTGGCATCTTCAGGAGCATCGGTCCCTCCATAGCCCATCATATCGGGGACAACTACACGGAGGCCTAACGATGTAAGGAGTGGGATTTGGTAACGCCATCCTAAGGACAGATCGGGCCAGCCGTGAATGAGGAATATTGTGTTTAGAGCCTGACCGGAGGGTTCGGCAAGAATGTAGCTGTAGGTCACGCCATTGAGGTTGGCAGTATTGTATTGGATTCGAGAGTCATTGGGGGTGATTTTGTCGACCATGATGGATGATTGAGGTAGAGATCAGTGTTCCGCAAGGCTGAGGGTGAAGTCCTTTTAAATACGAGGCTGCCCCGCTCTGACATTTAGCCTCGGCTTCCAACATTCGCTTCGATTATTTGGGTAAAGGGGTACGGACGTAGACTAGAATCTTACCCACCTCAAGCATACTAATTGGGATTGTGTTGTTTCATGTTTTCCATATTGATCGCATTGGCCGGTAACGTCGACGCCAGGAGGCTGCTACACGAGCTCTAAATTACTTTTGTCGTATGACAAACGAGTAGATAACTCTGATTGGTGATTGCTAAGGGGTGTATGGTCATCCATGAAGTTGCAGTACTTGATGCTGCTCTTTCGTGAAGCAAGTTTAGAGTACAAGACAGCCATGGATATTTCTGGCCAGCTACTGAACGCCTGTGAAAGAACGCTCCTGAAATGCAGGTAGAAATAAACACACATTTCCCTGATCAATAGATCACGGTGTCTTCCTCTGCCTCAACTACAACCTCACCATTGTGCTCCTCCAACGGGGGCTTATCAACCATGACCTGCTTAGACAGAGTTGCTTGTCCAGATATGTTATTAGTAGTATCAACAGGAGCATTAGAAACAGATGGAGACTCAAGGCGAGGCTCACCCACCGTCTCCTTGGCAATGCCGTTAGTGGTTCCTCCTGCCGATATGTTTTCCCTTGCTGTCGGGTACTGTCTGTAGAACTCCTCGGATTCATCAACGATGGAGGCTTCGGTTTCTGCGATCTGAGTCTTGATGCGCTCTTCTTCTCGAGGAAGCAGTTCCCAAGGCTTGTAGTACTAGAACCCGTCAGCGCAAACACTCTATTAAAAACGTCGATGCATACAAGCTTCGGCTCTGTGGTGGTACACAGAAAGTTGGCCATAGACAGCATATTAGATTGTCGTACCCGCATCTACGTTCCACTTATTAGCATGCCCCCAGACCATGCTTCCCAGATTACTTACCGATTGTAACTCGTATTTGATCTGCTCAGCCACTCTGATCTTCTTGAGATTGGCAAGTCTCTCCGCCCTCCGCGCCTCATCGTCTTGCTTCTGTCGTTGGGCTTTCTCCTCTTGGCGTTTTTCGATTTCCAACCGTCTCTTTTGCTGTCCATTTGGCGTACGTTGGCTCAATGTACTCAAAAGTCCACCAAATAATCTCTGGCCCCGCTTTCTTTCCTCTATTACATTGCTCCTCCTCCGTTCTTGATTGGAGTCTGTCCCCTTCTCATCAGATTCTTGTCTGCTTCCAGTTTCTTGTTTGATCGATTCTGAGGATGCGCGCAGAGATTTTGAAGATCCTGCACTACCATCGCGGGATCTTCTGGGACGTTTCGAGGAAGTATCTTCAGAGGTAGATGATTGTCTTCGTTTCGTACGTGGGGATTGGGGAAGCTCTGCATCGACCGGGAGGATAACTGCAGAGGATATTGGACTGTGGGAGCTGTTAGCTCATTAATTGTATCAGGAATGATCTCTACTTACCCAATGTTTTCTGACATACTGCCACCCTGGGAAATGAATCAGAATCAAAAGAATGGGAGAATGGTGTGAAATGTCGAGGGGTTGAACAGATCGAGAAGCTCCAAATATGGACTAGCGGTATGGTGGCCCGTGCTTACAAATTCGAAAGCTTGAAAGCTCTAGTGGCCAAATACTTCGGGATATCTCGAAGACATCAGTTCTTATAATCGACCTCCCACGTCTTTAGTGAAAATTTCAACGCCATTCACCCAGAAGCAAACTCGAAAATATATCATCAGAACCTCTTAAGCACTGCAAACCGCCTTTACGCAGCAAACATGTCTCGCCATCATCCGTAAGTCCCATAGTGCCTCCCCAACTCTTTTGAGCACTGCTAACATCGCCGCAGCGATCTTGTCATGTGCCGCAAGCAATCGGGCATTGCTATCGGGCGTCTCTGCGATAAGTGCGACGGCAAATGTCCTGTCTGCGATTCCTATGTCCGACCTACAACCCTCGTTCGCATTTGCGATGAATGTTCCTTTGGCAACTATCAGAACAAGTGTGTGGTTTGCGGTGGCGAGGGAATCTCAGATGCTTTCTACTGTTTTGAGTGTACTAGGTTGGAGAAGGACAGAGACGGCTGTCCAAAGATTATAAATCTGGGATCGTCACGGACGGATTTGTTCTATCAGTGAGTTATCCTCTTACTTTTGACTTGGGCCGAATACATGCTAACATAAGATCCAGAAAGAAAAACTTCCGCAATCACTAAAATTTTGTTTCTTTTCGGGAACAATGGCGTCAACTTTCTGCATATCACTGGAGTCTAGAAGGTATCCCAAAGGATGAGGATGGGACGGCTTTCTGAGATCGATGGAGGGCCCGAAAATGACGCATGTGCTGGATCATCGCGCAGAATGGACTGTCGAACGAAAATCGACGTCGGGGAATCACGTACTTTAGGACTCTACATCAATCTGGTGCGTGGCGCCTTACTTGTCATTATAGTTTTCGCCAAAAAGTCACCCACAACGGAGGTATGTGTAGAGAGCTTCTTCTCAAATCAACCTCAATTTCCACCCACTCATTCTTACTTTTCTGTGAATCCAGTCGTTCTTTCTAATAATCTGTCTCACCGGAAGACAGAGTCGCCTTTACTGCATCTTGTTCTCCAGTCCTTCCAGACACTATCAAGACTAGCCAGACATTTCGGCGTTCGCCCGTCCCTGGAGTGTCGGAAGATATTGCAGCTAAGCAACAGGCGACCCTGAACAGCTGCGTTACGCAACCCAATGAAACATTCACCGCCTCCTATCTACTATCAGCTTTTGCAATTGGGGTCTCCTCAAACATGGGTCGCTCCGTAAAGAAACAGCTATGTCTCCTTTCAGGGACCAATTTGGGAAGAAGCGATGACATTTCAGCAATTGAAAACCATCAGCAATCATCTCCTGGCCACTGCTCACGCTGACGAGATTGTGGGGACGAATGAAGAGAGCGAGATAAGACAGCCAATGACACCTGCCCAGCCGCAAGATCACATCCAAGTATCAGTGGCTTCAGAGAGCGCGAAGCCTTTGGACCCAAGTAAGACAGAGGTGTGATTTACCAATGTCAGTCAGTCGAGAAGACCTGGCAATTTCAAAGGAGCAGACGAAGAGGCTGGACATTGCTCTTTAGCTGTTGATCCTTCAGCAAGCCGAGCTCAAAATTGAATCAGCCTTCTGGTTGGGTGCGCTGAGTTTCTTGGTTGCCATCTATGAAGACATAGACTCTGAATCTAGATTACTGCCATCCCGGAATAGAATTGTTCTGACAAATCTGGACAGATTGCGGACACTGCGCCGCCAAATTTGAAGAGATATCATCCAGTAAAAGGAGCATGTTCCTGTCCGGTCAATCTTGGATAATATCAAAGCTAGAACACCTTTACATTCGCAACAGACATGAATCCAGGAAAGGGATAGTGAGGTGGAGAACACCGCGGCCATAGCATCAATGATATCAGAAAAGCTGGTCGCACAGTGGGCTTGCAGCAGAGATGGAACAAGGCATGATTTCGGCAATCGAGGTGGAGCAGGTTTAAGGAGGATCAGCAATCCTCTTTCGGTCTACGAGGTCTTGCTTGCTATGAACCTTTATAGCCATGAATAGGAGAACACATTTTTCCTCTGAAGCCAGGGCTTACCAAGTGTCTGCTCTTAATAGGCCTTGAATATGATACGTTAGCAATACATTTGCTTCGTCCCAAATGCTTTTGCTTATCTTGAAGCAAAGCATATTGGTGGCATACTACAGGCTGGTGGATCGATTTTCATGTTAAGAAGAGGACATTTCATGCAGAGATCATTAGCACATATGATTCCATTATCCAAAGCCACATGCGGTCAGGCAAGGAGGTCCAAACAGGGTAAACCTGGCAGTGTCTCCGTCTTAGGCTTGCGGTCCAAGTGGAGGTTTGTGAAGCAGCCGAGATGCCTACAAGGTATCACCGAGCACTCCAAGTGGAATCTACCCGAGTGCTTCTGCTCATAGTTGGGTCCATTGAGCCTATGCTGCTAGAACTTGCTTGGTAATATTCTCGTCAACCTCGCTGAACCTCACTGACATTTTGGTCTTATGACTGGCCAAAAAGAGATCGGATCAGAAGACTATTGTATGGCATGCTAGGGGAAAGCGTGCATGAATATGGGGCAGCGCAATTCTCTCACCGTGATGTAAGGGATATATAGAACGCTGTCTCGTTCGCGGATTCGTCACCCGCTGTATCGAAATCACGGCACCTGCTATTGCTTTTTCCTATAACTGATAGATTTGCGGAGAAGATGGCAAGGTCTCGCTGCTTCCACGTCTTTTTAAAGCTTACCCGTCCCGCCCGCTTTCAAATCTGGTAGCCATTGACAAATAATTCTTCGAGAGAAACCTCCTCATTCTAATCTGATTTGGGGGACAATGTCGCAGATCTAGGCCACACCTGCGCAAATTCAAGATCGCTACATCTGCCACAGACTTACGACGCAAGATCTTAGCGTGCATCGTATAGCGCACGTTAGTGCAGTCTCAAATCTCGCGCATGCGATTTTCAGAGGAAAACGGAGAGAAAAAGGAATATGAAGAGGGGTCGAAAAGCCACCCTGCAAAACAAGATCGGGCCAAGTCGCAAGACTCTACAGATTGAGCGTTCAACATTTGTGGGCTCGTAAAGCCCGCCATTGCGATGAAGGTGGAGGTGTGGTTAGACTCGTGAATTGTGTCTTCCAACAACCTTCGAGGGAGGCTACCATAGGCACCTACGATCGATAGATGAATTGCTCGCGGTTGAGGTTGACGAATGCGCATACTTAAGAATGCTTCCAGCTACCAGGTCCTCGGCACCTTGGCTTCGGTATCCATTGCTCTCGCGGTTGAAGTTGACGGTTGGAATATCAGAATATAGAAAACCGCTCAAGGCGAGGTATTTGGAATTGTCGCATCCATTTATCGCTTGTTTAAAACCTCGACGTTGGATCGGTGTTAGATTACCCGTGCCGAAAGAAGTGCCATACATATATATCGCCGCCTGCTTGATCCCGAGAGACAATATTGACCCAGATCAGACCGGAATGGCGGTGGGGGCCATGAAAATATCAGCTTTTCTTCAGCGCTCGAACTGCGAACTGTCGATTTGCGCACAAAGCGGAGTGGTCCTCTTCTTACAGATGATTGGCCACAGCCAAGACTTGTGCCGCTCACCTTGCGCAGCCTGCAAGCCGTACAGTTGAGCTGTCATATTACACAAACAGCCAGCGAAAGAAGCAAAAAGCGGTTCGTGCGTTCTGCAACTCTCTCCACACCTCCACACAAATAAACAATCGAGGTACGATGACCTGGACAACGAGGCAGCCAGCACTCTGTATCCTTGCAACTGTCGTTTCTGGAGAGTGATGGATAGTCACGTTATTGAGTAGCCCTGCGGCTTGGTGGGAACCGCCGCTGTGGTTGTGCGAATGGGATCCCTCTCCGGGGGCAAGAACCAACAGATGCAGGCTCCCACAAAATAGGAAAGACCTTGGCCGGAATTCCGCAAGGATGAGCTGTGACAGATCTCTCGGATCTGATACGAGGATGCTGGAAATGAAGTCTAGATCCGCAAGTCCTGACTCTGACAAACTTTCGATCAGATCTCCTTTCTGCAGGACATCATAGGGAGAGTAAAAAAAAAATAACGGACTCTCTCGAGGATAGCGATACCGATAAAGTACACCGACAAGAAATAATTCATGTCTCGCAGAGCAGCAGTTTTGAAGGCGTGGGTGAAGCATCTTCATGAGTGGAGCCAGCGCAGACCATACGATATCTGCAGGACGATATATGGTGTGGGAGCAACGACTTTGTTTCGTCAAGGTCACAACCCAGCTCTTATTCGATTCTTCAACACCAATACATCCAGGTTCAACTCCTTCAATTGGCTCCAGAAAGCTATCCCTGCAGCCTCAATATCACCCAACACATATCGCGACGCCTGCTATTCGCCAACTCTGGCCCCATGGAGCCCGAACCAACAATATAAAGGCTCCCAGCTCGCCTTCCATGGGTCAACCAAGTCCCTGGAACTGACCTCGATTCTCGATTGAGCATCTGACAGAAGCAGCTCAAAATAGGTGATGTTTCATTGGATGTCTAAGAACGGAGCTGGCAAGTGCCAGGGTTTCCGCCATCAGGTTCATGTATTCAGTCCTGGTTGCACAAGTCCGGCAACTAAAGATGCCATTCGGCTTGACTTGAAGATTCCGAGTGCCAAAGTTCTGGATCTCGACGGCAACCCAACAAAAGACATATATCACTTGAAGTGAAACCCACCTAAGCCCTCTTTTACTCTCCTTTACTAAACGCATTACTTCTGAACTGTATCCCCATTCGGCTTCAATCTGCAGCTCATTTCTAACCTAATTTGTCATCGGTCTTCTATCAATTGTTCGTCATTGTGATAGAATTATATCAGCTTTTGTCTGATCTAAGATCTTCAACATCTTGCTAAATCCATCTGCCCCTGACTTCTGCATCGTGAACCCTTGGGTTCTATATCTACCTGCATCCGAGTTCGCCGCACATTCTGCGTGCGAACCTTTGCTATCCCTCCATTGTTTTCGTTGCCGCTTCGAACGCAGACACACATTCAAACAGCCAACACTGCCTCCCCCGTCATAGGCCTGCCAAGTCTTCAAACTCGCCGCTTTCGGTCCCGTCTACAACCCAGCACTGAAATCGGGAAAATACTGCTTGGTTCTCTATCATCAACATCCAACCGGCGGCTACAGCGCGTCGCTCACACTTCCAGCCTACATATTAGAGACTACAGTCTCGCCGCTCACATTGTTACACCAACAGTGTTGCTTGCATCAAAACCAACTGATTCGAGGACTCAGCCCTGGCAGACATCATCTGGCCGCAAATCCGAGGCACTATATGCAACTCAAAGACGTCGCCATCAGCCCAAGTGTAAATGTAGACATCACCATGGTCCCCAACACTAGCCAGACATCAACTTCAACGAGAATAATGGAACTTTGGACAGTTCTCAACCCTCCGAGTGAGGTCGATAAGGACGTCGAGCCCATGGATGTCGACTCACCAACTTCGACTTGCCATCTGATTGAGGACTCATTCCACAGCGGTCCGCTGCTCCTCACATCTCAGTTGCTATCTCCCATTCCCAAGTATATTGATCCAGACCAACTTCCATCAATACTTTGCTTCCCGATGAGATCAGCAGAAGACAAATCACCCTCCGGTCAAAATCTACCTCCATTACGTTCAATCTTACCAGGCATGATTTCCCCATCTGTCGAAGAGAACTACTTGAGTATCCAATATGCCAAGCCAGAAGCACAGCGTGAAGGCCACAGCTGTAGAGTTTCCAGAGTTACTCAAGCTCGACGCACAGATAAAATCCTCCGCAAATTCCACGGTCATGAACTGAAGGGCCTACCACTTCATGACCACAAACGTCTTCACCCTACCCATCGGCGTCGGTCCTACAACTCCAGCAACTCGCCGCAAACACCACTCCGCCACATCGTCCGCCGCTCTTCCCACGCCCCCTCGGTATGGAACGTGGCCATCAACTGCGTCCCCGGCCTCAAACACCGCTACCACCAACCCTCCATCTACGTCGAAGACCCCGACACGCACTATGATTCCTCAAGCCCGCCCTCAAGCGGCCGGAAGAAGGGCTCTCACAACAACAAGGCCTACAGCCGGGAGATGATCCACTGGATCCGCTACCACGCCGTGGATCGCAACATGCAGTTCAAGGCCATGATCGAGCCGTTCTTCCAGCAGTTTCCCGAACGCCGCGCACACGCCACGCACCAGATCCTGACGTCGCGCTACTACCGCGACAACGACCGGCCCGAGCTCGACGAGCACGGCAACTGGGGCTTCTACGCCGAGGGCAAGGAGAAGGGGAAGCTGCGCATGGTCAAGTCCAAGGTGCGCGATCGCCAGACGGAGGAGGGCCAGGAGATCGACTTCCCTTACACCTTGGTTGACAAGTGGCCGCGGCGGGTGCTGGAGTACCAGTGGTTGTCGCCCATCCTGGAGGAGGATAGGGAGAGGGCGAAACGCATCCTCGCGGGCGATGATCCGAGTGACCCGATGGGTAGTAAGTTGATACCCCCCCTCGTGCGCCTTCCCACTAGAGCTTTGCTGATTATCGCACAGAGAAAGCGAACTGGCGTCGTATTTTGGACGAATGCGAAGAACATATCTACAGGTCCGAGAAAGCGGGCTTCTAATCGTTGCGAGCTGTAAGACTGGGGGGCGGTTGTCGATTGGTGTTGGTCTGGTGTTCGGAGGGGAAAAGTCGAAGAGGTTCGACGGCGTTAATGCAAGGGATTCCCATCATGTTTTATGTTCACTTCCTTCTCTTTTGCCTTGGGCAATGCCGCGGCTCAGGCAGGCTTAACATGTACGCTGGAATGTATGGGTTGTATGAAGGTCACGATTCACGAGTCTGTGCTTTGCTTGTAGATTGGGTTGGTATTGGTTATTGGTCAGGGAAATAATCGGCTACGCTTGTCAAATCATATTATCATAGTTATCTGACATATTATACAAAGTATTGCCATATTTAAACATGTTTGATGCTTGCACTGACCTCTAGCCGCTATCCAAAGCCGTCGCTCAATCATTGTCTTCGTCGTCACTGCTACGCTCGGATTTTCGTAGCCACGCAGGCTTCTTCGCCCATGGGTATTTTGTTCCTCCGTCGCTGTCATCACTAAAACCTTCATCATCGTCATCGTTCACATATTGGTAGGGATTTCTCCCGTATTCGTCATCGGAATCAACCTCTTCATCAGGGTAATCAGCGGAATAGTGGTTCTCGGCATTTTCGTCGTCCTCATCATAATCCTCATCCTCGTCGCTGTCTACCTCCGCGCTATAGAACTCATCGATATCTTCTTGACCGTTCAAGACGAGAAAACCAAAGTTCGTCTCCGCATTCGAGTCCAGTTCCATAACATCGGCAGATACGCGAATGTATGTTTCGATGATGTAGTCGCCATCATCATCCTCTTCAACAAAGTCTTCGATCTCCATTTGATCTTCATGTTCGGCGAGTTCTTCAGGGTGTCGCTCATGATAACGTAACTTTGGGACTTTCGGCTTGAACCTCGACGGTCTCTTGTTGGGAGTAACTATCGGCGATCTTCCAGGCTCAGGTGCTTCTGCTTCAGCAATGCTGTAACCAATCTCTTGCAATGTATATCTCTGCATTTCCTCCACCAACTGTTGATCATCGAGGCTCCATGACGCAGTCAGGCCGGAAGGAAGACGTACGTCTCGAGGTTGAGAAGGAAACTGGGATGTGCGGACAGTTGGTGCTATGGTTCGGGCGGATTGGCCAGGTTTCTTCAAGACGGGAGCTGGAATTGAGGCCTTTTCGGGGTCTGCGTTCAAAGCTGGTACCAACGGTGAGGATGTCACTGTTGGTGAGCCTTTTGCTCGCCTTCGGCGCTCCACGAACAAGATGGGCGGCTTTTGGACTCTGCTTGAAGTGACGGATGTGGATAAAGTCGTGGAGGCGCTACGCGAAAGGTGGAACCTTCGGGGTGGCTGCTTCTTGTTTAGAGAAGTTGCGGGACCATCATCGAGTGAAGTCGTTTGTAGTGTGTTGCTTGCAGGAGGTGCAGCTTGAAAGGAGTTTTCGACTATGCCTGACTGTAGGTGTTGTGTTTGGGCTCCGGAGAGAACTTGTGTGCCAGGTAATTGAGAGCTTGCAGATCGAGGCAAAGGCTTAATTCTACGAAGCTGATCATGATCATGCTCTGCGACGGAAGACGGGGCATGGGTGGTAGTGGAAGTGGGCTCGGTTTGTGGTTCGCCCTGGCGCAAGAAAACAAAATCGGTGAGTCTTCGTTTTGATTTGCTGTTGGATTCGTGAACCCCTTCATAAACAGTCAGCGGCATGAAGGGAAGGCCGGTATATTAGATCATACGAAGGAACTGCACAGGGTCCTCATCTCTCCTGCGCTTTAGAGTGACGGTGGATGGAGGTAAGGACATGTTTGCAGGATGGATTGCTGAGCAGCATCCAGAACTGACTGCTGGGCGTATACAATCCCAGTAGCTCTTGTGGAAAAGGGTATGTTGTGAGCCGGGATTGAAATTGGCGTTGTAATTCAGCGTGAGGAAGAGAGTGAATATGAGTAGGAACATGAATATAAAAATGCCCCTCGCTTGCTTGTTTCGATCACCAGCAAAATGGTTAGATGCCTGACGGGAAAGGCGTCAAGGCTAAGATAGCCAAACCATCCTCCCATCTAGCCATCTTATTAGCCATCCCAGCGATAGATAAGCTTATGAAGGCACTCTTTTCGAGTTTTGCAACGCGACTCTTTTAAGTCTATAGGTATTTTTTGGCTCTTACAGTAATGGTTCTTGAGCTTGGGCTCTGCTCACCCATATTGTACGATGCCGTTTGTTGTGTTTATCCTCCAGCTCTTCCCCAGCTCTTTCCGGCTCTCTCCGCACCGCACCGGACCAAGGTACAACTGTGGCGTGAGCTTTGACAAGTCTGTGTTTGGGTGTTTGGTGTCTGTGGCAAAACGCATTTTATGGGCTTTTGATTGGAGTTTAAACTGTTCGCAATGCATGTGGCGCAACCATTTTCAAGGTTCCCAACGACCACCCGCATTGATTGTGACGCGCTATCCAAGACAATGAACGGCAAAGGACAAGGTGGGGGAAGCAGCAAGCCAGCATGCCGATTGGAATGGCCGGATGGCTTGGGCGAAATGATGTATTATGGCTTTCGTAAGATGGCAGAACGTCAGACCTCCATCCCTATCTATTCTCTAGTCAAAGGAGCAACAGCTCCTTCTTCTCTTTACTCCTCATCTTCTTCCTATATTTCGCCGATATTAAGCTCTTGAATTGCCACACCAGTAGGTACAAGTACTTACCTTAGTCGCCGTTTGTTGACCCCGGGTATTTGCAGCCTTGTCAGCCCTGCTGAGGAGGAAGGATTAAGGAAGAAAGCGCTATCTCGATCTCAATCTCACGGACCTCAACACCGACCTTCTTAACTTAACTTCCATGAGCTTGCCATCTGAGAATCACAGAGCAACGGGGGACAAAACCAAAGTGAAGAAGCTGGACTGCTGTGGCTGAACTTGCAGTAAGTGCCTTGCGAACTTCATAACTACCACCATGTCATCGTGCCATCAAATTGGATCCAGTCATCACCTGAGCTTGCTTGTTCCGTTTGAAAGCGCTGGAGAAATCCAACCAGTTCAACAAAACTTAAAGTGACCGACGGAGTAACAACATGGCTGCTATTGCGCTCACAATCAGCTGCAAAAGGGTTAGATGATGCAAGATGTGATGGGAGTTCGAAGCTCCATTGCTTCCCATTGAGCATCTGAATGGATTGTGTTTGTCTTGAGTCATGACGAAAGCTAACTTGGAAAGGTGAATAGAAGGGCTGTGCTGCTCCTTCCTTGGTGGCATGATCGCAACGAAGCCTGCTTAGACCTGATTTCCTTCAAAGTTTTCCAAAACAACAACCAACTCACTGAAGCTGGCTGCACCTGAAATCTGCACTACCCCATCTCTAGTCGATATACGGGAAGCGGAAGATTTTCCAGCATCATGTCTTCAAGTAGCGACCACGCCGCACGGAGGAAATCGACGGTTGAGATTTCGTACTCAAAGCCTGGGACCAAACCTCCCATCTATGTCGCGGGATCCTTCTGCGACTGGCAGCCACAAGAGATGCAATACACAGACGAGCAAGGAGAATACAGGTTCACGAAGGCAGTGGAAGTGGAAGAAGGGAATGAATACCAATACAAATTTCGTGTCGGCGAGGGGGAGTGGTGGTTGTTAAATGAGGATGAGCCAACCGGTAAGTATTCACTTACCTACCTGACGCGATCCTCGATCTTTCAACTTCAATTAACATCAACGCTGCTTCGCGTCAATGACTACAACATTGAACTGTTTAATTTTACACATGCATCAAACAGCTGCTGACACTTCGAGACTTCAGTAACTGATAACGTGGGTAATCGCAACAACCTCCTCACAGTCCCAATCCACAAAGAACCAGCAGAGATGAACGGAACAACGGAGAAGGTCAGGTCTGAAACTAAGATGGCTGCCACCGAGCCCGTACTTAAGGATGCGAGCAAGCTCCCAGTTGAAGATGCACAACCCGACCCCGTCGCCGTTCGATCAGACGCACGCACACCAGACATTGCGAGCAGCGCAGCCGAAGTTGCTGATTCTGCTATGATTCTTGACCATGAGACGCCCACGCCTCCCATATCAGATGAAGAAGCTGGCCGTATTGGCTTCAGAAGAATGTCGGAGACTCCCATCCCAGAGGTTGCAGACACAGCTGCAGAGGTGGCTGATTCTGCTGCTTTTCTGGACAAGAACAACATGGTACGTCGCTCTGAACCCTTTTGGAGGTATGAGGGTTGTTATTCAAGTTGCCTCTGTACACGCGATCCGGATTGCCAAGTTCGATTGAACTTTGCAATAGCTAATAAACTTACTAACTTGCCCATCCATAGCCAAAGATCAAGCTACCTCCTGCTTCCACATTCTTTGACTTTGATCTACCACACAGCCCTGGCTCCGGCACCGTTACTCCTGATGAAGACAAAGTACCGCTTTTCGCCCATGAATGTATTCAGCCTCCCCCTGGTGGTTTTGAAACGCGTGTTCCCCCGAAACGCGAAACTGTCAAGTCCAAGCTGTCAACTCAAGAAAGTGCAATCGACTTCGACGACCCTTCACTTGAAGATTTCCCCTCCGAGCGCAATGCCATTCTGGAACAAGTCCGAGACTCTCAAAGACGTATGCCCGAGGATCAAACCGCCGTTGAGGGAATTCCGCCATCGCCTGTTGTTGGAGGTAGAAACTATCCCGACAATCAGGATCTGCCTTCGCCATCTCCAGACCTTCTTACTAAAGATGATTCACCATCACTGGACTCGATCCCCGAAGATGGTGAAGAAGGATATAGAGAAGAATTGCTCTCAGCTTTGCCAGAGGGCACAAATCTCAACCTAAGCAACGGAGAACCTCGCCTGAGTGAAGGTGGCAGTGAGGAACAGGATATCCCATTTCAGAAGGATAGAAAAGCAAGCGTTGACGTTCAGGAGGTCTTAGAAACACCTCCAAGACACCAATCTGTGCCCACGGTCATCGACAACCCGACGATGGATGGATCATATACGGAACCCGAACCAAAGAAATTACCCGCAACCCTTTTCATCCAAGGAGAGAGTGGGCCACTTCGTAGGGAGGAGCCGAAAAAGAAAGAGATTGTCCCGTCGGAAGAAGCTCCTTCTATAACTGTACAACTTGCGACACCAGGCTCAAGCTTGAAAATCATACCCACGGACCCATTTAGCAAGCCGATCGATTCTGCGAAGGCTACTGCAATCGAAGAAGAGAATGGCCGCAGCCAATTGACCTCTCGAAAGCAAACGCAACCATCCCCCGAACGAGCTCTCACCCCTACATCAATGCGATCGGCAGGCAAAGATGCGAAGTCGAAGAACTTTCTGAAGGCATTCTGGCGAGTTGTCTTTGTGGAATGGATTGGAGGGTTCATCCTGAGATTGTGCGGTGGCGATCGCCAGAAGGCGTAAGACAATCGTCACTTATGCTGTGTTGCTTTTCTCCCTAGCGTTCTTGCACCAGATTTGTTATTCCCTCCATCCCAGAACAAGCAATGCTGATAGATTGCGTTATCACACAGGCTTCTTGCCATCTCCGCACTCCTCCTCATCACACTTGCACCTGCTGTATATTTGTCTGTATGAGTCCCCCGATAGCATATGAATCCCGTCGAACAGGGTAGGCAGGGACCGGATCAAAACACATCCAATTGATCGCTTTCCGCGCGCGCAGGGAAAGATGGATTGAGCGCGCTTTTGCTGTATCATATGAGCATGGAATGGAAACGAATATCAATGAATTACTTTGAATGCCACAATGGAGTATGTAACAGTTTGAAATTTTATGATATGTGAGAGTCCTTAGCGTCATTGGGCCCGCAGTCCCTCGCGGTGATGATCACGTGAGCACGAAAGACGGCTTGTGGAGCTTGAGCTGGACTCGTAGAGTCAATTCCTCTAGGGACCACTGCAATTATGATAATGATAGATCTTCAATTGTCACTTGATTCCTGTTAGGATGGTGTCCTAAAGCGGTACTATGCAGATCCTGCGCAGATATTCGCTAAGCTCAGGGGTAAAATGCACGACCTTGCTGTACTAAGTATGGCATCCCGGAAATCCTAGAATGGAATTCTTGGAACGGGCTAGATTTATTGAACCTTTCAGGCCTTGTAGGGCTGTAGCGTAAGAAGAGGGTGTTTTGAGGTGGATGAAAAACTCTTGTAGGAAGGCTGCTGAGTCGGTAGCTTCCTGGGTGCGGAGAGTGGCTTGCCAGTAGATTGTCAGTCAGGGCTACTTGTTCTCCGTGATATTTTCCTGCATTGTTGAGCATTGATACGTGCTCTTTTTCGTCTCGTTGTTGACTCGACAGTTAGCCCCCTCGTTCTAGTTAAAGAGTGGTCAACTGCAAGGAGAAGTAAAGAAGTACGTTCAGAGCTAGATTGGAAATATATTTGGAATTTTAATGATTTTTTCTTCGAAAACGCATTGCCTTTCATTATTATATAATACTTTGTATGCTGTAAATATGAGCAGGTTACCAGTTATGGGCAGCTCTGCTAAGCTAGAGAAATCAGGGCCGCTTTCCGTGCACTACTTTCTTCACTTCATCCTCAGATCCTACTTTCACTTTCCATCTTCTCCATTCACTTCCTCACTTGACCAATGGCGTAACTGCTCAAAGTCATTTGGATATTTGTTGCACGTCGCTTTCTGGGGATAACTTCACTTCGCACTTATTTGAGTGCTGGCTTTGAGAACTATCTCGGAAATGGCGTCCAAGAGGGGGATTGCACTACTTTCATCAAAATATGAATATGTTTCCAAATATGGGTGGTTTTTGTTGCACGTCGCAAAAGTTCTGTCAAATTTCGCACCAGGTTAGTGAGCACACGTTTGGATAAATTAAGTCCATAGTTCGCACATCACGCCATCGCTGTCTATCAAATCCATAAATCAACCATCCTTGTCTCAGAATACTTCAACAAGCCTGCAAGGAGCAGATATACAAAAGTATCTGCAAATAGAAAGACATTCATATTATCATCAAGTGCTCCACTAGGAACTCCGTACAAATACACAGAGATCGATATCTCCGACAACAAAACCCAAGACGCAACAGAGCAACGTCCTAAGCCCTACAAGATCCAAGGATCTCCCCTCCTCTCCCAGCCTGCACCAGAACAGCCTTCTCCAAGCCCTCCCTAGCCGCCGGTAAATCGAAAACCTCCTCTCCACCCCTCCACTGCCCAATAACGCTTAAGTCCCTCACCACATTCCGATGCGGCAGCGTCACGCCGCGGTTCTCCCCTCTCAGAATCTTCACATCCGCAGGCTGCACCTGATACCAGACGACCAAAACATCCCCACCACTCCCACTCGCACGCTCACTCGCGCCCGCGATCCTAACCGCTTTCTTCCCCTCCCTCGTAGTGACATCGAGCCTCACCCGCCCATTCACAGGCCGCGCGAGGAGCGAGGGAAGATCCCGCCATCCCCGCCCACCGAGCGGCGTGGCTCCTCCGTCGACGATGACCTGCGGCGTGTACACCCTTCCGCGATCGGCGCCCTTCAGGAAGGCGGCGTAGTCGCGCTGTCTCGCGTCCCAGCGCTTGTCGCCGAAGCTGTCGGCCCAGCCGATGTAGTCCCAGTAGGTGACCTCGTAGGTGAGCAGGAGGTGGTTTGGGTCGTTGGGGGGGATGGTCTTCAGGAGGAAGGCGTTGGCGGGCGGGCAGGAATCGCAGCCTTGGGATTGGAAGAGCTCGATTGTCGTCAGGGAGTGGGGAGGAGAGGTGCTGGGTGTAGTGGGGGTCGAGGTGGAGGTGGAATATGGGGGTGGGAGGGGGGTTTGGGGAGAGTGAGAGGGAGAAGATCCCTTGAAGATTGAGAGGATGTCTTTCATGATGATGGTGATATCTGGATGGTGAGGTGATTGGAAATCTGCTGGAAATGCGACTGAAGACTTGCTAGAAGTGGGACAAAGATGGATTTATAGAAACTCAGGACTTTGGTTCTAGTAGATCACCCTCGTCTTGCTTGAGAATAAGTAATGTTGTGAGGCTGTGAAGAATGATGTTCTGATGCGCTGATCGCAAATGATTCCTCACGTGTGGAATCAATGTGGCGCAGCTCCGAACAACGAATTGACTTTCCCACAACTCTCCATGCCTCGAAGATTACATATTGACAATTAGAAAATTACATAGGATGATAATAATGGCGGGAAGAAAGGTACTGCTTTCTGTGAAACGTTCTTTGGAAAGTGGATACAGCAAGCCTAACAATGAAGATGAGAAAAGGGGATGAAGGAAGTAGATAAATTTTCATCAATACAATTAAATGTTTTCGAGCAGCCGCTCTAATTCAACGCCATCCATCCATCTATCCATCCATGGAACCAAACACCTGATATTGACATATGCAGTCTTCATCGACAAAGCCTCAAACCCTTATATCGCTCTCCCAAACGGGTATCCTAGCCATCAGTATATATCACAAAGGTGTCGTTCCATTCAGAAGCATTCTCATATCGTTTCCGCAGCGTTCGAAGGCTCAGACTTCGAGTGGAGGAACCACATCCCTCAGATTGTCCCAGTTCCCTTCTCCATCAACTAGATGCCCTTCCTTCAAAACTAGGAGCTGCCGAACCCCACAATATCCGCCTCTCCCCGCCGTCCGTTCGAAATCGATGAAATGACCTTCACCATCCCAGAATTCCTTCCCCTTGCCACTTCCTATTGTGTCCCGTTTGGCAACATTAGAGCCCTGCCACGTATTATCCACATCTCCGAATTCTGGATCGATACGTTGGTCCGTTCCAATATCGCTGGAGATCCAAAGCCGGTCTTGTATTATTTGTCCTTCGATTTCCGCACGGCGGGGATTGAAGACTGGCATATGAGCAAATCTGTTGATGATCCCTTGTGGGAGGGCAAAAAGTCGCTCGAAGCGCTTTGCAAGCCAGATACGGGAGAAAGATTTCGAGTCGTAAGCTACGCGCACGTAGGGATTCATGAAGATACCGTCGCCCCAGGAGTCTTTCTCTGAGGCGGCAGAGATGGAGGGAAAGGTTGGAAGGGCAATAATGTCGGCATGGATGAGGCAGCATTCGCTTGAATCGACGAAAGGTTCTGGCTCGGAGCGAAAACGTAGGGGAAGAGTAGGAGGGCCTACTGTGTCGGTTCGTGATGTTTTGCCCCCAGTCAAGCTTTTGAGATCGCGCTGTAGATATCGTCCATCAAATGCGACCATCCCGCCCCAGCAGCTCTTTACTCTAACTGCGTCCTTCCCTGCTAGGACGTCCTTCCTTGTGATCGCATCTCCCTCAGCTGAGAACCAGGGAAAGATGGGGACTCCAATGCTATATCCCTCCAGGTCTCTCGTAGCAAATGTATCGTAGTACTTCCAGCTCGTCACAAAGTCGGTCCCACAGACTGCTTTATATTCTGCCTTCCCTTCCGCATTCAGATTGGTACCCCATAGTAGTCTCCCCGCATCCATAGGATTGAAAAACACATCATTGATGAACAGGACCCGGTCGTATTTCTTCGTCAGAGTATCCAAGGGTGCCAAGGCCTTGTTCCGCACTTCTGCGAGATATGCGATTCGTTTTATCCTGCTTTCTCCGGTAGGTAATTTGGTATGTGGAATCTCATTTAATGGAATTGGGTCGTCCTCCTGCGATACTACCGAGTGCTCGCACGGCAGCTTGGCTTCCAGTTCCTTTAGTGCATCACTTGGTCCGCCATAGATTGAGACAAAAACTCTATCCTTCCCAATCAGATCTATCAACTCCAGCAGCGACTTCCCCCATGAACTCTTTATGAGATCCCCATCGATGATATTCGCGGCGATGTATACAATTTCATGGGCATCAATCGTGAAAGGGGGAGAATTCGTGTACGATGCGTTGAAGAGTATCTGCCAGGAAATAAAGATGAGCAGGGCGATAAAAACATGGAGTGGTCGACAGCATCTGCGAGCTTTGCGAAGGAAGGCGGATATACGGTAGGATCGTCGACGAGGTTTATCTTTGAATGCGACGTGGTCTTCGAGATCGGAGGACGAGCGCGGGAGGGGATCGTACTGGATTGCCATGGCTGCGAGAGGGGTCGCAAACAGATGTTAAAGCTCAGGTCATTTCATCGAGATGATATTATATTGCGATGACTGGTTCTGTGAGGCCTGAGGTGGAATAGAAGATAAGGATGAAGGTATTCGACATGATAATTGAGAGAGAAAGATTTGAGAAGAGGGGGCAACATTGGGGGTTCAATCTCGGGCTTCCAGGGGTCTGACCCCGTGGTAGCCCGTCTTGACGCGCGTGATGGCTTGGCTTGGGATTGCTCTTCCATTGGAATCCCTTTTCGAGTTGCAGGAAAGGAGAACCATTTTATATACATATATATATATATATATATACAATCCACAAAGAGCATCAGGAAGAGCTTTGAATATCTAATATCCAATGCGCCGATGGATAATCCTTCGTGGTTAAGATATATGGTAGGAGGAACTCAACCGGATTATCCTCTGCAGTCATTGTAGCTGCTCCATAACGACAGACGCCTTCTATTTCTTACACTGTCGTTTGTCAATCGATCTTTTGGAGTCGAGTCCGACAAGTCGTAGAGCAGTTTGAGACGATATACAGACTCACCGAGTCACAGACAGACTTACAGTACGCCTGAACGTCTTCCTTGGTAGTCAACTGCACCCGTATCAGTTGATACAAGAATGTCACGTGGGTAGAGTACTCGTATGATGCTTTGTCAGCACTGACTACTTTCCACCAGTGTCCTACCAGAGGTACCTCAGGTAATTCCAATCTTCTCGCTCTTCAATCTCTTTTCTCCTTCTTTTTGCCAACTTATTCTCTACATATACGCCTCTGAAAGTTCGCTTCGACAATCCATAGAATAGAGAGCACAACCTGGCATCTTTGGACGAATAGAGGAGAAGAGAGCGAATCTCTCGCAGGGCAAGCGTTCTGAAACAAGGCTGAGGCTGATGTTATCCCATTCCCAAAATAACACCGCTCGTGCCAGACAGGGAAAACCATCCCTTGGGAGGTAATCGCGTGTTTTCCGAACAACACGCTCGAATGCTTCTCTACTTCATCTGCCCAGAGATCATTGGAGACCATCAAAGACCATTTTTGAATTCTATCAGGAGCTGGAATTCCAATACAGCTGTTCTGTCTTCGAAATATGGCCGCCCTCCTATCCATCGAGAGGGGTCGATCTACATCCCTCTGACCCAGCTCCAAGCCCTGGCTGGAGGCCGAGGAGGATCCTTCGATGCCGCAACAAAAGAAACACCGTAAGCAAAGTATTTCGCACTCTCGAATGATCCCCAGCTACGAGTCGGCATCCTTGATCTTGATCTTGCTCGAGTGAGAGTGAGTAGTGCTGCTCTGCTATTCTTGACAAAATTGCCTACAGTACTTGTACGAGGGGGAACAGTGCCTACCTATCTTACTCACCTACATCGATCTAGATATTGTTCGTATCACGTGGCGTTACATCCAGATTCTCAATCATTCAGATGATCAACATGGCGCTCTAGAGCATTGACAAGTCAGTGCTTGTGGAACCAATATTTGAGCCTCAATGACTAAACAGGAGATGGATGGGAGGTGTCTCTACATGTGGATTTGCATGTAGCCTGCAGCTCGACCTCAGCCGCAAGCCCAGTTCCATGACCTGGCGCCCATCCACCCCACCATCCCAAAGTCTCAAGGTCGTATCCAAGACCAAGAAGATCTGTTTCGTGGGGATTTACGAATCGGATAGAGTCGTTTCATGCCGCTTCCTGCATCCACAATCCTTCGAAAATAGGATCTATCTCAAAGTCCAATATTCGTCAAGTCACAATTACGAGCAAGACTCGTGGGGCGGCAGCGGCAGGCTCCCCACAGCCTCACATTATCACTCTAGTTGGTGCAGTGGAACACATCGTGCAGGACTTCGGGAATCCTGATTTGTTCGTTCCAATCTTTGTACTAGCTTCGTAATGTTTTGAGGATTCGTGCTACGGTGCTGCTGCACCGCCCCGGAACATAATAGTAGCTCATCAAGGCAGTCCTTCTCGATTCACTATTCATATATGGTTACAAGTACCTACGCCGCTTCCCCACCCTCACTCTCCCAACTCAGGAATAGCTGTCCCCAAATTGTGGTCAGACTATGATACTAATGATACCAACTGCCCAATTCGTCTCCATTTACTCAACACCGGGCCACTGATAGAGCCTGATGGCGGGGGGAAGCTGTCCGTATGGAGGGCTGTGGTGGACATGTACCGTTCAGATTCCCTCATATGAAGGATGTTGCTCAGTTGATCCTTGTAAAGGAGACAATACAGGATGTCCTGATAAAGATTCATACCCCGCAGTATTCCCTCCTGCAGCAAGCTCAACTGCTGCGGCGAGCTCAAGTGCTGCAGCGAGCTCAACTGCTGCAGCAAGTTCAAGCGCTGCACCGAGCTCGACAAGCACATTTTCCTCAAGAACAACAACGCGATCAGCAAGCCTTAACCCCTTGCCGGTCTCAACATCTTCAAGTGCTGCACCGAGCTCGACAAGCACACTTTCCTCGAGAACTACAACACGATTAGCAAGCCTCACCTCCTCGCCGGTCTCAGCACCGTCACATTCGAGCTCATTATCTAAGAGTCAAGTGAAAGCAGTAATAGGTGGAGCAACAGCTGGTGGTGTTATCCTCTTCCTCATCATAGCCATAATCATAACATGGTACCGCACCAAAAAATCCCGCAAAGCACACCTCTCTCAACCACCCCTCCGATCCGCTCCCTCTCCTGTTCCAGAGATGTTTGTCCCAGAGATGTCTGTCCCAGAAAAGTTTGAACTGCAAAACTTCCTCCCAGAACTTCCAGAAGCACAAACGCCCCTCCAAAATCTCCAGACCAACCTCTCCAACATACCCCCTCATCCAAGAACGGTATCGAGCTATTCAGCATATTCACCATCCCACATCACACCTAGCTCTTTCGAAAATCATCAATCGGCGACCGATCAACTAGCTTGGAGCGGACAACGGAGAGGAAGTCATAACAGCGAAGCTTCAGAGGGGTCGTATCCAGGTAGACCAATGTTCGGCGTCCCGTATGCTATGCAACGGCCCGATGTAACACAACCGAGAAGGAGTACGATATCTACTTACCAAGGTCCAAGTCCTTCCTCGACCCCCGTTTCGCATCCTGCCTCGCCTAATGCCCCGATGACACCTCCAATTTCCGAAGCAGCAGCAGCCTCCAGGAGTACCTCATTGTCATACAACTACTCCAATCAATATCCCGAAGGACTCGAAGATCTATACGCAGCAGGGCGAAATGACCACCACCACCTACCCGCGGGCCGGTATGATCTTCCCCGGCCTCAATCCCAAAATCAGTCCCACCCTCAGCCTCGGCCGGCTGTCAGACAAACGCAATCTGATCACACCCTCATACATGAACCCAGGAGGGAAAGCGAGCCCCTGCCGGTACTAGCTCAGGCTACTTGCGAGACCCCCGACTCGATCGGTGATCGAGTGCCCGATCTACCTCCTTCTATGGCAATGAACGAGGCTGGTTCCCGACAGATCTCAATGCGACCCGCTGGTACGAGAGGGTTGAGGGTTAGGACTTTAAGCGGTAGCGCATTGGAAGATAGTAGGAACTGGACTGTAAATGGAAACAGTAGTACGAGTGCGTTTCCTGAACGGATTGCGGAGAGTGTTGAAAGGGTTGAGGAGGGGGAGGAAATGGGGACGGCGTGGGATGGTGATATGAGGACTTATCTGTCGAAACGAAGGCAGAAGGCGCGGGAGAGGCAGAGGGAGGAGTACACGGATTGGAAGATACGGGCTTTGACGCCTTAGTCTTGATGTTTGGTGCATTTGAATTTCGAAGTGAAGAAGAAACGAATGATGAAGAAGCCCATTTTCCTCATTCTCGGGCCCCAGTAAGTGCAGAAGAAATGCTGAATTCGTCATTCTTAAAATAAATGATGAGAAGAGCCTTATGGATAAGTCGTTTTTGTACTGATAGATCTGCAGCCGGCCATTGGGAAGGGTCGAGGCTCTGGTGTTGTGTGAAGATGGATTTAGATATTATGGATTTTGAAAAATGGCCAGGACAATGGACGTGATGTTGATGCGAAGGTGAACTTTTAGACGTATCGTCTCTTAAGGAACCTACTGACCATGTGATGCATACTATACGCAGCCTAAGCTGAATCAATTTATAGGTAGATGCATAACCAATGACATTTAGACGATTGACATCTCTGTTTTGAATAAACGTCGTCAACATCGTCCAAGTCTACTCGAACCTCCAAAGACCACGACATCAGCAAATCACGAACATTGAGAAATCATATTCTTGATATGAGTGACACAGGTCAACCGTTGTTCAGATGTGTCCAACCCTTAAGAGACTATGGATTTAACAAGGTAGACAATTCATTACCCATCTGTCGTTTGATGCTACCTATGACAAGCTGACTCGTCCCAAATCAGAGCGTGTAGCTCTGTCAATTTTCAGTGCTGGTACCAGCATCAGCAACCTGTCTCTGGTCAGCCATCGCTACGGGTGCGTCAGCTGCACTGTCCTGCTCGAATTGGTTTTCATCAAAAGCTTCTTCCTGGTTCTCCACACCCGCCATCCAACCCTGAATCGCATTGTCATCTGCATGAATACCACCGACCTGCTCGAAACCGTCCATCTCACCCTCGTCGTATACGAAGCTCCAATCAACATTCCATTCTGGCAGAGGTTCAATCTCGTCGTCATTATCTTCTACCCAAATGATCGCAGGTTCCAACAGAGGCCATGGTATTTGACCCAGAACGAATTTTTCAAGCACTTCCGCTGCGGTCACGTTGGAGATATGCGAGGTCTCCCAACAATGGTCAGGGGTTTTCGTTCCGTCCCAGCAGATACCAGTTGCGTAAAGTTCCTCATAATCTCTGAGAATATCAAGCATGAAGCAGCTCAAGGAGAGGTTGTCGCGGATCTTTGTCAGAGCCTCCTGAAAGTCCGGGCGGGCGTCCATGTCAAATGGCTCAAGATCCATGGCCATTGTTCCAAGGAACCCCAAACGCTTCAATGTGACTTTGTGGTTTAGAAGGAAACCGAAAAGATTGGACCAGTAGCTCGGAACATCTGTCAAAATGACGTTCTCCAGTCCCACCCACTTGCTTGAGAGCAAGATTCGCGCAAATCGTGTTGTAACTTCGTTGATATCGGAGAAGCGGACGTGGAGATTCTTAAGCTTGGGCATGCATTCAAGGAATCTGGCGAAAGTCTCAGCGGCCGCTGTCATGGTTTGCACCTCTTTTCCTTCGGGGCTTTCAGTTTCGAAGTCGAAATCGATGGCCAAGTCCTTCAGCTCAGCCAAACCTTCTTCCATTGTTTTGAATATCTCATTCGCCCTTTGCGGGGTTCCCCACAACGAGGTTGAGAAGAAAGTCCATAGAGACATAGCATCGAGGACCAACTTTTGTAGAGGAGTCTGGAGGTGTTTGACCGATTGGAGGATGTTCATACATCTTTGTCCCGCTACGATCTTGTCAAAACAATCTTGAAAGTGCTGTAAGGACAGAGAGGGAACACCGCTTTTTCTTTCGTGCCAGATATTAAACGAGTTTGTCTTGACGACGATGGTGTCGAGGTTGGGCAGATTACCCAGCACGCGACTCAAAGTCTCTATATCCAAGTGGTCTTTAGCACCGCCAGCAAGTTGCGTAGGAAGCCGGCTTTCCATATCCTTCCAGAACCAAGCCTTTTCCATGTTGCAGCAGTAGCAAGGTTCGAATGGTTCGTCCATGATTTTTTGGACAGCTACCATGTTGACCTCGGGAACATACAGAAGCAACATCTTGATGCCCTGGGCAATCAAAGGTCTACCACTAGCTTCCAAAATCCTCGGCAATGCCGCCAGGTGAGGGACAATGAATCCTCCTGGGAAAAGATTCTCTGCTCCTAACTTTCCCCATTTCTTAGACGTCAATCGGAGCGAGGCAATGTCATGCGGGCAGAGCTCTTCGACAATGCGTAGCTTCAACTCATCCGGCAGCTTGGAAATACGATCGAGGGGATCCAGAGGTGGCATTGCTTTATAGAAAGAAGCCATCGTCGAAGTACCTGACTTTCTGCAAATAACTGTTGTGAAGAGATGCGTTAGTACAAATTTTCAAGCTGTCTCAATTGCCCGACGCGTCGACACCAAGGAAGTTAATCTTTTGTCAAGTTTTGTGTTTCTTGAACACCTAAAGAACTTTCTTCAGTGCTTTGGAGAACTTACTGCAGCATGCCATACTTTGAATAACGGCTTTCAACATTTTTGGAGTCTGTCGAAAATGTGAGGTTCGGAGTCGTGAGAACGTTGTCGGAAAGAAAACGAAGTTACCGCACGATTTGTGGTAAACAACCTAAGCGAGGGCAACGTGGTTTGTCGACAAAGTGAACATCAAGGCATTACAGGATATGACGTATGGTCTTAGAAGCTTTGCTGAATTCCTAGATCCACAAGTCGTGATATTTACTATTGTGTGGAGACCCAGACTTGAAGACTATGGCTGGTGTCAAGCTTCTTGAGGCTATACGTCCACTGGAATTCTACCAAATGATTTCTATATGCTTGACTTCGATAAGCTGCTCAGAAGGTTAACGTAGCCTTATTGATTGACCAAGGAAGTGGAATCGCAAGATACGGAAGCTCCCAATCTTTCTGGTTCTAAGAGCAATCAAGAGCTTATGAGGCAACTGGTATTCACCCTACTTGGTTTCCAGATATATACTATCTTTGACACAGTTGAACTTCACAGCAACTCCGTCACTCCAACATCTATGCTTTGCCTTGTAGTATTCAAGGCGACCTATTATAGTTGCTGTCATTTTGCAATATCAGCAATCCGAAATTTTGGATTGAAACAAGTTAGAGTAACCATCTTTTGTAAACAAACAGGACCGCGTTCTACAATCCAGAACGCTGTTGAGCATTGGCCCTTACACGAAACACAATTCGCTGCTTGCTCACTGGTATTAGTTTCTTTGTATGTGCAGAATCTGGCTGTGATTTACATCAACGTACTTCTCTTCACAATTCTCATTTCATAACCTATTCGCGACTGGCTACTTACATCCAATGACAGTAGCAGAAGAATGCTCATGCCTCTCAGTAAGTGGGATTACCAAACCGAGTCCCGGTGGAAGATGTGAAGGCTTTTAAACGCCGCCTCTGTTCAAGAGCAGATGGAGAATCAATCCCTTAGCTGGGACGTACTGTTAGGATCCGGGCATTGAAACAACGGGCGCCTGGAATCGGAAAACGCAAGATTGCTAAGAAGCATCTCAGTGCTCTGCGTTTGCTTAAAATTCGGGAACCTCAGAAAGCTGCTGTTGGTCTTAATGTTTTTGATTTGGGAGATGAGCCAATGCTCGGCGGTGGTCTTCATACTGGCGCCGTCTACCAAACAAAACTCAAAGTTCTGGTATTATTGCGTCTCATAATTAGGATGGAGGTCTGTTGAGCTTAATTTTCTGAAGTGTAGCAGTCTCTTCAAATTAGGTGGTGGCATAACCTCATGTGATTGTTAGAAGTCCTAACGAGAGTTCATGGCATGAAAACTCGAGTGTTGCATACAGACATGTGGCAATACGTTCTGGTTTTTAAAGCTGGGATTCGCGAATCAGGAAAGCCTTGAGAGCTAAACAACGAGTATGTGTACAACTTGACACAGACGTCGATATCACGACTGACTTAGTCAGAAAAGCCCCTTCTTATAGTCACGTGGATGGCTTTCCTGCCGTTCCCTTTCCGTCGAACAACATTGCAGATTGCAACGTCAAGTGGTATTGCCAAGACTTCATAATGATCGGCTATATTTTTGCCTTACTCCCCCTTTACATTCTTGTATATCTTCCAATTTCTCAAATTCTCAACGGCTCTCCGCAAACGTCGACAAGACAGCAAACCTTAAGCTTCAACGAATCTTTTATTGCTGTGGAAGAGCCCGTTTCCTGTCCTCCGCACAGTTACAACACCTTTATCCTCTCTCATGAGCCCTTGATAATCTACATCGAGAACTTTCTCTCTGGGCATGAATCCGAGCATCTCCTAAACATTAGGTATTCGATACATGAGACTACTCCGAGTTTTCCGGTATACCACGTGATTAACTTTTGGATAGTGAAGATAAATTTGAACCCGCAACCGTGACTACTGGAGAAGAGACTTCAATCCGGAAAGATGTTCGCTTCTCTGAGGTAGCTCTACTGGATCGTGATGATGTTGTCCGCTGCATTGAAAACCGAGCTCGTGCTTTTCAGGGTTGGCAACCAAACCTCCACATTGAACGGCTGAGAACGCAAAGATATGGCATTGGCGGTCACTACAAGCATCACTTTGACTGGAGTGGTGCAAGTAGAGATGCCGATCGCATGAGTACCTTTATGGTTTATGTTGATGCAGATTGTGAAGGTGGTGGGACGGAGTTCCCGAGGGTGAAAATGCCTGAAATGAGAAGAGGGAGGTGGTGCGAGTTTCTGGACTGTGATGCTTGTGAAGGAGAACGAAGCGACGATTATGGAAGAGAAAAAATGGGACTGGTCTTCAAGCCCATCAAAGGAAACGCGGTATTTTGGGAGAATATACAACCAAATGGCAGAGGATATGCAGAAACATGGCATGCAGGGTTGCCAGTCCTGTCGGGTAGGAAAGTTGGGTTGAATATATGGAGCTGGGGAAGTATTAGAGAGCGGTGATTATGAGGTGAATAGTTTGGCAATGGTTCTCACAATGAGCCAATGTTGCATCGAAGCGAGCGTGTGGGATATTGCAAAGTCGCGACTTCCTTGTTTATCTTCCGCATCAAACACAGCACACAAAGATACGAATTCACCACACGATTCTCCACGGCCATTGAAACACATCTCCAAGACGCAAATATACTACGAATCTGCTCTTGACTCCATCTTATCCTTCACTCGTCCAAAACACTAAATCGCCAAGTCGTCCATCCTCACAGCGCCATCACAATGCCACAGATCTCAATCGCTCTGCAAAGGCAGCTCACTGCAGAAAGCGCCAAAAGATACTCCACCGCAGAGAGTATCAAAAGTGTCGAAGCATCTCCATCAGATCCCGCAAACGAAATTCTCGAAGTGGTCTACAACATTCGAACGCACACGTTCCGCACCTGCTATCGATCCGCTCTCCTCACGAAAGAACCCGATAACGTACCCCTTGTCGAAATGGCAGCAAACGTGCCTCCCCTGTTGGTCGATGGACGGATGCAGGTTGTGCAGATCCCCAAGTGGAAGACGAAGGTGGGCTTTCTCTGGAGGAAGAGCGATGGAAAGTTCACAAAGGTCAGGGAGAGGGTTGTGAGATTGCCTTCTTGGGTTTGGATCAGTAGGAATCTGCACGGGAAGTTTAACGAGCTTTGGGTTGAGAATGTTTGAGGAGAGATCAAGGGACAGATGTGGTTGGCTCTATGGCTGGGACGAGGTTGGCTTTGAGAGTTATGGGGGCCTCACTGCATTGCTCTTTCCTACAAAGGAGAAATGGGTGGTTGATTTTGCACAGAGCGTCTTGAGATGCCTTCATTGCTGTATTTTCTGTCAGAATCAATCGATATGCATCAAATCCACTCAAGTTCTCCGAACTTTTGAAAATGGCAGGCCTTTAGTTATGCCTTCACCTGGACACATAACGCAAACATTCGCCTCACTCTCGACAAATTCACATTTATGAATCGGGACAAAAAGGGGACATCATCATCCAGTAGCACAAAGGCTATTCAAACTCCAGCAAGAGCAGCTAGCCAAAGACTCTGCGAGGATTGTATGCTTGCAAAAAAGGGGAATTTCGGGACTCCCCAGCAGATTGACTATGTAGAAGATGGATGGGCATTTGAACATGGAAATTTTCTGGATGGTTGGGGTCAACTTGAGACAATCATGGTATCATTGAAGGCAATTTAGTGGCAAGAAGAGTACTTACATCGTTTCTTACAGGATCAAATTATGAAAAACTCATCGAAAACCTACATTAGTAACGCTGACTCGAAGCCAGATTTTGAGGGAATAGGGCGCTGGTAAAGACGTATCCTGTTCTCAATCTTGATGCTTGTGTAATGAACAATAGAGGTTAGAGGGTTCTCAGAAACTCTAGTTCCATACGACACTGTATTGAAGTCCCAGGAATCATTGAGGAGCAGATAAGATACTCAGACCCAGAGCCAAAGCTCTCCACCACCCATTCCCTCCTCACTCTCCCTCATCCAACCGCCCGCATCCTCGTCCATGTGCCAACTTCCAAGGTTATATTACTTTCAAAACTGTCATCTCGGGACTCGAGATAGCTTGCAAGAAACAGATTGATTTCGTTCGTGAAAAACTTGAACAAGTATTTAATGAATTCGACTTGGTTGCAAGCTTCAAAAAATCCTGAAGCAGCTTTGCAAACAGTGACTTGCAATTAAATCAAAAGGAAATATCCTCCAGTACTATCATAAACTTATTAAAGTAAGAAATGAAAGCATTCAGCCAGCTTTATCTTATATTTAAGGTTAGGCATAGTACTGGTAAGCTCTAATGTTTATAAATTTTTAGATTGCCTATAAGCCTCAAGGGTTGCATTCGAACGCCATCTAACATATTTTTCTATAATATGGCCAAGAAGAGATGAGTGTTCGTACTGAGCTGCCGCCTCATAGTTGCTTGGCCCATTTGCGCTTTCTAGGCAATGTCGCATGGATTGCTTGTTTCGAGTTCATTAGCATGTACATAGCAGGCCTGGATGTAAAGTTAGAGGTTTCCATGAGGGACGAGATTCCGCAAAAAAGCTTCGATTTGGTATCTCATCATATGTGCAGAGGCTCAAATACAACCATGACTCGCAGCGCAGCATCAAGGGCCGACTGAATGAGCAATGCGTCTCACCTCACCAATGTCCTCCAGGGTGTCAAAACGCCTTCCCATATACAATCACAGCAGCCACCAACCATCCGGGTATAATGCCCAAGCTCGATCCCATGCTCAATTACCATTCGTATCATTCTGCTTGCCCTCTTCGGCCTCTAGCAGATCCTCCATCGCCATCCTCTCACTCATGCTTCTCGGCGTGCCTGAAAAACTTCCCACTCCACCGCTCGCTCGGAAACTCTGCATGTCGCTCTCGTCCAATCCACTTCGTCCGTCCAGGCTTCCCACGAATGAGTTCATTGCTCCAAGTGATGCGGCTTGAGCATGGATTTCATCGCTGACGATAGGCATGCTGAAGGGTCTTCCTTTGTATGATCCTACAACGCCTTTGGAAGATGCGACACTTTGCCTGGGGGCAGCGGGTCGTGAAATCTCTTGTGCCGGTGATTTCGAATATCCGCTCATGCTTACACCTTCTCTTCCTGCGAGGGACACAGGAGAGTCAGGAGAGTCAGGGTCCGTATCTACATGTTCTTCTTCTAGGAGGCTTCTTCGGCCGTCGATCTCGTTGTTCTCGTCAAATGGAAACATTTCTTGGTCTTCTAGAAATTGAAATTCTTCCCCCATATCTGCTTGCTTTGATATGAAATCGTCAAGGGCTAGGTGTGGTTTGCTGGGTGGTGAAATGACAGCTTCTGGCGATGTATCTTTGTCTGTTTTTAGGGACGCAACAGGTGACTGCACCGCAGCGGGTGCCTTCTGCCCTTTCATTGACTTCAGTGGAGGCATATCCAGCATCTCATCATCTGAGAGGGTTTCGGAATCATTAAAGTCAACGCCAATCTGTGATGTGCTGCCCTGTTTGTTGTCCATAGAGGCCTTTTCTGGAATCACCATAGGCGTGGCGTGGGCTTTTAGATTTAGACTTGGTTTCTTCGCACCGAATGACAAATCTTCTTCGGAATTTCCTGCGTCAACTCCGCTTACTGCAGGGACTGAAGCCGAGCCATCTGGAGGCGCAGATACCGTAGTCCACAGTGTGCCATCATCCTCCAAGGGACCTCTTGATAACGCCCGGAGTGCCTGCGATGAGGAAATTCGCTTTGGTGGTATATCATCTATATCTTCAACTTGTTCTGAGCCTGCTTCTTCATCCGAGTTCGTATCGAAGGGCGTAGGTGAAACATCAGACAGGATCGACTGGGTTGGAAGTGGAGAGGACGTAGGAAGGACTTCTTCTCCTTCAAAATCGAATCGGACACGTCGTGGGCTCGTTCCTTTGGATGTACTAGACATCCTCCGCAAGGCACTCCGACGCACAGGGCCATCACTAACATCAGAAGCCACAGACCACTCATCTGTATTCTTCCGCTTTGGGGTAGCAGGTCTTCGGAATTCCGGCGACGGCTGCAGTGATCTTGTATCTGTACTCGCGTCGGCATGTGAAGGCTCCATCTCTCTCTCCTTTCCCCTGGTCTCTGATGACGGCGAGGGCTGAGATTCGTAACTCGATCTGCGTTCGTTTCGTGGTGATGTGCTGTCCAGCAGGGGTAAATAGCTTGGTGTGAACAGCCCTTGGAATTCCTTCTCGCGCTCGTGCGGACTTTGCGGACTCTCCGACTCTCGATCCTCCCTCTGGTATGGTATTGTGTGTGACGAGTTGGCAAAATATGATAGCGCCCCATCCTCGTCGCGATTTGCGAGGCTGCTGGTACCTGGCACGCACGAATCCACTGACGAGAGCGCATCAGGATTCAGAGACTTGCAGCTTCTTACCGATTCAGCAATTGCCTTGGAGACTGTCTCAGAGACGTCCTCGGGCACGTCGCGCAAGACATCCTCGGTGTATTTGGTGAATTCGGACGCCATGTCTCGCCTGTACTGCCAGACTTTGTGATCAAGGTCCGATAGCTTCTGTTGGAGCTCTGAGACGAGCCGGCTTGCTTCGTCCATGGTACTCGTAGCTATAAGACTTCTGGGCAGTGAGAGTTTGTGGTGCACAGAAGATGAGGACTTCAGTGTCAAAGCATGTTGTTGATTGTCGAGGTAGTTGTTGACGTTGACGTTGACGTGACGGTCGAAAGCTCTTCACTTCCAAAAACGGGTCATGGCGGTCAAGACCGGCATCTTCGCTACGCCCCCATAGAAAATAGTTCCAGGCCCTCGGCCTACGGTGGCTTAGGTGGGGTGGGTGGCTCCCGTCCGTTCTAGGTACCTTGGGAACAAAGCGGACTTAAGCGCAACTCGTTCGCTGCATGTACAAAGTACATGGTATTGAGGCTATCTATTGCACATCGATAATGCTTAATTTCTTGAATAATTTGCAGTACAAGTGTTGCTCAGTAATCAATGAACTCGGCGACGAGACAACGAGGGCAATGACCACAACAACGACAATGACCATAAAAAGGACATGAGCTGGCAATCCACTTGTCTCGTCACGGGCTACAATCTGTGTCATGCTTTCTATTGTGGCGCTGCTCAACAATATGTGCAAAGCCTGCAGCAGGGAATAAAGGTAAGCGCTATGCATGTGGTCTAGAAGCAGAAGTCTGCATCTTCAATCCACCACCTGTCAGAATGCTGTCAAGAGTTTGGTTTCGACTGCAGTTGACTTGTCCGTCCCAGGACTTTTCTCTATCTACCTATTCAAGCGATCGCTGGATGTCCTAGGTATCTCTCCGTTTGTTGTTACACAGTCATACTTTGCGAAGTTATCGAGCGAGGCTCTGGTCACTTGTCAAAGTATCACTATTCACCCAGGACCTCATCTCTCGAGCTCCAAAAAATATTGCAATGAAGGTCACACCGAGTCTCAACAACTCTCTACTTCGCCCTTTTCATATCGTCAGCTTGCTCTCGAGCTCTTGAGTGCATCGGCAGCACTTTCAACTCACTTATTAGTGGTCTTTTACCGCCAGCTCTTGCTTGCCTGGCTGAGCCTCCTTCCGCCTTGCCGTCAGCTAAGCACTGTCATATCTATGTTTGAATCGCTGGTGAAGCACATAAAGGTGGAACCGACGCTTTCAGCGCCGGCGGGCCTCTCCGCCATGTCTCGGCAAGCATATTCAGCTGGACAAGCCCTATTGAGCCCGCAACGGAGACCATCTTGAGTCTTTTCGCAATTTTTACGAGGTGCAGGAGTCTGCCAACAAATAAATGCGAATGGTTTAGTCGCTTTCGCATTCGAGGATAGCTTTAGCTTTAGCAGATCTGCGTTGAGTTTCGGCACCGCTATCTGGGTTTTATGTAGCTTATTAACCTCGTTTTTCGAGCTCTGGATCAAGTACTTCAAATATACCTGCTTGAAGCCTACAGGACCATTCCGAAACGAACAGGACAAAGTCGATTATCGTTGACAACCTCTGCACCGGCTGTGCGAACGGCTGAGCTGTCCAATAAGTAATATGATGGAACGTCGGTTGAATGGTCTGGGCTGCAGAAGGAGGCTGGCGCGGACATTCTGCATCCATGTAAATGCGCATCCTTTAAGAGAATCTGGTCTCTCTGGTCTCCAGCTACTGATGGAGACCCTTTTGCCACAAACGATCATTGCTCAGGGGAAAACGACGCCTCCTTGCGCAGCTCATTTCTTCACTCGCAAGGAAAGTCTCAAGCTGCTGATGCTTGAAGTCCGTACAACCTGAAGTTCTGACCCCGAATCTTGCTCCATTAGGATAGGGCTGCTGTAACAAATTCTCCTTGCGTCAGGTCAAACATCCATCATCTGTTGCTGGTCTATTTCATGGCGTGTTTGGGGCTCCACAGCCGCTAGTATGGAAAGCTTTGCAGAAACACTGCACTTACATTAGAGATTCATTCAAGAGCTCTCAACCGTCTCGGACCAACGGGGAAGGACATACGTTAAAGAAACTGGGTAGGATATCCTGGCGGAGAGAGCACGGTAAAGATCCAAATACACCGTTAGGTCTACAACCAAGCTGCGTGTGCCCATCCGTCAAGCCCCCAAATTGTCTTCGCATGAGGCAATGGCTGAAGTATTTTGACGATTCTCGTTCTCACGGCCGGTCAAGAAGCTTGCAGTACTTGTCACCCACGTCCTCGCAACCTCAGCCTCGCGCTTCTTCTCAATAGTCCTACCCCCTACCATGCCGATTGGCTTCCCCGAGTCGGTTGTGTACAGAGAATGGGTGGGAGACGCCAGGTTGGTGGAAAGCGAGATGGGCTTTTGAAGGGTCAATAGCAAGGCCATCAAGGAGAGTACAGTGTGTATTGATGTGCTGGATGTTACCAAGTTTTGGGGGTGTGGATAGTTGGGAAAAAGGGGTTGTGTTGCGATATGGGTTGGTCAACGCTTCTGCTGATGCTTCGTTTCCAGGAGTGACTGTCGGAGGATGGTGAGGAGTTTAATAGGGCGTTGTAGTCGTGGTAAATATCGCCATTGGCTTGAAGATGGGAATCGGGGGTCTATTAATGTGTTGCCTACCAACATCGCAACGTCTTCGTGGGGCCCCCTAGGCTCATTTTACCGGTAAAAAAGTACTCGTTCACTGAATTCTAAATTGACTGAATCTCATTCGACTCCTCATTAGATTGCAGCGCTTGGGAGACATACTGCGTGATCGAAGGTTAAAGCATGACGGGGTCGTGACTCTGCTATCCGCAATCGTCGAGGATGTCTTTCTCCATTATTGGCAAAAGCTTCAGGGTACAACAAGAAAGATGATCTGTCTTTCTACATGGTAGAGCATAAACCACTCTACAATTGAATCTCAAAACAATGAGCTGATACAAAATTACTAGTAGCATCAGTGAATCGAGGTCATCTGGCTTGGAACGGAAGCTAGAATTTTCTCCCATGCTCTCAAGGTACAACTTTGCCTCGAGATACCTGCTCCAAGCCACGACAGCGATCCACTACTCGACGACTGGGCTTAACTTTGCTTAGGGATTGCTATTCGCGGTTATGAACGCTTCGTCCCCTCGCCGCCGCACAGGAAGGGAAATGCTATAGCCAAGTGGTTGTGTTTCTAAATAGAACGGCCGTAGCCACAAAGCGGCTCGGTTCAACCGGCGTATTGACAAGTAGATGGGTTTTAAGCACGAACGATTTCGCTCAACAGGACGCAGCCGTATATCGTTGGTGAAGCTGGCTCGGGTAGGAGGAAAGGTGAGAAAAGGGGCCCTGTATTGTAAGCGAACATCGCGGGTTTGTTTACAGTAAGGTATCATCTCTGCAACTCCAGGGACGCAAAGCAGTGCACGGATGCTACGCAACCTCTGCAGCGCTGTTATCGACAGGGAAGGTGACTGACAGCTCGAGGCTGTGGCACATCATGCGATCGATGCCCTGAGGATTTGCATCAGGGAAGATGTGGGCGTGAAAGCTTAAATCCGGACCTGTCCTGTCGACTTGCATCTTTCCGCGACGGGGCGTGCAAGCATCTGTTACCGCTATTATTCCAATGCGCTATGTGTTCTCTATAAGCAGAGCATGATCGAAGGTTCCTTTGAGCTGGATTTCTAATGCTTGTGTTCTCAAGCTACCTCTGTACCTGCAACCCCTCGTCGCCAAGCACCGCTCGTGGAACGGCACTGGTTGGGCTTTCTGCGCCGCAGATTCGGACCTCAAGACAGACAGTCCAAATCAGGGACCCAAGACAACCAGGAAGCAGTCCTGAATCCTGGACTTCAACCTAGAGAACACTTCAAGTGGGATAGTGGGGTCGCAGGGACCCCCACCCTTTTCCTGACTTGGACACCTTGGTCGATCTTTCGTGCCAAGTTCCAACGGAAGAAAGCCCCGCCAAAGCCTGCTCACTTCGAATTACATGTGAACTATTGGACTTTAGGTGGGAGATCCGCCGACAGAACTACCTGATAAGACTTACCGGCTAAGAGAATTGGGAATGAAGATCTTTCCTCCCCAGCGAAATTATAACTTATATCGAATGGCGAAGACAACGATTGACACCTTGGCCAATCTCCAGAGTTTTCAGAGCCAGCGCAAGCAGCTCATCCCAAAGAGTGGATACATCATGGCACCCACGAACGTCGGCCAAGCTGTGCATTGCGGATTGTCTTTCCCTGGTGCCGCCCAAGTGGTGGAGGAATTTTCGAACGCCTTCTCGACCTTGATCTCTTCTTCTTCATTATCTCGACGTCTCAAGAACATATCCAGACCTCGAAAAGAGAACTCCGGATTTGCAAGTGCATAATTTCTTCGTTGGGCTCACAGGCTGGGCTCACATTCCGCTCAGTCCCGCCTTCTTCCCGATCGGGTTTTCAGGGAAGGCCCAGCAGCCAGAAGGGGACGCCTACGTATTCCTCGCCGTCATACGGACGTGTCTGAGTGGGCTGGGCAGCTGTCAAACGTAACTCTAATCGGACGGTAGGCAAGTGCCGTAAGCTGTCAGAACCATCCCAACCTAGCGGCGTGGTAGCGCACGCTCGGAAACTGCGGGATGTCAAGGTCAATCTTCGGGATAATCATCATGCCGAGTGTCATTTCTATCACAGGGCTAGGCCGACCAACCAGGACTGCCAATATGCCATGTTTGGTGACAATTACCTCCATGTGGGTTACTTGCTCTGTGATGGACGGTAGTTTTGCTTGATTTGCTTGGCAGTCCATCCATTGCATGGATCCGGGAAATGGTGGAGATCCGTATTTTAGAACTACCGGTAGCAAGATTTGCTATTGATTTTAGCTGTCAATTTTAGTAGGGAGATCGCCGGCCAGGGTTAGTCAAATGCCTATTACCTCAAGAATCCACGTATGTAGCCTTGGCGGCGCTCATATGCCTCGTCGCCTGGGCCGTTGCGTTGACGGACGCGGCGGAGCGTCGTCAACGCTGTTCGTAGCTACAGGGCTCAGTCAGTGGGTCAGCATCAACCTGTGAAGGGATTGAATACGGCTAGATGAAATATGGATTTGATAGTCATTTCCAATCGTACAGCTTTCGTTTCATGAGATTTATCAAGCCCGCCAAAACGCTCCCCACCGGTATCTAACTCTATGAAATCCTCGCTATGCTATACAAATCAAATGCCAAGTGTCAATTATGATATGATGCAATTAGTCTCCCACCTTTTCCAGATTTGTAACGATCTCAGGGATTCATCATACTCGTCCATGATCGATATGGCGTAAATTAGGCTGCTCTGATGACCTCAAGGTCTATTTCCTCACCCCAATCCGAGCTCCCACGACTTGCGGAGCCGTCTCAGACGAACAAGCCAGAATGCACATCCCTCGAAAATACAAGCCGTGGAGCCCGTCAAATGCTTTCTCTCTTCAATGTTCCCTGAGCCGCTGCTCGTAATCCCACATCATACTCATCATCGTAGCTCCCCTCACCATCACTGTCTCCCAATTGTGGACCTGCACTCCTATCTCGTTCGCCTCCGTAGTCACTCGCGCCTTCAATCTTATCGCCCACTCGCGCCGACCTTGCGTCTGATTCTACTCTGGCATTACTGATCATGGCTGGGAGTTGACGTCGACGAGCATTGATGAACCAGTTTGAGATCTGATCTGGGGGTGGTTATCAGTTATGGAAGTAGAACGGGGTGCTATCGGAGAACTCACTCATCTGTAAACCAGTCTGTCTCATCAATTCTTGCTTCTCGTCCTCGGTCGGGTATGGATGCTGCAAATGGGCAACAAACCAAGCCCTGAGCTTGTCTGTGGTCTCTTTTGGCAGATTACCTCTCCGCTTGCGTTGCTTACCATCTATTCCATCGTTGATGTCCGTTTCGTAAGGATGACCACTGCGCGGACGACCTGGGTGGTGGTGGCTGGCCGGAAATGGCGTGGAATCGAGTGGAAGAGAGGATGGGCCCGAATATGACTGACCGCGGGGCAGTTGATACCCGTAAATGAATGCCGGAAAGTTCTGAGCAGATGGTGAGGGCTCAAAAGATGTGGCAAGCGGAGGATTTGTTTGGGTTCCTGAACGAGTGGCCTCAAGAGTATTTCCCCCCCAACGGTTTCGAGCTCGTGGGGCCTGAATAGGTGCACGATCAAGTGTCAGTGATGGTAGACTGGGTAACATTGGCCGCCACTCTGATTGAGTGGAACTTGAGTCGAATGGTGGGGGAGATCTGATTCCCGTAGGTCTTTGGACGGGAATATAAGGGTTGTTTCCAGCAGAGCAGGTCCAAGACTCGGTAGATGAGAACGTGCTCGTACGCCGCACAGAAATTGTTGGCGATGTTATTACATTTGGGTTTCGGGAGTGCCTTGGCGAACTGTGATAAAATTTTGGAACCATGTTCTCTCTTGACTTGGTATCGTTGTCATCGTCCGATGAGAGTCGCCTTCGTTTCCTTTGAGATGGTGAGCACGCAAAGTCAGGCGGCGTCATCAAAGCACCCTGCCGTGGTGAAGGAGGATATACAATGGAGTCATATCGATAAACCGGGTCTGTTTCTCGACTTGCGTGCAGCTGAATTTCTGGGATCGCCTGTAGCATGTAAATATTGGCACATCGAAACGTCCGCCAAGGAACATACCTGTCGTATAGGAGGAAGCTCAACCTTCTTCGTCCTGTTTGTGGGCGACCGGGACCTTGAAGAAAGGCCCAAAAACTGTGTATCTTCCCATAACATGAGCTTTGGGGAGGGGAGTATTGAAGATGGTCGCACGGTCAACGTCGACATGGTGATTGAGTGTGGACTTTGCTCAATCTTCCGCGACTGAGGTACCTGGGACAGCAGTGAGTATCGACAAGGGGGCAAGTCCATTCCTGGCGTGGCCGTCTTTCCTGAATGGAGGACGATTGATCAGGAAGGCAGTAGGTTGATTCTAAATTACCCTTGTTAGCAGACGTCCGGAGAGAACTAAGACTATTCTTAAAATTCTGGCATTGGCCAACTAATATATAAGGAAAACAAGAATGAAATACTAGACAGTCAAATTCTGTGTTCAAACAACATCAAGATGTAAAGGAATGGCCCCATATCCATGGACCGAATCGGGCTTACGTACCGTCCCAAAGTCTGCCTCCAGTACTCAAATCGGTATCAGACCCAGCAAACACCCGAGGTAAAGACCTGAATCACTAGCGTTACGTTTACACACTGTCCAAAAGGCAGCGCCCTGTAGAGCACCGGCAGCAAGTCTCTCGATCTTCGCAAAAGACGTCCTTGTGATATCCGAAGCTGTTCCCTTCTGCGGAAAAGGACGTGACGAAGCCAAATTGACCCAGTGTTTCGATCGAGCAATACTTCATCAGAAAGACTGTAAGGAATGCAGAAGAGCATACGTCCCAGCCCTGTATCTTTTTGAGGTAAAAGTGAGAGTTGTTGTCAATGATTCTGGGGATTGGATGATGATGACAGTACGTCTACACAACTTTCTGTGTAGTGGTATAGTACACTAACGAGCAGCCATAAATGCCCAGCATAAAAGATGTCAAGAACAGATCAAGAACAGAAATATCTCTGGAGTCTTTCGGAGAAACAAGGGCAGGATTTGACATGAGAGTAGTTATGACTGGGGCGTAGGTGGCGTCAAAGTGGGTAGTTGGAGACCCGCTGCAGGATTCCACTTAATCGAAGAAGGCGTAGTGTACAAGGAGACAAGTAGAAGTACCTTTGGCTTTCAGTTTGTATGCCCATGCAGTTCCGAGGTACCTTTTGTAAGTGACGGTAGTATCCAGCGTCCTCCACCTCATCACTAGAAGAGGGAAAGATTTGGCTCGCATGCCCAGGAGTCACGCAGTCTACTAAGACCCATGTCAGCGGTGGGTAAAGGCACTAAAACAGAAGTTATGTCAGAAACGCAGACAAGACTCGTGTTGGTTTGGGCTGTGGATAGATCGGTGGGTGCATCACCTAGCTCTACCCTAGCGTATGCAGTGGGACGCATGGACACCATCGATTTCTGCGGCCACAAGGATGCCCACAGACGTGGCGTTAAGGTGCAGATAAATTCCCCGTGGAAACAACTGATGCCGGGCAGGGGAGCGTTTGTTTGGGACTGCAAGCTGTTGAACGGACACAGTAGTGGTCCGAGTTCGGGTGGAGACTTGCGATCTGCTCAGCACATGGACCCGATATACAAACGTGTAGAATGGGCAACAGGCTGTGGGTTGGTCTTCATGTTTTGGGTCAAACATGGGGACTAAACCTGACGGGCGAGGGATGAGATGGTGTGAACCGGCAATTCCAGTAGAGTTGCACATGCTCGCTTCCGTTGACCAGGATACCGACTGTTACAGTAGTAGACCTTGCAGCGATACCACTCCACAAGCACACCTTACTGCAGAAACCCCGAGTCATGACCCTTGGGCCACAGTGACGACTTCTGGGGACAAGCTAACCTTAGAGCTATGTAGTCGTCTTGCGTGTTCGGCTGATGCGTGTATCTTTCCTGCAAATTATCAAAACCACCAACCATGAATTTTGAGCATTCTTACAAGCACCAAACTTCAAGAATATAAAGAGAGATTAACAAACCCCGAAAAGCATAATGCTCCATCCCGTGATACATTCTGGAAAATGGAGGGTCACTATTCAATCCTCAACGTGGTACCCTGATTCGAGCTATACTTAACGAAGCTCGTGCCATCTCCGTCCTACAAGGCCTCGAAAACGATATTCTACCCGGACTCCTTATGGTTGTATGCATCAACCCCAGGAACGTGTCTCCTCCCGCAAGACTTCTTTCTAACCTAATGTACACTATGTCAAATGGTGAGCTGCGAGCATTCTGGTGGATATGCAATCTGATCAGCTAATAAGACCTCCAAGCTTTTAGCTTTGCCCTGTGATCTGTGTCTCGAGAAGTCGAGGGGGTACCTGTAAAATCCGGGGTGGTATATTGTTCGATGCATATCATTTGTTCTGGACTGGCACACTATTGATTGGACGATCAAGATGTGAGACAACGATAGGCGCCTGCCTTACATCTTCTGGAATGATGAGGAGAGGGCTTGGGGGTGGTCCATACTCACTGATTCAGGCAAAACATACTCTCGATATGCCATTAGCGAAAGGAGGAACGGCTGTGAGTGGGCTTTGTAGATAGCACTTGAGTATCGTTGCGAGAGCCAGGTCCGAAGAGTAGAGATGATCAAACTACACATCCAGGGATGCAAAATGCAAAAACTCATTCGAGAGACTCTTTTTGATTTCAACGCTTAACGTTCACCGTTGGTCCTGTTCGGGTTTCGTCCCTCTACCGTTCCGCAAGCCTCGACGTTCTTGACAGGGGACGTGCGCAGAAGTCACCAACAGGGTTCTGGGTAATCATGGAGGATGGGCACAGGCTGCATTGATCGACACCGAGAGATGACTGACAGCTCGGTGTCTAAAGTCCAAAGCCATCCTGCATAGGTGGGGGCAGAATGGCTGCTTGCCGGACATCCTTGCAGAAAGATTCCAAGCTGGCGAGTTGTGGACTTCTCGGGCATCAATACTTCTCGCAGGTACGAGTATTGCACCGCGCCCTCACGATAAACAGAAGACGCCTCTGGGTAGGGATGTGTCGAAAGCTTCTATTCCACTGACGATACAATCTGGCAGGAGAAGCTGTGGTCACTTCGGTGGCTTGTGATAGAACTGGCCAGCGATCGACAGAAGTTGATATCCTTTAGGCAAAGATTGACAGGACAAGATTCGAGCCTAAATCAATATTCGTGTAAGCGGTCTGCGTACCTACTACCTTGCCCATCCGTTACCCCCGATTTGGAGGTTGCTTACGCCGCAACTTGCCAACTTCCTTGTCAAACGTCCAAGATACAGCATGAGCAGGGGCGTGTCAAGTTATCCAGATGATCCTGCCAGGGGTTTCGAAGCCGTTAGGCGCCAGTGACAGCATTTACAAACAGAGAGATATTTGTTTTCTGTCGAAAAGGCAAGCCCTGTTGCTGTGCAGATCATTGAGATGTCACACCGTATCCTTCGCAAATCCAATCCGGCTCCTAGAAAGTACCGAGACGGTGCTCTAGGAAATTGTCGAACCAGCTTTGGACAATCCCGCTGTCTCTTGGAAGTCTCATTAAACAGGCCCGATATAGAGATATTCACTCCATCAAATGAAGCTTCCATGCTCTGAGTCCTTTCATTGACGACACTCCATCGGCATTTGGCAGACCGAATTACAGTCATGATACTACCTATCGGGCCCTGAAGTCGAGAATTTGGGATTATGATATTTTGAGACATATGACTACCACGATGCAGCTATCCTGAGATCTGGCGTGGGGCATTGTGTTCCTCGAGGTGCTTCAACCAGTGTCGGGAAATTGCAGATACCATTTCAGACGAATTGTGACCCGTTCTTGGGATTCGGATGTCTCGCTGGTAGCAATACGTGCTGCATCTTCCCGTTTGGGTATGGGCGAGGGGAAGCCATGCAGAAGCGATTTGGTCAAAGCCTGTCCAAACTTTGTCCCTTTTCCTCCTCCGCAGATGTCAGAATGATATCGTAAAAGATTTCTCCCTTCTCGAAGGTAAAGGCGAGATACTGACAGATGTCAGCAGGCCCTGAGGCAGTGCTGCATTCGAACGAAGCTTTGGCGGGTCAGAATGACAGTGCGGGCCTCCGTGGCGTCACGAGATGTACTACATTGACATACCTGATCGGGTTGATACAGAAGTGGATGCTCTGGCGGAAACATCGCTCCTGTCGTTCGTATATGTTCCACATAATGTTGACTGGTGAACTGGTTTGCTGCATTGTGGAATGGCTAAGACGAGGGCTGTGTTACTACATCAGGGGCGCTGGGATTAGCCGAACATAAATAGTGGGTGAGATTAGCGAGCGATGACCTCGAACTCCCCTGCAGCATCGTTCTCTGGTAGATGGCAGCACAAGCTGTAAATCTTGGAGAGATCTTAGGTCGAGAATGACTGTCATTTCTTGTCTACGCGAGGCTACTGACTGAGTTGCCAAGTGTAGGATGATGTTGAGAGCCTCGAGACTTCGAAACTTCGCAAGACTACCTCTATTCGTACTGTCGTACATCAACATTCTACCTCGGATGCAACAGTCATCTTCGAATGGCTGTGCCTGCTTCTGCGCCTGAGCTCAATGCCGGCAAACCGCACCGTTAGGGAAACACAAACAGCTTCAGCTCAAGCCAAAGAAGCCAGCATTACGGTCTTTGGATTCAGCGCCACAGGCCCGTACAACGACGTTGCGGAAGCGACTCCCTCAATCTGGCAGACGGCAACGTGCTTCGTGCAACACAATCATGCCATCATGGACTGGCCAGTAGGCAGGTTGGTAATCTAACAGGTGCAGCGAGTCCCTTTCGTGGATCCGGATGATGCCATGCGAGACAATGATGGGTTGTAACAGCATTGCGAGGCAGAACGTCGCCTGCACGAGGCTGAGATAGGCAAATGGATTGATGTGCCTCCAGGGAACCTTTAGTGGAGGTCGCACGTGTGCAACCTTCCATAAAAGGCGCCCTCAGCCAAACCCAGATCCTCGCTATATCCGTACGCCTCATCAAAGATCTATCATTTCTCTAGGCTCTGGGCTGGGAGTCTAGAATCATGGTGACAGCGGCATACCAAACGGCTTGTCGGCTTGTGCTGCAGATCTCAGATCGCTTCCGGCAGTGTCAAATCGAGATGTATTCGCACATGAATCTACCAGCGGTCAAACTGCCGTTCAAGTGGATTCACACCTGCGATATTAGTTGGGAATAATGTCGCTTTCCGATCTAGTCAGGTTGGGTAAGAGGATCCAATCACAGTGGTGGCCGATGTCCAGCTAAAATCCCTGAAAGAATGAACGATGCGATAGTAGTATGTAAAGTAGACAGAATTTATTTGGGACAGATAACCCTGCGCTTCAGTTGACCCATCAGATAGTTGGACTGTTGGTGGTTTGCAATAGCAAGGAGATGCGTCTTGAATGGATAGCCCCATTAACGAATAGTTACGCCCACTTAATCCTTTGCGCTGGCCAAACCTTGTTGCATCCCTAATCGATGAAGCTTTTTGGGCTTGTTTGGTTTGGACAATGGGCCAAGACAACAAATTTAATTGCATGTATTGCGGTAATGAATACAATTACCAAAAAGCTTGATAGCCTCCTATCAAATTGGTGCTCTATTCTGTCGCTGTCCTATGAGAGTACGACAGACGTCGCCTAAGTCTAAGGCTTCTTCCATCCGTTAAACCAATGTGCATCTTTGGAGCATACTCGCGAGGTAGTACTTGTGTGCTCTACATGTTTCGCCTCAACGTTTGATGATCGGCACCTTTCATTCATTCAACATCCGCAGACTAGTGAGTGATATGATGGGATAAATCCAGAGCACGATTTCCCTAGACAGCAAGGCTTAGCGACCAGGTAATCTACTTCGGAAGTTTGAGTATTCATCTCGTACTCTCGACTTGGGAGGTATTCTTGGGCGCGTGCCTCACTAAATTTATCGAAACGAAAAAAGAGCAACAATGAAATTACATCACATGTATTCATGCCCAAAACTGATATTAGCCGAAAACGAGGCACCAAATAATGGGCTGTATGTAACCTAGTTCCTCTCCTAACGATGGGAATAAGGAGTCAGCAGATCGGCCCTTAAGTTTTACGTTTATGGGATCAAGCGATCGCTCGGCCCAATAGTTGATGAATAAGAGTATTTGCGCACGCTTCCTTTAGCAAGGTGTGAAGCAGTGTCCACTTGAGTGGTAAAGACGAGAACACTTATTTGTTGAGACCCTGCGAGGGAGAGGGTCCCAGTAGTTGTCCTACTAGTATTGCTTGCATTTTGAGAAAGAGCCTTTAGGTTTGGTCTCTTTGAGTGCTACTCAAATAGAATGATCCTGTGAGACACAGCTAAACTTCCGCGTTGGACGTCTTTACAAGTATCTGGCCAACCTACAGACAGTAAAGGTGAGAATAGATATCTTGCTAATACAGTCTCGAGTAGCAGCAAGGTCCACAGAATTCTCAAGGACGATTCCAACTTGGAAACTCACATATCCGGGCCTCATCTCAAATCTCATTTTGCGAGACTGAAAGTTGTGCAATGATCAACATTACAAGCGATTGGTCTCTAGGGTGGGTTGCGATCTGTTGCTCGTCTGCCGAAGTATTTTAGTCCCATCGTTCCTACCTTCACACAACAAGGTCCACTTCGTGAGCAATCTGCGCTAATACGCTCTGCAAGACTGTATGAAGCCAAGTGAACTAGATATACAGTCTTACTAGTCCCCTAGGGCCCTACTAAGATAAAAGGAAGAGCTTTGAGATGTCTGACTTGCTTTACGGCAGGTATTTACTGTGCCGAGCCTGCTATTATCTGCGCTACCCCAATTACTAATATCAGTCTCAATCCTCCACTGCAGCGCCCTTTTATAAATCCCACTTCCCAGCGAGGAATAAAACACAGTTCAGTAAACATACGCGCAAGCTTCCTAATCTTCCATCCATAGAAGACGCCGCAGATGTAGGACGGTAGTCACGGTGAGAAAACCTAGAGCGCTGGCACTCTACATTTCAAGTTACTGTCACAGTCTCACCGTTGCGCGGTTGTACTTTAGTCTGGCAGCAGATGCTGTAAACTGCTCACGCGAGTATCTGACAACGGATCTATTTCCCTAAAAGATGATTTGCCGTGGTCATGCTCTCGAAATTCATGTCGATCAGTTCGTCTAGCCACTTGCGCCAAAGCGAGCTGTGTCTCGCATGCTTGATGTTGCATTAGCCACCCCACGCTTGTCAGAGTCAAATACCCAAGGTAGAAATTTAATCACTAGTTTGAACCTGTCTTCGGGTGGAGATAACTCGTTCGTATTTCGTTTCATTGCCAACTGTGCCTCCATTAGGTTCTGCAAGTTGGAACCGTCGGGCTGAGAATTCCCAATTAAGTCTTTGGTTTGAAACATTGAATCGTATCCCACATGGATCATAAATGCTGCTCATTTCTTTCAATAACCCAAAATTGTATAGTCATGATCGACGACACGCAGACAGAAGCCCGAGGCAGGCGTCAGGCCTGGTCGATGATCTGCCGGCAGTTCAGCTTTGAACCGATGATGCCCTCGGACCTCTCAAGAACCTTGTCTGGAGTTTGCATAATTGTTACCTATCGACGACGAAGAACTCTTCCGTCCATGTTACTTCTTGAGCGCCTTCCTTGCGATTCTTTCTAAGTTCCATAATCCGGGAACTGTTTATCTGCAGAACTCGTTTGTTGCTCTACTGACACCTTCAACATTGTCAGATACACCAGGGTTCGAAGATACTGACTATTCCGAACTCCTGCGATTCCCAGCAAACTAAATGCCCTTAAGACGTACTGACAATCTCACTTCAAAATTTTCCTGAACCACAAACCAGTCCGGGAATGAAGGACTTCCTATTCCTCAATATGAGCTCATGCCTGACTGTCGGGGGGTTTGAACTACCCAAATTAATACGGCTTTGAAACATGAGCAAAAACCGTCGGCAGATAGACTGAGGAAATTTTTTGCCATTCTTCATCTGCTGTTGAAGAACTATCTCCACTCCGCAAGCAAGCATCGTGACCGCAAAGGTGCTGATTCCGCTATAAAGACATGAGTGTTTGTGCGATGGTATGCATGTAAAAATGCGCAAAGTCTCAGATTGGACTTCTGCACCATGACTTGCTGACATTGCACGCAGACTCGCAGGACCTGCAGTCGAACCATCAATTGCGGGAATGGAAAACACAACTGTGTGGCCGAGCAGCATAATGGCATCACACTTGGAACGCCATCTTTGTTTTGGGAATTTTGGATTTAAAAAGACAGAACATACAGAACATTGGCGGGAAAATGACGTGACCCATACACGGCTAGGGCTTTCCATCTGCACCTGGATAATTCCAAAGCTCTGACTTCCTATAATGTCTTTGGTCACTGAGAATGGCAGACAGATCGGCATATCAAAATCAGATGTGAAGGTGGATGGAGGGAAATCCAGTGGTGGGAATGAATAAGTGCAGGGTGATGCAACCCTCAAGAGATCCGCAACTTGAATACCAGATTCTCGCATCTCACTCTTCTTTCAGCTTTGTAATCCAAATCCTGGAGTTGATGCCCATATTGGGATAATGTACAAACCCGTGGTAGAGAATTCCCATTGTGAATGCTATCGCTTGACCGTATAATGCAACAAAACTGTCGAAATCTACCTCCGTCTTTTCGACCACGCATCAACAAAGGTCATCTTATCCTTTACGCTTAAGCCAACGCGCTTGACCCGTCCTAGACGGGCAAGGGCTTCTCCGACTTTGTCCAGAATACGCTTCTCCTCAGTGTTCACCTCTCCACTCTGATCGCTCAGACTCGTTAATGTGTCCGTACTACTCATCATCGCCGAGTCCTCTGCTAATTGATCCAACACATTGGTCAGATATTTATCCTTCATCTCCACCGCTGCGTCCGGTGTAGAAGTGTTGTACACAACCTCGGCAATGCGTACACGGATGCAGTGCGTTGGCTGGGAAAGAAGATTCCAGAGAAAGGACCAATATGCACCCGGGACAGGCGTGGTAATATCAGGTGGTGAGTACCGTAAACTGACGGGAAATATCTTTGTCCCTGGCGGGGCAGTTAATAGGCTAGGGCTGAATGGCAAGATACCCCTCCCATTAGTCGTGGTACATTCAGGGAACACCACAATACATCGCTTGGGATGCTCAGCAATCAGCGTCCTGAGATCTATCATCTTCGCTCCCTTAGGCGGATATTCTTGTGGTTTCGACAAGGCTCGGAAGATTGCGCCTAACAATGAGATGTGTTGTACTTGACGAGTATGAGGATATGATACGGTGAATATTGGATCAAAGATCGCGGCGAGATAAAGGGAGTCGATTGGAGACGTGAACGAGGAGGCGATCACGTCTGGCGGTTGTGGTACCCTTCCCTCATGCTTCTTTGCCAGCGAGCCCTTCTTGACTCCATCGATTTGTAAGACAATCCACCATATGCCAGGTATTCCAAGTATCATCCACAGTATTGCCTTCTTCACCAATGATCCGAGTGGGAACCATTGCAGGAAGAGGAAATATGTGACCGAAACGGTTATGAAGAAGGGTAACTTGAAGAGAAAGAGGAAGATGCAGACTGGAAGGTAGAGGCCAGCTGGCTCTGATGAGACGGGAAAGAATGGAGCTATTCCAGATCCTGGAGTTGTTGCATTAGCTGCTGGGATCTATTGAGAGGTCATTGGGAGTACCAACCTCGGTCGCGGAACTGAGAGTACTTCTCCATGGTGTATATACTCGTATGCTCTCGTGCGCAAATATATGTCGAGGTTGAAATGTTCTGGCCATGCAAGGTCGTAGGAGGGCTATCGCAGCATGACCTCTTAAGGTCCTGAATAGGATGATATCACAAAAATGCGCTGAGGAAGAGTAGAGAATGAAACGGGGGAATCTGTCGTTCTGATAGCTGTTACCAACTATTTTCTTAGGTCATGTTCTTTTGGTGGCGGGATGTTTGCATGTGAAGGGACCGCACAAGGATGGGAGGAAATGTGATGCCTTAGGCAGAAATACCTATCCATGCTCGTGGCAACCAATTGTCAACACGGAGCTTGACCCAGATCAACAAACACGACAAAACCACTATTATCACAACACCAGCTCGCATTCGAATCATCAATCGCTCTTCTTGACGCATGTTATAGTTTTCATCCGCATGTAGCAAAAATTGCGTATCAAGATGGATTATCCAGGGGAGAATTCGGTAGTTCAAATACAGCTCTAGCAAACTTCCTTCCAAGAGCTGACCACCGTTCCCAGTACATGCGCACCTCTCATTTGCGTCCTCCAAGTCGAATTCCATCTCCTGATAAAGGGCTCACTGAAATCTCCGAATCCCAAAGCAACGCGCGCTCAAAGCCGGCCTCGAAAATGCCTCCTCCGTCGTCAATCAAGCACAAACTACAATCCACTTGTAAGTCATGGCTCGACTCAATGCCATCTTCCCATTCTAATGTCAACCTTCGCAGATGGCGAACCCGAACCTAAACAACGTAAGACACTGGCGGAAAGGGCAGGAGAACCAAGGACGATACCTGCGCCTCCAACAGCAAGATCCGCTGTGAAGGCCACATCCCTCATGGGTGCCGCGCGAAACACCTCATTCTCATCCTCCGTATCTTCGCACACGCGTACACCTTCCCTATCATCTCGAAGTACATCCAATGGCAGCTTTTCCAGCAGTGTAGGTCCAGGAACCAGACCAAAATCAGCATACGGCACTCGACCTCCAACCTCCATGGCGCAATCTAATACGACACGACCGAACTCAGTGATGGCTCCCCGTCCAGCAACAGCGATGGAAAGTCATGAATCAGATGAAGATCTGCCGTCACAAGGAAGGCGAAAGGGTATGCTACCTTTGACTTCGCTACCTTATTCCTTTCCGTCCTCCCAAGGACATTCAACGCTTCAACCAAGAAAGTTACGGGCTCCGAAGGCAATGCAATCTCTTAGATCTCAACGTTCATTCGGCAACATGAGAGATGTCTCCGTTAGTACGGCATTGAGTATGCTACGGATTGACGAGGAGCAGCCCAATCCTTGGAGAGAGCATCAAGCGATCTCTCCAAAAAAGCCGCCAACAGAATCATCATTCTCACCGTCTAGCCATAAAGCTTCATTATCTTCTGGCATACGAAATTTGAGAATAGACAGTGCAGAGAGTGCTCTCGTACTGTTCAAGGTGCCCGGAGACAGCTTAGTGGCTCCGAAGACACCGTCTCAAATTCCTGTGCTGTGCAAGGCAGAAGTCGCAGCTACTCCAGCTACTCCTTGCAAAACCCCCAATACATCCCCTCAAAGAGTTCCTTATTTGACAAAAGATTCTAACATACCTGGATTTACAGCTTGGGACGTTCGTGGTCGTCTCGAGGATATGGAGGCGATGTACTCCGAACTCAAAGACAAATTTAGCGGAACCAATATTGAACGAAATGGGCTCGAAGAAGCGATAACATTATTCAAATCAAGAGGTGAGGATTCTTTACCTTCGATTGATCAAGCACATGGCTAATAATAGACAGTTGCCGAACTCGAACTTCTTCGAGCTCAACTCTCCTCGACCAATAAATCTTTGCAAACTGACCTAGATGCTGCACGGCAGAAATCAGATGCCCTCCAGGAGAGGCTTATGACAGCAACAACGACTCTTGATGATCAGATACGAGCTCACCGCCTAGAAACCGATGATACAAGACGAGACCACCGCAATGAAGTTGACCAGCTCCGGCGAAGCAATGCAGAAGAAGTAGAACGTCTCCTACGACTTCATCGAGAAGAACTCCGGGAATTCGAGCGACGATCTACGACCGAACATGAAGACCGACTCCGTGACTTGGAACGAAGAAATAACGCCGAGCTAGAAGAAGAGCGAAGTCGAAGACTCCGAGAAGTGCAAGATCTGCAGTCTCGAGTCTCATCAGGACAACAGCATCTAGAATTGACACTTCAGAAGAAAGACCTTGAGATTCAGAACATGCGTGGGGAACTTGAAGATGTCAGGGGGGAGCTCGACCGAGAGCAGATCTTGAAAGCAAGTGCACAGAAAGCCCTTGCGGAAGTAAAGGAAAGTATACAGCTTAATGGAGCCCAGACCTCTTCTACAATACAAAAATTGGAGAGTACTATCTCCAGCCTAAGCGCGAAGATACACTTCTTGGAATCTGGGAGTAAAGCACAGTCGGACAGCTACGCAGACATGGAATCGAGATTGCAGGAAGCTCTGAGATCCGCAGAGCTGTCGAACCGGAAGCTGATCAAAGAAGAAAGCCTTCGTCGCATTCTTTTTAATCAAGTTCAAGAACTCAAAGGGAATATTCGAGTCATGTGCAGAGTCCGACCTGCACCCGCTACTGGTGCCGAGGATGAAATTGCCAAGATGACATTTCCCGATGTCGAGAAGGAATCGAAAGAGCTTGAAATCTTGGGCAAGGAAGAAAAGAGTAGTCTTGGAAATGTCACACGGAAGCCGCATGCCTTCACCTTCGACCGTGTATTTGGGCCAGAGAGTCAGAACCAAGAGGTTTTCGAGGAGATCTCGCAACTAGTTCAAAGTGCTTTGGATGGGTACAATGTCTGTATCTTCTGTTATGGCCAGACTGGATCGGGTAAGACTCACACGATGTCATCGGCAGATGGTATGATACCACGAGCAACACATCAAATCTACGAGACGGCGACAAATTTACAAGAGAAGGGCTGGACCTACACCATGGAAGGAAGCTTTGTGGAGGTATACAATGAAGAGATCCATGATTTGCTAGGCGATTCGAAAGACTTGGACAAGAAGAAGCACGAAATCAGACATGACGAAAAAAAGAAGCAGACCTTTGTGACGGGGCTCAAGACAGTCACCCTTGATTCTCCGAATACCGTTGAATCAATGATGAAGCAAGCGCAAGCGAACAGAAGTGTAGCAGCGACGAAGTCCAATGAGAGATCCTCTCGCTCACACTCCGTATTCATTCTGAAGCTTGTTGGGAGAAACAGCACAACCGGTGATACTTCCGAGGGAACACTTAACTTGGTCGATCTGGCCGGCTCGGAGAGGTTGAAGCAATCTGGGGCTGAGGGAGACAGGATGAAGGAGACGCAGAATATCAACAAGAGTTTGAGCTGTTTGGGGGATGTAATAGGGGCGTTGGGTCAAGGCAAGGAAGGGACTCATATCCCGTACCGGAACTCGAAGGCGAGTAAAAATCTTTGTTGAGAAACGCAGGGTTTGCTAACCAAGACTTAGTTGACGTACTTGCTGCAATATTCGTTGGGTGGCAACTCGAAGACTCTCATGTTCGTGATGGCAAGCCCGCTGGAGGCTCATTTGAGCGAGACCCTGACGAGCTTGAAATTTGCTACGAAGGTGAGGATGGATCTCTACCTACTTCCACTGTATGTCACACGATACTAATCCTTGTAGGTCCATAATACCCACATCGGGACAGCGAAGAAATCGAAGCAGATCCGATCGAGCGAATGAGCACTAGTGTGATGGAAAATGTGAGAGTATCATTTCCGGCGTTTCATGGGAGGAGGTCGAAATTCTTTCCTCCAGAGTGTGCAGCGATGGAAAGGAGTACCGTTTCTCGCAAGGCAGGATATTGCCACTGTTGTATGAAGGTGGTGTTTGGGACTTTTTCTTCAGTAGGATGAATGAATAAGATTGCATACGACGACGAGTTCACTCTTCATTTCGAGTCGCTGGGTTTCAAAAGAAATCCAGCTCCAAGGCACATAGCTTTCTATTTTGGTCGACTGTATACCTCTCAACACAACGATGACCAAAGGTCTTCTCTGGTTCATTGTGGATATCGATGCATCTGTATTCTCTGCTAAAATTTACTTCCAAGCCTCCTCGCACGCGGACTGAGTCTTAAGCCTTCGAAATCCACAGCCCAGACCGCGGCTGGACTTGTAGTTCTCTGGATCTATATCCAAAGCTCGGCTTAATGGACCTGCTATTTACGTCAACGAGGAGTGCGGGATGGTGTTCGGGTGAGGTCTTTCAGATATGAAGTGTTCTGTATGGAATACTCACCCAGCTGGCAATGTGTAATAGGGAATGGAGGCAGGAGATTTGCACTGGGCCAGCTATTGGGCGGTAGCTTGATGGGTATGAGATGGGCCGGGAGAGGGGACGACTTTCCGCAGCAAGAACGACGTTCATTGTATTATTCTAGACGGTAAAGGAAAGGGCGACCAAGCGGTTCGTGATCCACTTGTTTAGTATTATGTAATATTGTAACTGTGCCATATTGTCCAAGTCTGCCATACCGCAGTACCAACGAGAGTAAGACGTTTGGTAGGCACGCTAGGGAGCATATTGATGAACACGAAGCTAAGAATAGCTAGATGAGGAGTAAGAAGATCCAGAGAGAAGGTTGCCGTTGGGTAGAATATATGAGCATAAACCTCAATCAATAATTTTTCCTTTGTGAGTGGGACGAAGCTTGCTGGGGCGACTCAAAGATATACAGGAGGCCCTAGGGTTCTCCATCTGATGTAGCTCATCTTCATAAATCGGTAGAGTACAGCGTACGGTAAATTTGGTAGAGGATGAGGATATTCAGACAATGTGTCGAAAGCATTTCTGCGAGCACAAGGAGTTTGTATCCTTCCTAATGTTGGTTATGCGCTCGCTAGGTATGTGGCTTGTTCAGGGGGCAACGCCACATCATGTGCACTGACTCAAGGGTCCTGCATTGGCGCGTGAAGCTCTGACGCGACAAGCTTATGGGCGTATGTTGCTGAAGCTTGTTTTGGGATAAAACCAACTCCCTCTTCTCCCCCTGGGCCCTTCTCTGATACTTAATCTCCTCTACCAGACTTTTTATTCCCAGTTCTTCACCTAAGAGTTACAAACATCTTCATAGAAACTAAACATTCATCCCAAAGAGCAGCAATCATGGCCACCAACCCCACCAACATCTCCCTCCGCTCGCTCATGTCCTTCGCTGGAGGTCTTTGGTCCCAGATACCCCTCTTGGGACAAACCTTACATCAACACGAGCCCTCGATCTCAAAAGAATATATACCCTTCGCAGATGCACCATCATGTCCCAGCGACAGTCCGCTCTCCTGCCACAACAGCACCGTTGCACCGGATAGCTGTTGCTTCATCTATCCCGGCGGCCAACTTCTACAGACTCAATTCTGGGATAGCGATCCAGCAATCGGACCCGCAGACTCCTGGACTTTACATGGTCTATGGTTAGTTCCCTTTCTCAAATAGAAGAGTTACGCTGATGTGAGACACAAGGCCTGATTTGTGCGACGGCACCTACCCTACCTACTGCAACTCGGCTCCTCAATATAAGAATATCACTCAAATCCTCCAATCGGCAGAACAGACCGACCTTTTGAATTTCATGGATACGTATTGGCTGCCCAACAGCGGCACGTCGGAGAACTTCTGGGAGCATGAATGGAATAAGCACGGAACTTGCATCAACACTCTTGCGCCGAGCTGTTATGGAGGCGGATATGAGAGCGGTGATGAGGTTGTAGATTTCTTCAACCGGGCCGTTAACGTGTTCAAGGTATGTTCCAGGCTACGAGGACTCTGGCCGAACTACTTTTACCGTCAAGGACCAGGCAGCTGACAAGAATCAAGGGCCTCGATACCTATACGGCCCTAGCAAACGCCGGTATTACACCGTCTACATCAACTTCCTACACATCATCCGAGATCCAAACAGCTTTATCGGCTATTACGGGCAGTGATGTGGTGTTGGGCTGTAGTAGAGGCAAGCTGAATCAAGCTTGGTATTCCTTCAACGTCAAGGGAAGTCTGCAGACGGGAGACTTTGTTGCTACGGCCCCTGCTGGCAAGGGTGGTAGAGGGACCTGTCCTAGTTCGGGAATCAAGTATCTGCCGAAAAGTTCTTGAAATTCATTATTCGATAGGGAGTTTGTGGAATAGGATAGAACGCGTGTGACAGAGGGTTTGGATAGAGTATTATTCTTTCGGCTTGAGTGTACATTGGATGGATGAAATGACAGGATACGGCTTTTGAGTCTGCCAAGGTGAATGGTATCCAACTTCCCTTCATACCTAACATAGCCGAAAATCAGTACCGCAACGCCTAGATAGGCAGACTGGCAAAAGGCTGTCTAACACAGCTTCGCTTGGGTCTTTTATTTTACCTCTGGTGACTGGAGAATTGTACCAGGTGAAGTGCAGCAGTTTCGGATTGGGAAATACACAAGATCATCTGATAGCTTTTGCTTTGAAACAAGGCACTTTTGGAACTCCTCTTTGGCTTTTGAAATATACAAATTCCTAGGCGCCCTATGTCTCCATATCCGTAATGCAGCCGTGACTAGCATCACTTACAATCTTGGAGTACTTCGCTAGCGTCCCTTTCCTGTACTTCAATGGGTGTGGCACGAATTCCTTCCTCCGTCTCTCCAACTCCTCTTCCTCAACAACCAAGTCCATTAGTCGAGTCTCCGCATCGATGATGATCTTATCTCCATCCCTCGCCAATCCAATAGGTCCTCCGACCTGAGCTTCAGGGGTGATATGCCCGATCAGGAATCCGTGTGATCCACCACTGAATCTTCCATCGGTGATGAGAGCAACATCTTGGCCGAGTCCTGCACCCATAATGGCGGAGCTGGGCTTCAGCATCTCTGGCATGCCAGGTCCACCTTTTGGTCCTTCGTAGCGGATGACCACAACGGTCTTTTCTCCTTTCTTGATCTCGCCTCTTTCAAGAGCAGCGATGAAGTCATCTTCTGCGTCGTAGCATTTGGCCTTTCCTTCGAATCGAAGACCTTCTTTTCCTGTAATCTTTCCCACGGACCCTTCTGGAGCGAGAGAGCCGCGGAGGATTTGGATGTGACCAGTCTTCTTGATGGGGTTGGAGAGGGGACGGATGATAGTTTGGTCAGAGGGAAAGTCGGGTACGTTTTCGAGGTTCTTGGCTAGGGTTTGACCTGTCACGGTCATGCCAGAGCCATCGATGATGCCTTCTTTCAGGAGGAATTTCAGAAGGGATGGTGTTCCACCAATCTTGTAGAGATCATGCATAACATATTTTCCTGAAGGCTTCAGGTCTGCAAGGAATGGAATACGGTCAGATACGGCTTGGAAGTCGTCAATGGTAAGCTTGACGCCCACGGCATCGGCCATAGCGATCAAGTGAAGAACGGCATTTGTAGATCCTCCCGTGATATTCACAACAATCATGGCATTTTCGAAAGCTTGTCGAGTCATGATGTCACTGGGTCGGATGTCCTCTTGCAATAGCTTTTTGATAGCCCCTCCTGCTGCCAAACATTCGAGGTGCTTCGCTCTCGATTCGGCGGGATTTGATGATGAACCTGGAAGAGTCATGCCCATAACTTCAATAGCTGTAGCCATAGTGTTCGCCGTGTACATTCCACCGCAAGCTCCAGCGCCAGGGCAAGCATGTCTAATGATATCTTTTCGAGTCTCCTCAGGAATCTCGCCGGTAATAAACTGGCCATATGCTTGGAAAGCAGAGATGATATCGATATCGGCGTTGTCCTGGGTGACAGCGCATCCAGGCTTAATACTTCCACCGTAAACCATAAGAGAGGGTCTATTGACACGACCCATAGCCATCATCACACCAGGCATATTCTTGTCGCAACCAGGAATAGAGATATTGGCATCATACCACTGACCTCCCATGACGGTTTCAATAGAGTCTGCAATCAAGTCTCTCGATTGGAGACTGTATCGCATGCCCTTTGTCCCCATAGATATTCCATCCGAGACTCCGATTGTGTTAAATTGGTATCCAACCAAACCAGCCCTTTCCACGCCCTCCTTCACTCGATGGTTGAGATCAAGGAGATGCATATTGCATGGGTTCCCGGTATACCAGATTGAAGAGATTCCAACTTGTGCCTTGTTCAAGCCTTCCTCGGTTATGCCAGTTGCGTACAACATAGCTTGCGAAGCTCCTTGGGATTTCGGTTGTGTAATCGTCGCGGAGACCTTGTTGAGCTTTTGGTCGGAGTCATTGGCGCGGTACGAGGCTGTTGATGAAATAGAACGGCTGCTTTGATGTCAATTAAACCTATCGATGCTATTGTAGAGCGCTTACATATAATGTGAAGCTCTTCTTGAGCTTAAGAGGGAAGCATTCGCCCTCGTCCTCAATTGTGGGAGCAACATAGTTGTTGTTGCAAGCTCTTCAATTGCAGTTAAGTTGAACCAGTCTCATCGACAATGCCCAGACCGTACCGTTGATACCACTCCAGAGCCTCAGTCTCCTCGCAAATGTATTGTTGGCTTTGGATTTTGAGGGTGGAGTATGAATCATTCCATGCCGCAAGACTTTTTTGGACCAAGCTCCTAAACCGCACCGTCCAGCCTTGCGCTAGCACATGCTGACTCGTTTCTTCAAAATCCTTCTCATTGGCTGAACTCAAGATCCACACCACATGCACACGACCGAGGTACCGTCCGTGGAGTCTCTGTGGGGAAGGTCGCATTTCGAGGCTGTGATCTTCAAATGAATAAATACTTCGTGCGCCCCTTTACTTTGCTTTGCTCTGCTTTACTTTGATTGTTTCCGTCCTCAATTGCATCCCAAACCCAATATCACAGGATCCAACGAACGAGGCACTCCACAGCACACAATGGCAGCTCCACCTGAAACTAGCATCAAGGACTTATCCGGAGAATGGGTTATGGTATGATGGCTCTTCCAGTGAAGGAATGGCTATAGACTAAACCTCATGCTACAGAACAAGACTCTCTCTGATGACACTGATTCCATTCTCGCCCTCCAAGGCATTGGCTGGATCACACGCAAAGCCATCGCCTATGCGACCGTCACTCTACACACCAAGCAATATACCGACGACGTGGGGCACACCCATATCGATATCGAGCAGACGGCGACCGGCGGAATCAAGGGCACATCCGAGCTCCGAGAGCTGATCTGGGAGTTCAAGGAGCACGAGGACCATATCTTTGGCAAACTGAAGGGCAGGAGCCGGTGGCTTAACATTGACGCTGTCGAGGACGATTTCTTGAAAGATGGCTGGCTTGAGGGTGAGGAGGAGAAGGGTGGACCTGCTGGAGAGGTCCACGTCGAGAGTTACGTTGAGAATAACGAGAAAGGATGGACCGCTGACCAGATCTGGGGGTTTGCCATTGTTGATGGGAAGAGATATTACGTCAGGAGAATCATCGTTAAGAAGGGTGACAAGATCCTGAAGGCCAGACTTGTATATGACCGAAAGAAGTAAGCAGGCCACTAATACCACGAGAAGATGGGTCTCTGGGATCACATTACTTCGGGATACATACGTTACAATTACCGTCATCCGTGAAAGGAAGCAGTAAATCGTCTGCTTAGCATGCTACTTCTTCCACCGTGAGGAAGGATGCAGGACAGTATCGCTTTGAAGCAAAAACGACTACTCAAATGCAGCAGGCTTTACTCGCACAATCAAGCAACCATCAGCTTTACACAATCACCAACTCCTTTTCGTCCTTGATGTTTTCTCCGCTCATATCTTTATGTACATACATCGAGGAGAAGTTTCTTCTATTCCATCTCCTCAAACTCGTTACTTATTTTCCTCGACCTCTTAATATCGAGTCCATTGCAATCATTCTGAGAATTGATACCCGCTAAAATGCGTTCTTTCATCCCTTCACTTCTTCTGGCAGGAAGGAAGCATGGATACGCAAACGAGTCCTTACGATGTCTATAATCTAAATCGTCGTGGCATCTTGACAGATACTTAGACGGCTTTACTGACCTATTGCAGCATCTCATGCAGACATGTAAGAGTGCCTGAAAATTTGCCTGACGTGCAACGGTCGAATCCTCATCGTGAGGCTGAGCACCAACGACGTTCTTCCAAATACAACTTGCAGCCTGCTTCTGCACTCATCTTGTCTTCCTACCAAAAAAAAAGGAATGGAAATAAATCGACCGTCAAAATGAGCTTCGGTATTGGAGTTGGCGACTTTCTAGCAGTGCTCACACTTGCCAACAAAATCCGTGCGCGGTTTGCTGATGCTCCTGAGCAGCTCAAAGCGATTTCCGATGAGTGGGTTCTTATCTCATGCTTGTAAATTCAGCACTAAGATCTCGGTATTGTAGGATCATAACCCTGTCGGATCTTCTTTCAGACCTCGAGGGCTCGCTCTCTCGTCAGACACTTACCAACCGGCAGGAGAAATCCCTGATCTCTCTTCTTGCAAGATGTCATGAGATATTGACTGATCTGGAGGGTGTGGTAGACAAAAACTATTATTTGAACTCGTCTAATGTCCATGGGTTCCGCGATAAGTCCCGACGTATGTGGAAGAGATTGAAATGGGAACCTGATGACATCCAAGAACTTCGATCAGATGTCGCTCTCTATGTTGGGTTGTTGATTGCATTCAATGGAAGCTTGATAAGGTATTGTTTTTCAATTCTAGGCGAACGGCGTTTTAGACTGAAATTCCGTAGCAAAGTTACATTGGAAACGAAAAGCGAAGTTGTACGGTTGCACGACCGCCAGGACAGGCGAGAGCACGACGAGAACGCCCAAAAGATTCTCGACTGGCTTACCCCTATAGACTACACCACTCAGCAGAGCGATTTCATTCGACGGCGGCAAGATGGGACGGGAAAGTGGCTTCTCGAATCCCTAGAGTTCCAGACTTGGCTTGAGCAAAGAAAACAAACGCTGTATTGTCCAGGAATTCCTGGTGCAGGAAAGACAATGCTCACTTCGATTGTTATTGAAGAACTAATGACGAGGTTTCAATGTGACGATAGTATTGGCATTGCATATGTGTACTGCAACTTCAACCGTAATCAAGAGCAGAAGCTGGATGACCTGTTGCTAAGTCTTCTTAAGCAGCTAACTCGGAGAACCATCCCCATCCACGATTCCGTCGAAGCGCTCTACAATAACCATGCAAAAACTGGAAGCCGACCTTCGACAGATTCTATCCTGACAGTGTTACATTCCGTCATTACAGGCTTCTCAAAAGTTTTCATAGTCGTCAATGCGCTAGACGAATGCCAGGTGAAGGACGGATGTCGCCCTAGATTCATTTCCAACATCCTCGACCTCCATAGCGAGTGCGGAGCAAATATATTGACGACTTCTCGGTTTGTCCCAGACATCACGGAATTGTTCAAGAACGCGCATCAATTAGAAATTCGAGCCAGCGAGGAAGATGTCCGGCGATATGTGGATGGTCATATATTACGATTATCAAGATGTGTCCTGAGAAGTGTTGAACTACAAGAAAAGATCAAAACTAGGATAATCGAAACGGTTGATGGCATGTAGGTGTCATCGAACTCTACCTAACTTCCGGCCTGACATTTCAATAGGTTTCTCCTGGCCCAACTTCACTTGGGTTCATTGATTGACAAGACGACACCAAGGGCCATTACACGTGCACTTAAGCAGCTCCCCAAAGGCTCGAGGGCGTTAGACCAGGCCTACGAAGAAGCCATGAGAAGGATTCAAGGGCAAGAAGATGGTTTCACAGAATTAGCGGTCCGTACCCTTTCATGGATCACTTGTGCCAAAAGACCCCTCAGCAGCAGAGAATTTGAGCACGCTCTTGCTGTTGAAGCTGGCGATACTGAATTGGGCTATGATAATCTTCCGAATATCGATGAAGCTGTCTCGAAGTGTGCTGGATTAGTCACCATCGAGGAGGAGAGTGACATCGTCCGACTAGTGCACTACACAACACAAGAATACTTCGAGCGAACGCAACAACAATGGTTTCCCGAGGCGGAGACTGAGATCGCGACTACCTGCCTTACTTATCTTGGGTTTGACACATTTGATACCGGAGTTTGTAAGGAACAAGAGTCATTCAAGGCCCGAGTACGTGAATTTGCCTTTTATGACTATGCAGCCAAGAATTGGGGAATCCATGCTGCTCAAGCCTCAAACCTAGCGGATGTGCTGGTTTTGAGGTTTCTCAACAGTGGAGCGAAAATTACCGCTTCCATCGAGGCTGTGAAGAGCAACGGAATCAAAGGATACCAAAACGGATACTACAACGAGAACTACCGCAAATATTACCAGGCGTGGTTCACGGGACTTCATGTTGCGGCATATTTGGGACTTGATAGGGCAATTACGGCTCTACTCAGGAATGGACGGGACATAGACTCTGAGGACAGTAACGGCCAATCACCACTGTTCTGGGTCATTGAAAAGGGTGATCATAAGGTAGCAAAATTGCTGCTCGAATATGGTGCTCGGGTAGACGTGGAAGATGCAGAGCAAGAAACGCCGCTATCGTGGGCTGCAATACACGGACATGATACGGTAGTGAAGCTTCTATTGGAGAATGGTGCCGATTTAGAGACTAGGGATCAGTTTGGCTTGACGCCACTATCTTCGGCTGCTGATTGTGGGCATAAAGAGGTTACACGCCTACTACTCACAGCAGGCGCCAACATCGAGAGTAAGGATACCGATGGCCGGACGCCACTATTCAAAGCTGCTACCCGAGGGTCGCTATTCGAAGCTGATGCTACATCAGGGGTTGTACGGCTGCTACTCGAGGCAGGCGCGGATCTGGATAGTAAGAATACGTATGGACGTACGCCATTATTCGAGGCTGCTGGATTAGGGCATGAGGAGGTTGTACGGCTGCTACTCGAGGCCGGCGCCGATCGAGAGAGTAAGGATGACCTAGGACATACGCCATTATTCGCGGCTGCTGCTACATTTATACACGATGAGGTTATACGGCTGCTACTCGAGGCCGGCGCCGATCTAGAGAATAAGGATAAGTTAGGACGTACGCCACTATTTGAGGCTATTGAGAAAGGTGTTGCGGAAGCTGTGCAGCTGCTCCTCGAGGCCGGCGCCGATCTAAAGAGTAAAGATAACTTAGGACGTACGCCACTGTTCTATGCTGCTCAGAGAGGGAAGGTGGAAGCTGTGCAGCTGCTCCTCGAGGCAGGGGCTAATCGTTGGGCCAAGGACAACGATGGCTGGACAGCACTATCTATGGCTGGCGAGAAGTAATAACGACACTCGTCGCAAGACCACTACACGTCCTTCCTTTCGAATTCCAAGGAACGAAGACCTGTGATCCTATCTCTGACTGATCTATCTAGCCGTCTCAAGTTTCTTCCGCCCACTGTCTAACCCTCATGTCATCCAGTCGAAGGGCGCGCAAGAAGAGAAGAAAACCAGAATCAAAAACAAACATTCTCCAGTAGAAACCCCGAGCCCGTCGCTTAGCGACCACGACGTTTACTCGCATGGACCATGGATGCTCGGATTTCTCATGGAGGCGGGGTTTTGGGCTGCCCTGTACACTAGTCTACTCACTGAGCAGTGGGTTGAGATATGTAGACCAGGAGGATGAGACGAGAAATGAAGGAATGAATGGGGCGGAGTACTGTAATTTTGTTAATTGATTGTTCTACCTGGTCTGTCCCCTCCACTTCACACCAACAGACCCAGTGCAAGCCCAATGCTCACAACTCATGACCCGTCGATTCCACACCCGTTTCTCGAAATGGCTATCAAACACCCTTGCCATGAAGTATCCAGTCCAACAAATGTATACACGAAAATATCCTTCTATCAAGCTAACGAGCATGCAAGAAATTCACCCCACTCCAAGGAGTCCCAGCCCAGATGAAACAAGCCCGAATACTCCATTTTGTGGACCAAGAACCCTACCATGAACCGGCGAAGTGACAGAGTGTAACGTGCTCATCCCGACCGTGCGGAGACGAGTTTTGCTGCAACACGCTGAAGCTTTGCTCTGAAAGGTTTCACCTCTGTGGCAATGGTCAGTAAGTGATTAATACAGGGATAGTGGTTAACCTACCCGTCCACGTCTACCATTGACCTGTTGCTCCTGCTGCATGTACCCACCAGCATTGACGCCCATTCCCATGCCATTCATTCCATAGCTATAACCTCCCATACCCATTCCAATACCAGCGAATCCTGGAGGAGCGAAGCCTTGTCCAATCATCGGAGCAGGGCTCATCTGCTGCTGAGAAGGCTGGATGGGACTCGCGCCCATATTCCCGCCATTCTGGCCACGGTAGTGATCAACAGCCGGGCTAGAGCTATTGTATCCGCCAAACCCAGATTGCATTGCAGGGTAATAATTGTTCATGGGAGGAGCAGCACGAGCCAAGACAGCTTGCTGGTATTGCAACTGCTGCATATTGATTGGCGCGATTGGGACGTTACTCACGGGGGTGAACATGGGGTAGGATGGATTCTGATTTGCGAATGTAAGGTTTGAATCCATACTGTCCGTACGTTGCATTCCCATGCCCATGTCGTACTGAGGCTGTGGAGGCATCTGAGGGTAGAAGTTGTTGCCGTATGCGGGAGGAGGTATGTGGCCATTGGCTTGGCTGTGATTTGAACCTGGTCGCTGGCGCTCATTAGAGAGTTGCTCTCCTCGATTGCTAGGTCCTGTGCTGCCATTCCGTGTTGAAAGTCCGACTTCATCCATGAGACGCTTATAACCTTGTGCAGGTTGGGCCTTGAGTCGAAGAAGAACGTTCCGGACGTTCTCTACGACCTCGGAGCGAATCTTCTCATCAAAAAAGGGAGTAGTGAGAACCTTGAAGATGAGTGTGGCACCACAGGCATGGTCGCGGAGAATTGCCTCGAGGGTTTCATCGTTGGCCGAGAAGAAGAGGGCTTGAAGGATCGTGTCACGGGCATCAGACTCGAGTTTCTGGTTGATGACCTTGAGAACTGTGAGATATGCTACCTTGTGAGTGCAAAGATGGACAAGGTGAGGCACGAGTTGAGGTGCAAGTACACTTCGTCGTTGTGGGAACGTGCAAGTATCGAGGAACCATGTTAAAAGTAGAGCACCGTTAGCGTTCGTGGCTAATTTGACGCTATGCAAGGCGATTGCAGCAGCGAGCATACGCTGTTGCTCCTTGGTACTGTGGTGACTTTCAAGACAAGCGCGCATAGCTCTCGCTCCATAGCGACCCTCAGAAATCTCCCACATCTGGCTGAGCATGGCTTCGAAGATGAAGTCGTTGAACGGAGCCCCGAACTTCAAGCAACATTGCAAAACGTAGTTTCCGTATTGGTCCAGGAAGAGGGGTACGGTATAGGGTTGAAGATTGGCGACAATCATACCCAATTGCTTGGGAGTCTTCTATTTGTAGGACCTTGGAGTTAGCATTGCCTATGGTAGATTTTGGATTTTACAATGATGTGTTTTGGAAGCAGGTTACTCTTAAAACATGTCTTAAGAGTACGACGCTCATGAAAACCACAAAAAGGAAGTTACACAACGGAAATCCGACTTACACAAACATCTATAATCTTCTGTGCTGCCCAGGTGCCATTCTTGTGTACACCAATCTCTGCAATATGAGGAGCGATCTCAGTCAACATAGCATCTCTCATGTCGTCCGAGCAATGTTCAAACAATTTCTGTACAACAGTATTTCCAAGGTAATCCGACGCAAGCTCGGCAATCTCTGGAAGCATATCTGCAGCGATACCTTCGATCTCAGCTTGGGAAAGGCTCTGGTTATCGATGCGCTTTCTGATGTCGCGAAGCTTAGGAGCATCATGGATTCTATTGTGAGCCGGCTCTGGAGTACCAGGAATATCAGACTCAAACTTGTCGTAAGTGATCGCCTGTTGCAGACTATGCGAGATCTTGGCATAGTCGTCCTCTGTAGCACCAAAATCTTTCACAATTTCTAATATATCTAATTTCATGTCTCGAAGTGGTGGGATACTCAGTCCATTGCTTCCAGGTCTTGAGATAACACCCGAGGCACTGGCATCTGTACCATTAGTACCGTTCTCTTGACCTTTCGTGAATGGATCAGGGCTTGGAGAAGGAAATGAACCATCGTGACCAGGGGTTCCTGAGGGCGAGGGGGGCTTTGCAAAGTTGATCCGTACTGGTCCAGCACCTGGGAAGATCTCCTTTCCATTCATCATAGCTTTTGCAGAGATGGCGCTCTCTAGACGCTCAAAGTTGACGAATCCGCAATTCTTGTGAGTAAGGACACGTGCGGATATGATGGGGCCATGAGACTTGAACATTTCCGTCAAGGTTGAAACTGTAGTTGATGAAGGGATACTACCAAGCCAAAGAGCTCTGGTGGGGCCTTCCAGATTGTCATCAGAGTTCAAATGGCCATCAGTCCGACTGTTGGATCGGCCCAAGGTCATGGCCGCAACTGCTTCTGGAAGACCGTCGTATTCTTGTGATTCTGACATTCGCAAGTCAGACGCGCTCATGCTGTTGTCCAGGCGAGAGGTTGTGGGATAGTAGTTTCTTAGTAATCTTGTCGTGGGCGACTCCAGAACCCCTGCTGTCCTAGCTCTCGGTCTATTCGATGATGCCTGATTGGCAAAGGCTTGAACCGCAAGGTTGTGTTGCTGAATAGCAGCATTTGTCGCCGCAAGTTGAATATGCAATTGTGCCTGCTGTGCTTCGTATGGAGTCATGTTTCCCGACTCATACTCATCATCCTCTTCTTCTGCGTATTTCTCTTTGGCGTTCACGGAGTATGATCGGAACCGATTGGCTTGCTTCGTGAGATCTGCGATATTTGCTAGGAATGGATTTGCCAGTTGGGCTCGAGGAGGTTGTGGGGTATCTGCAAGTCCAAGGTAGTCTAATGTTCGCATTTGCATATCATCTCCAGTTCCTTCCTTCGAGAATTGTGACTGCGCTGGCGACGAGGGTCCATTTGAGCCTTGACTTGCAATGCTTGCCAGTGTCGATGTTCTTTCCCGGCCCGATGCCCAGTTCGTAGAGAATACAGATGGCCCAAAAGGTCCACCAGGACCCGAGTACTGACTTCGCTGTGGCATAGAACCAGCACGTAGCCTAGATAGGAGAGCTGCATTGCTTGCTGTGTTTTGTTCGGGAATATCGCCCAGATTCGGAGAAGGGCTTTTGAAGGGACTCGGAGAAGGGGTTGGTCGAGAGGACTTTGCTATGAGGGATGGGAGAGTTCCAAGGCCATTGACCGCTCCTCCAGGAGAGAAACGAGATGGTACTGTCCCAGCTCGAGCACGTCTTGCTTGTGGTAGGCTTTCCGGTGTTGGAAGATGCGAAAAGTCTGGGAACCCATCGGTGGGTGATTCGGGAATGTTTTCGCGGAGAGGAGTAGAATTACCACTGGTAGGAGGACCCCATACGTTGACTGGCAGACCTTCCTGTGCTTGAATTTCTCGTGCTCTGTTAAGGGAAGGTTAGTAACTTGCAAACATGGAATTTATTCATCTCACCTCTTCGAGAATAATCTGCTGGCACTGCCGAGATCATGCGATGGAGAACCAGCCCCCGATCGAGTGTTTCCGGCCATTTTCCCTGTAGAATTCAAAGCTCCGGGTAGTCCGAAAGGAGATCTCACAGCACTTCCACTTAAAGGTTCTGTTCCAGTTGGAGAAGTATTTGCTGTCGAGGATCCTGAACGTGGCAGCGAGACAGGGGGTTGTGGTAGATACCCCAATGTGAGATGTTCAGATCTCGCAGATGACATTATAGATTATCCGATCCACCAAAAATCCCTCGAATCTTGCACGAGAGATGGCAGACAATTGTTTGGAAGGTATCGTTACGTCAGTCCGTATCCCGAAGTCGATTATAAAGAGCTAGTGCCGACGACTGGGAATGCGACAGAACTCGGATGGATGGCGAGATGGCAAATTATGAATCTGTATCGAGTCGAGGAGATGGGAAAGTCGAACTTGATGTCTCTACTCGATCCGCCAAGGTCGGATTTGGGTTGAAGGATTGTGGTGGCAGGTTTTCGAGGCGTAGTAAAATTTCGAGAACGAATTCTTTCGGATCTATTAAAAAGGTGGCTCTGCAGATTGGTATCGGATTGATTCCGATACTGGCATCAGATATGAAAGATCTTGTTTGCGAAGGAAGGTAGATGAGCCGATAAGGGGTCGGTCGTCCGTGAAGCACAAAATCCTGAGACGGAGGATGTGCTTGGATTAAGCTTTTGGGCGGGTAATTGAGGGAGAGAGGGAGGTGTCTGAGGACAATTCTGTAGTCTCAATATACAGTCGTCATTAATACAGGAGAGATTGAAAGGAGGATGAACTCGGCGGACGTCGTCGAAGTTGATGAAGGAAAGAAGAAAGGGTGAGGGTGAGGATGTCGGTAGAGCAAGAGATCGAGGGAGTTGCGTGTCTGTGGAGGAATAGCGTTGTGTTTCAAAATATCCCTGCGAACTTTCAAGGAGGGAGGGATGAATAGAAGCGTGCAGTCGAGCTATTGGTGAAGTGTGACAGCGCCAAAATACCACAGGAACACCAATTTGAGGGCCAAGGGACACAAATTATTTGTGTTTATTTATTATTTCCATGTCTATTTGCATTTCCCCCAAACGCTATTCCTGAATACCACAATGACATGCGTGAGCCTCCACCACGGCGGACACGAAGAGTGCAGGGACAACAGAACGGATGACGAGAGACAGGCGCAACAGTCGTAAATAGAAAGAGTGGCTTTGAGATACTTTTCACATCAAATGGATCACTTCAATATGGAGGAGGATCTGTGCCAAGTCGTTGTACAAATTGAAAGACCGGCTTGGTTATATCCTAGAAACAGGACATAAGAGTTCCACCAAGCACGAGTCTATTCAATCTATTCCACGCAGACAATATCATGTTGAGAGGCGCCTTTGATACACTAGCCACCTTCCTACCAGCAAATATGCTTGAGTGGCCAGGGCGAAGTGTTTACTTTTGTATCTAGACCTTCTTATTAGAGAACGAGGACGCCAAAGCAGAATGGAAGGTTACGAACGAGTACGGCTCGATAAATAACGTCTAATACGGAACACGCTCAAGCTTGCCATGCTTCGCCGCAGTGCATCTCCCTTCTCCGGATGCGCAATCGCAGTTCATGATTGTTTATAGATTTGGAGAATGGAGGTCTGACATCCCGACTTTATAACTTCAACGTACGGTCACCCAGAGTCACAATCAGAGATAATGGCTCTGTCTATAAATAGAGAGAGCAGAAGCCGTCCAGCACAAAAATTGTATACATTGATCATTGAGTGAAATAGGCAACAATCCTAACCTTTATATCTTCAAATTGGTGCCCTTCCTCCGCCGTCGCACGCAGAAATAGCCTAATAATGGGGAGAAGAGAAACCTTTCGTGATGTCCAGCTTCGTAATCCGTAACAATTCTTATCCTTATGAGTAGAGGAACAGCAAGCCTGAGGGATACTCTCCAGTGTAGTATCAGCCTGCCAGGCTTCACTGGCATACAAAACAGGTAATCAACACTTCTTACATGTATGTTCAGCCCTGTGGCTGATGTTAACGAACCCGAATAGACGTAAAGTCCCAGCTCTTGACCATGTGCCTCCAAATCACCAACCCCTCTTCCCGATCCACGAAGGTGTATTCAAGTAACACGGCTCTGCCTCTCTCTTATGCAATATTTCCCTAAGCCGCTGAGTGGTGAAGTGCGGTAGTACTCCAAGATAGGAAGAGGCAGAACAGCACATTGGCCTTGCCTCTATGATTGGCATCAGTTGGTGTGATATACTTGGCGTTCCTATGTGCTGATTGATGCGACGGCGAGGATGCGGATTCTGAAACGTTAGTCCCGCAGTCCTGGCGCGACGAAAGGGAGGATTCAGCCACAAAGCTCGCCTCCAACTGCGTTAAAAGGAGGTACACCCTAAAGGAGTCTTATGCGAGAGTCCAATTATCCAAGTTTATGATTTTCGGATGGGAGGATTGAGCCTGGGGCAGTTCCAGGAGATACAGTTTCGCAAGTCACGTGATACAGAAGCTACGGCCGGGTTTTTCTTAATTACCAGGCAGTAGAGTGTTCCTTGTTGCGGCTGACTCCACGGAATAACAAAACAATACTAAAAATGAATGGTTTTGGTTTTTGAAATATTCTTATGACATTTATTGATTTTGCCCACTATTTTATATTATGATCGGGATAGGAGTTCGTTCGAATTAGCGTAGGAGATATTTAATTTACGCTAATAGCTGATTGTGGAAAATTAGAGATAAAACCGTGCTAAAATTTGTTATTTAGATAAGCTAATCTTAGCGTTGTCTTCCCGCCGTTGACCTTGCATCTGTTCCCGTGTATTCCAGTTGTAGTGGTGTGCGACTTGCAACCAAGCTCTGGGGTCTCGAAGGCAACGCGTCTACCATGTCATCCCCTCACAGGCGACAGACTCCAGTCAACATGGAGGAGCAAAATGGAGACGGCCCTATGGGGGAGGGTACGCCGTTGCCAACGGAAGACGACTCTTCTGGTTCAGGAAGTGGCAGCGACAGTGACGAAGAGGAGATAGAATGGATGGTAACGGCGCGGGAAAAGCGATCAACCGCTGGAAACCGATTGACATCTCTCATTCAACAAGAGGAACCCGACGACGACCTTGAATTGCTTTTCGCGGAAGACGACGACGATGCAGGTTTCGAAGACGCTGAGGCAGACCAATCAGATGTGCAGATGGACTCTTCGGACGACGACGACGATCAAGGTCCAGCTGCAGGCGCAGACGATTTTGACGGCGAGAAAGAACTACAACGGCAAGCTAAGGCGGAGAAGGCCAAGAAGCGCAAAAATGATGGCATACCCATTTTCAAGAAGAAGGTTAAGATCGATCCTACAGCTTCAGAAGCACCCGCTCCACGACCGAAGAAGAAATCTGAACGCGCATCATGGATCCCCACAGCGGAGGAGCTTCCTACTCGAGCATCGCAGAGAGGAACTACGAAGCAGCAAAAGAAAGCGTTGCATGCCCAGATGGTGGATCGAGAGTACAAGAGACTGAAACAATTGGCGAACATGGAGAAAGCAGCTGCGGCAAAAGAGGCCGCGAAGAAACCGGCAATGACGCAAGAAGACAGACTACGTGAAGCTGCTAGGGTGGAGAAGGCCAATTCGAAGAGTTTGAGTAGATGGGAACAGGCAGAACAGGAGCGAGAGGAGGAGCAAAGAGCAAAGCTTGCTGCGTTAAGCAATCGACATCTCGAAGGACCAGTCATTACGTGGTGGAGTGGTCTTGCACAGTGGGCGGGTGGACGGTTGAAGCAGGTGGGCAAGAGTCTCATGATTGAAGACCCCAAGGAGAAGCCAGCCACCAAAAAGAGGAAGCTTGCGGAGATGGAGGCCGAATCTGAAGCCACGCCCGTAGACGCACTCAAGTCGGGTGAAGATGCTCCGCAATCCATAGCTGGTCAACATGAAAGTTCAGACCAACCTATGGAGGCGCCTCCTTCTCTTCTAGAAACCGGCTTAGCAGAACGTCCGAAGACTTCAGATCACGCTTCATCTCCGTCAGGCATAACTCAGCCAGAGTCAGTTCCCGCCAAACCCAAGCCAGAAGTTGAAGCTATGCAATCACAACTGCCACCCCCGCAATCAACACTCCTACCGCCATCAGGTCCATTACAACCACCGCCTTCTCAAGGCTATTTGCAACCCCCTCCACAACCTCTCCCCATCTTAGCACCACCTCCCTCACACCCGCCATTCATCCTCGCACCGCCACAACCCTGGCAACCAAACCTTCTTCCTCCACATTCAAGGACTGCACTCGACGGGTCCGTTCCCGTCCCAGGTTTGGGCTACGCTCTACCAAACACTCAAATACCCCACACAATGACCCACCAATTAAACCCCTTCGCATATAATACACCGGCTCCTCCAGTCCAGCCAGATGTTCCACCTCCACCCGCTCACGAGACCACGAGTAGAAATCTCCTGATTTTGGCAAATTTCGACGACTTGCAGGTGAAGAATAAGGATGTGCAAACACAGATCTTATTCGGGAGGAAGTTTCTCAAGGCCTCAAGTACATCCCCTTTCTCTTTTCAGTTCAAACAAGACTGACGCAACACAGAACCCAAAGCCCACTCCCTTTGCGCCATAACTTCCCATCCCGCCAAATACCGTGATCCACAAACCGGCCTTGCGTATCACAATCTGTACGCCTATAGAGAGATCCAGAAACTTAAGAAGGGGGAATACAAATGGAGCGCATTGGTTGGCGCTTATGTTGGTGCTGGAACATTTGCGGCGCACGGGGTACCGGTGAGGTTCTTAACGGGCAAGATACCTCCGAGTCAGGCCAGCCAACTCGCATGATTGTATGATATTGTATGAATGATGTATTAATGATGAGTTTGTGTATTATTCATATCAAAGCGATGCTGAATGCTTCCTGTACCGTCTGGTTCCTGCTTCACATACCTTCATTCCCTTCCCCTTCCCTCATACAGACATGGTGAAATGGGCTCCAGTGAGCTAGACTTTGCAATTAGTTGGGAGGTTTCACAAATCTGATCCAACGAGATGATTGGAATTTAAGACTCTGGCAGGCGAATTCTGTATCAGTAGGCGACACAGCCAACAGGACAAGTTAGATTCACATTGTACGAGTCAGGAAATGCATCCATACCGGGAAACTGTAGCAAGAATCGGCGAGCACGTGATACCCTTTCTCCATTTTGAGAACAGAAATCATCAGCCTCAGTTGCTCGGAACAATGTTATCTGAAGTACTGATACCGATGATTGTTGATCAAGGAAGATCCAATGAGAGCAGTCAATTCAAGAAGGTATGAATGGCTTTGTTATATTTTGAAAGAAGAAGACTGATGTGATTGTTTACCAAACACCAGCCTTTGTCTGAATCCGATTCTCTGAAATTTCCATGGACCATTTGGCTGTTCCCCAAGAAAAGTGAGTAATCAAATAGAATTCAGACCAAAGACCTACTAATTTCTGTTCAGCCAATGCACGTTCCTAGGACAGTAAGCTCATCAGCTTATAAGATGCTGGATCTTCTCACCTTGTTTCATCCCCAACCCATCCATCCGTAAGGCAAGTCAGGAGAGCTTCCGGTAAACTTGCAATACGTTTACCTTCTACAGCCAAAAGCACTCTTCTAGCAGCATTTACTGACAGCGCTCTTTCGACATCTCGTCTCCAGCATCATCAAAAATGCCTTCTACGCGCAAGTTCGTCAAGAATCAGGCGTCTACAGAGATCGCGCAGAACATTAACCAGGAGTCTCGACTTCAGTTCCTGCTGCCGCTCATTCATGAAAATTACAGAGAGAGACGTCTAGTTAAGCACTTGGTCCGCTCCAAGCCAGAATCCCAACCCGAGAAGCGACCTAGGAAATCAGCTAAGAACAGCAGACGAAAGCATATGGCGCAGGAATCCTACATCCAACGCTGCGTAGAGAAGTACGAACCCTTCATACAGCGGACGCAAAGCCATGGACACTACCCTCTCCGAGTTCGTGATCACAAGATAGCGAAGCGGGCGCCGAGACGTGGTGCACCGCGCGAGTATATCGCAGATCCAAGATTCGACGATGAGGATTGCCCGTTGATTCCGACAAAGGTTTTCACTCAAGGACAACATGCGGATACAGGGAATTCTGGACTACATGAAATGCGGACCTACGAGAGTGTATACACAGCCCTACCTGCACCCCCACCGTCAGAGGCCAGCTCAGAGAGTACTGTAGTACCGAAACGGAACGGCGTCAATCGTGCCAAAGATCTAACTCTGGACATTAAGCCGTGGGATAGGCTCAACGACCAGACCGACAATGTACCCCGCCGTGCGATCACTCTCCACAGACCGCTCCGACGCCGAGACACTGAAGAATTCTGGACGCCTATCATGCGTGTCTGGCTTCTAGGATTCGCGTTCGTACTCAGCTCTTTCGCAATTCTCGTCTTCTTGCTCATCTTCGACCCCCTCTTCATGGATCGTATCCTAAAGTACTTGGAGTAGATGACTAGGTGAGTCTGATTCTTTTCCGCACTCCATTGGACTCTGGGATGATTGAAATAAGTAAAAACATGCGGGAAAGCGTAAAACCGCAAAATAACAGTTTCAAAATAATGGGTAATATATCTGGTTATTTTGGCATTGATTGTATTCTTGATTTCGTATGTCGCCATTGTCAGTGGGAACCCCCTAATTGGTTAGCCTGTAGCTTTGTAAATTGATAGTATTTCCTCCTTACCAGTCTTCTTGTTCCTTTTTGATTCCTTGTCTATCACAATATAACGTCTATCCCGCCGTGCCGAAAAAGTGATAGGCACTTATTAGATTTAAAAGCGTCTTAAAATCTATACATACGTCAACATATTCTATAAACCTTTATAAGTTATGTTTCTATAGCTACTCCTAGAGACCCTGAGCCTCTTCTTATTGAAAATCGCATTTATATAAACTGATTTAAAATACAGTTAAGGTCGGAATGAGGATGCACGGACCTACCGAGGTCTTGTAAATGTTATTCAAAATAGCTTGAAATCATATATCCATGATACATACTCGTAGACACATGCTCGAGATCCTGAAAATAAATCCCGGTCTATGCTGCCGATGCGGCGTTACTACCCCTCTGTGCCGGATGGAAGGACATATATTGTATGTAACTTAAACTCAGAAGCACGCTTCTCTGGGAGCAGCGCCACACTTCCAGGCCAAAGCCGTGTAAAGATGCCACTCTCCGGGTCTTTTCGAAGCCAGATACAAAGAATACTGCTATTGCGACTATTTCTAGCGCCTGAGCGACAGATCAGAGCTAGATATTTGCTAGATCTTAGAAATGCATCGTCACCTGGCGTTAAATATGTACCTCGGAGGCGCTTGAAATCAAAACGTGTAGTGGCTAGTGCGTATGGCTGAGGTACTTCATTCCCTACCACATCTTGTCTCAGAAGCGGCAGTCCAATGAGCAGTCCTCTGCTAGTCAGTGCAGCTGGGACGCAAAGTTGTTGATCCGGCGTTTTGTACTCTGAAATGACTTGCACGGTGTCTTGTATCATTGCTTGAGACCGCGAGGAAGTTTCAAACTCGGAGGGTGAGTGTGCAAGCAGCCCGCGTCGGAGAGAGTCTGATCCTCTACTCTTCCAGGCGAAGATTGTGTAATCTTCTGATTGTTTCATAATCTCTTCTTGCAATCGTATGAAGGCCCGGTTTCCCTCTCCATACAGCATTGGCATAAACACATTGAACAATCCCATAAGAGAGTATGCAACATCTTCAATACGTGACGTTAATCGCTCGGAAGCCCAGGACATCCTCTCGGCCACTGTCAATTTGGTCGGATCCGCTCCGCGAAGCACGTCGGGGTCGATTCCGGTAATGTCGGAGATCTGCTGGCAGAGATTATCTTTTGATCCAATTTTTTCCCACTTCAAGTCGTAGAATTTAACGATAGCAGGGGCAATGAGTTCCTCTGTATACAAAACAAATTAAGTGGTACTCATGGCGGGATGGTCTATTGCACTCACGTAGAGTCCAGCCTCTTTTGAACCACTTGCACGATGAGAGTTGTGATAGTGGACTTGACCCGTCGTAGTCTTCCAGATATGTGTAGCAAACACCGGCATTTTTGTACCACTTGTACATTGAACAGATGGCCTCCTGGAGTTCGGCACTACTGGTCTTATCTATGCTACCGAAATTGCGTTGATTAGAGTTGGGGTTATGATGTAGTTGCACATTTCATACGTACCAGCAAGTATCAACCCATAAGTACTTGTAGCCATCACGAGCTGCTTGTTCACAGCAACTCTTGATCTTCTGGTAGCCTCTCCTATCTGGAGCCTTGCCCACAAGAATATCTTGGAATGATACTTCGCTAACGCTCCAAGTATGGGAAAGTATAGCGTACGACGGCGCCTCCTGGGGAGAAAACGTTTCGATAGTAAGAGGTCTTGAACCCACGGCCAAAAGGCGCAAGCCACTGCTCTGGTTGGTGATTCCCATAATCTCCTTCTGGAGACGCTGAAATGCAGCCTCGCCCTCTCCATAAATCATCGGCATATTGATACCGAATAAGCCCATCAAGCAGTACGCTTTGTCTTCGACGCGTGTAGTTGATCGAGTCGCAGCCCACGACATCCTTTCGGGCACGCTATATTCATCCGGTCGTTTCAAATGATTCAATACCTCGATAGGTATAGCGGTGATATTTGATATGAGGACTGCCAATTGAGCTTTGGTTCCAATTTCGGTCCATCCTAAAGTGTAAAACGTAATATTACGTGGGGCTATGAGCTCTTGAATCGTCCAGCCCCGACGAAACCATCTGCTTCGACAGAACTGTGGATTCGATGCCGCAGTTGCCAAATTTGACTCGACATCTACGAGATATACGTAGCATACAGTCGCCTCCTGATACCACCGATACATCGAGTTGATAGCTTCTGTAAGCTCTGCGCTGCTTGTTTTGTCGATACAACACGTGTCCATCCAAAAGTATTCCAAACCATCCTTTATGGCTTGTGCCACGCCATAATATATCTTTCGATAGCCAGCCTTCTTTTCCTTGCCTTTTCCACTTATCATGTCTTCAAAGCTTACCTCGTTAGATTCCCAGGTATGAGAAATTATGGCATATTTGGGAATCCAGGGTGCGGGAAATTCCTCAAGCCTGAACGTTACACAGTTGATCAGACGCATTATCAGGCCAGGATTTTAGGCGCCAAAAGGAAAGAGTATTGTCCGCGAAATTTTGAGTTGCGGAATTGGCATACATGCGAAGTGATTATTAAGTTGCATGAGGATGTTGGATTGAGGCTGGGTCGAATCGACTCAGCTGAACTATGACAATGGTCACATGGACGCCAGGCCACGTGGGTTTTAGGCGCCGAAAGGAAAGAGGATTGTCCGCGAATATGAAGTCGCGGATTCGGCATATATGCGAAGTGATTACCAAGCCGCAAGAGGATGTTGGATTGAAGGCTGGGTCAAATCGACTCAGCTGAACTATGAGGCTGGTCACATGGACCCCAGGTCACGTGAACGTTAGGCGCCTGTACTTAGGTAGATCATTTCCCTCACACGGTAAAAAGTTATCTTCTTTAGACGCACCACAAATATAGAACAGGACATTACTTCATTCCCATAATGCCATCCCAGTTCCAGTCTACAACTCAAAACCGTCCCCAGGGTATACAAGTATGTAGGAGGTAAAGCTAATTAACCGTCTCTGTGTTCTAAAACGCATCCTATCACGTGTCGATTCTATAATCTTACAATCACAAATCTTTTCTTCGTAATTCTATAAAGTTCAGGCTTAGTGACATGTGTAGTGTTATCTGCACTGAAGTTGGCAGGAGGTTGTCGCCAATGCGGACGCCAAATCCAAGCCTCCCCGAAATCTCCAAATATCCGCCTCTATCCAAACAGTGCAATCTCGTGCGATCGTCTAGTATCTCTAAGTTCTATAGTGTTCTAAAGTTCTAAGCAAGGTCTACCCCTCCAGTGGCACCGAAAGTTTTCTTGAGATCGCCATAGATGGAAAATTGCCCGGCGGTGATGGCACCAACCATGATCATACGAGTGCCAACTCCCGTGAAAGAGCCCCTGACGCCGAGCTCTTTCGCAATCTTGATCAGGCGGGTGACGGTGCCCTCCCCGGGGGCGCCTTTGGTCTTATTGATCTTGCTCAACATGGTGTCAGCAGGCTGGGAGATGATCGCCGCTGCGAAACCGGCAATGACGCCGGAGCCCAGGTTGACGCTGGTCTGAACACCGTTCGAGGCAGTCTTCTTGTCGACCATGGTGTTGTAGATGAACTCAACCACCTTCTCCTGGACCGCAAACTTGGCCATGGTGTATGGTACCCTGGCGTGAACTCGTTAGCGATGCGCCGGATAAACACGGAGTTAGCAAGGAGATAAGGAAAGGGGAGGAATTACTGTTTGAACAAGATTGGTCCAAAACCCGCGTAGAGCGCTCCAACACCTTCATTCTTCACGATCTTGGTGAAGCCGCTGACAAGTCCACTGGCATACGTGGGCTCTGAGACGAGACGGATACGGGTGGCCTCCAGCGGACAGAGAGCAATATCAGCGAAGAACTCGGCAAGAGCTGAGGATCCGAGATAGACTGCCGTTCGGTTTTGCGAGGCGGTCTCATATCCGAGAAAATCGACCGCTTGTCTCTTGAAAAGCTCGTATCCTCCAAATTTGAAGGCGCCCTGTAGGAAGTATCCAGCGGCCGTAGGGCCAAAACCCGTTAGTAGAGCAGACGCTCCTTCCTTAGCTATGACTTGTCGGAAACCTCCAATCATGCCTTTGTTGTAGGTGAGCGGGTCAAGTTGCATTCTGGTCTTGACGCTGCGTTTCGAAGAAGTCTTGTCAGTAAATTGCATCGCAGCATATACAGCGCCTGCTCATTCTCGCGTATCGGCGACACCTATCCAAGACGGGGTCACGAACAGAACAGACGTAAATTCAGAAGATTGATTGCGCTGGGACTTACACGTCAACTGGAGTGAGACCGCCATGAGTTACTGCACACGATATCGCGCCTGCCAATGCAAACCTGGAGTATAATTGAAGACCAGTGATCTGCGCCGGGACTGGCTTGAGCGCCTCGACATCAATTGAAGCCATTGCGGACGAGGACGTATATATCCCCAGAGAGAGGAGATCGAGGTATGCAGGTAGGATGCAAAGGTACAAATCGCAAAAACACAAATGACGCAATTCGCGACAGGTAAGAAGAACCAACAAATACGTCGGAAGAGGGTTTATAAAATGCTCATTTAGAATTAAAAGTGAAAGCCGGAAATAAAAGTTGGGAAGTTATGTTAGCTGCGCACAGGTAGACAGGGTCACTTTTTCGCTTTAACTTGATCGGAGGATGTTAGGAACTTTCCGGCAAGGTACGCCGATAGCGTATGATAGCCGTTACAACACAAGAATGACTTCCTAGCATTTAAAACTCGACGGTCTTCGGAGTATATATAATCGTTCTATAACTTTCAGATAGGCTGCAATGACGCAGTTGACATGTTCGGAATTAATAACTCAGCGGTATTCAGGGGAGGCATATATGATATGGAATAAAACGATATGTTGAGATTTTTATATATTCACTGATTTAGAGTCGGAAACGTCATTTCTTTGGGTGGGCGGAGATAATGAAACGTTCTTTAGATCATCAAACGTTTCCAAAGGTACTGAGCTGTATCGTTTGCTATGTAACCTGCATAGCATACCGTTATTTCTACACAGACAAAATAATAAGCAACGTCCCCAAAGTCGGAAGAAAATCCTCGACGCCAAATCCAAATCTGCAGCCGGATTCAAATTGAACACCAACACCAAATCAAATCCCCATTCCCAATACCAATTCAAATTTCCAAACAGGCGGAACTGTCCGTACGTCTTTCCACGACCCATGCCCATCTTGAACGGCTACTAATCCCCCAAGTACAAGTCCATATCCCAAGGAACCTCACCTCAAAAGAAAGGCAGGCGCGATGAACAGCAGCTGTAGCACTCCTCGCTTCCCCGAAGACGTCGAACTTCAGCTGCTTCTATAAAACTGTGGCAGGCCTGTGCATAGGTGCGATTATAAGTTGCGTATTGACGCTGGCGATGGTGACGGAATTCCTACGGGTGGATTGGGATGCGGAGTGGGAAAGGAAAGAGGTGGAGATGGCGAGGAACAAGGCTGTGGCTAGAGCGGAGATGGAAAGGAACGAGGCGGTGGCGAGAGGGGAGGGACCGTGATTCGCTTTATTTATTATTAACCTCGCGAGAACTTAGTTGGGGCATCTTCGTGTTTCGGTTGATGGGATTGTGGACTTGCTGGGGTTTATGTGAATATACAAGAGGTTAATGGTACGGGGCATGTCAAAGAGGAGATCTTTGAAGCTTGCTCTCTCGGGCGGGAGATGCGAATCTGGCGGGTTCGATCCCATTGTATAAGAATGTTTCGAGGACTGGGCGAAGGACGGCTATGTGGAGGAAACGTACCTCTGATTCTGTGACTTGTAAGATCCTCGACTAAGCTGATATATACACTTTCTCAAGTACCGCGGCTTCTCGTCCGAATAGATCAGTGTAGCCAAAAAAAAAAAAAAAAAAACCCCCCGAATATCTAAGGACTAAAGAGGAATTAGGACAGGCAAGTAAGAGAATCGTGAGATCAACAAGCCTACTAACTTACCCACCCCCACCAACCGTACAACACTTTAAAGAACCGGGCGAGTACTCACTCGTCCATTCACCATCGGTGAATAATGATAGTATTAGGGTTTGGCAGAAGACAGGGACTCGAAGACAGAGAAGCACGCTTGAAACATCGACAGTGCTCACTTGATAGATTGTCTAAATTTTCAGACCGTGGGGTGGATGACAGATTCAATGACAGAGTATGACAGGCGCGGAGCCAGAAACAAGAGGCGGAGAAACCAGACATCAACAATCCACTCTCACATTACCTACCTAGTTCCATATCGCCCCGTCACTTTCAGACAGGTAGGTATGTCAAGGCCATCAAGGCCGTTATATCTGATGGTGGTGTAGATTGCGTTCTTGTACCACTGCAGGACGAGGATGAGGATGAGGAGGTGGATCCCGATGCTGTCCTCACCCTGGTTCGCTATTGGTGCGATGGGCAAGCAGAATCCCCGGACTTCCGGGTCATGGATATGCACTCGGGGACGACGAGGACGAGGTGTCGAGTTTGTTGGATCTCGTGGGGCTGCGGGTTGCTAGTGTCACACATCACCTCATATCAGTACAAGGGGAAGAACGAACAAAGAGCTATTTACGGTAGGACAGGGTGACTTGACTGGTCTACGGCATCTGGCGTACAAAGAAGGATAAGTGTATTTTCTATTGTGGCGTCTATACAACGAATGATACACACGCGCCCTTTCATCTAAACCCAACACAAAGGGGGTGGTTGTAATCTTGTCTATGATATCCAACAGAACCAGAACCTCTCGACACGGGGAGAGTATGATGTCGTACCAAAACTCCGGAAATCAAAACGAAAAACGCCAGATGCCCTTCTATACATTCGTGAGAGGTCTAGCATGTGGAGTTTCTAGCTTTATGTACGGAGGTGTGTCGATTGAGCGTACGGGTGTGCAGAACCCGAGCTGGGGAAGAGATGTGCGGTGAGTCAACGTGGGAGGAGAGACCGTCTAGCCATCTGCGAGAAGTGGCAGGTTTGCGCGTAGTTGCGCGGACTGAGATAAGCGTCGTCGAGCGTCGAGGTTGCGCGATGATGACATCGCCGTGGCCATGGAGCTGATGGGCTTGATGTCCTCCTTCTCCCTCACCTCCAGCCTGACCTCTGCGATCTTGCCGTTTGTGAGATCCCTCGCGGCGGTCTGGCCGGGCTTGTTGTAGAGGTTGCGGAAGAAGTATACGCCGCTTCCCTCCTGGCCCTCAGACTCCTCGACGAACTTGCACGTGCGCTGGTTGTTCCAGAACGCGGTCCAGAAGCTGGTCTTGGTGTCCGCCTTGTAGTGCTGGCCCATTACCTTCTTGATGTGGATGGAGGCTTCGCCCGCGTGGTAGAAGGGGATTGTGGAGACGAGGTGGTGGCAGACGTGGGTGCCGATGATGTCGTGAAAGAGGTGGGTGTCAATGAATCCGAGGTCGCGGTCGATGGTAGCCGTGGCTCCGCGGGCAAAGGTCCAGGTCTTGTTATCGTAGTGAGGCATGGAGGCGTCGGTGTGTTGGAGGAACGTAATTGCGACTGCGAGGTCAGTACTCGTTCAGAATCAGAAGACCGGGGAATGAGACTCACCAATCCAGTTGTTCACCCACAACCATGGCACACCCCAAAGAACGATCACATTCCAGCTTCCAAAGACCTGTCCAGCCCAGATCAGGGCTCCAATCATCGTGGCAACTCCCACGTCGCTCAACAAGATCAAACCGAGTTCCGCCTTCTTGAAGAACACGCTGTCCTCTCCGAAATAGAAATGCATGATCTTCAGTCCTGTGGCACCATCATAACTCTGACCGGTCAAGTTGAAGAGCAAGTACCCAGGCCAGCCGAGAATCTGGTGGATGAAACAATTCCATAGAGTAGCAATGGGGCTGTCCTCTGCCAGCTCCGCGAACTCGATCATGCTTGCCTGAGCCTTCTCGCCGAAGTTGCGATTCAACCACGACTCCCGCGTGTGAGGAACAAAGGCCGTGTCCTTATCCATGTTACCGGTGGCCTTGTGATGCTGGGAGTGGGAGAGACGCCAGCTGTGGAAGGGAACGAGGAGGAAGGAGTGCATGATCAGACCCATGGTCCAATTCAGCTTCTTCGACTTCGAGAAGGCTCCATGTCCACACTCGTGTGCGAGGATCCAGATGCCGGTGAAGACGAAGCCCTGCACCGTTGTGTATGCCACCCAAGCCAGGAATCGGAGGGATTGGTTGGGGAGGAGAGGGATGTAGGTTGTCGCGAGGTAGATGAGGGCGGAGGTGTAGAAGAAGTCTCGCACGACGTATGCCATTGAGCGCAGGATGGAGGGCTTGAAGCAGCGGGCGGGGATAGCATCGTGGATCTGCTTCATGGTGAAGGTGGGTAACTCGAAGGCATTGCCGTTCATGTCGAGATGTTGGGCTTCTTGGGATTGGGAAGCCATGTTTGCAGGCGCGGGCAGAGGTGTTTTCGTTGAGGCCATTGTGTCTCTGTTGTCTCTAACGTGTCCTTCTTCATTCACCCAGAACCTGTGAGAGGACGAGAGACAATAAAAGACAAAAAAAGACAAAGTGAAGGCAGAGTTGACAGAAGGGGGGAGGGGTGGAAGAGGAGACGTGGGGAGAATGGAATATATACTCGACCAAATCTCAATTTCAATTTTCTCCAGTCCTGGTGGCCTGCCCAGTCCGTCCAGCCCAGTCCAGTCTCGAATACTGTATGTGGGCGCAGCCTCTGCCGCTCCATATTTTCCCTCAACCCTTTGGCGGACACGGGCCACCCCAGCGGGTATCCAAGCATTCGGGAGCCGGGGTCTCCTCCTTTCCTACCAACCACGGAGAGTAAATAGTAGATTAGGAAGTAGTAAATAGTAAATAAACAAAGAGAAGCGAGCGAGGAGCGAAGCGAGGGAGGTTCGTAGAGTGAGAACGTGGAAGAGCGGTTCTCCTCGTAAAGATCGATCTCTGGTCGGTGAATGAAAGAAAGGCTGCAGCTCAACGCTCACATGTGAAGGGCATCTCTCGCATTGGCAAATAGGGAAATTTCATGCGTCTGCATCTAGGGTCTCCGATAGACCAGATTCGGGTAATGCCTGACTCGTCCGGTCATGTTATTGGCTCGTCTATAATATGAGCTAGGCATTTACACGTGTTAGAGCATTCTGTCCCAAGCAAGCCCCTGACGATCAAGAAGGGTTACTGAGGGAGGCCTAGCGATGTACGCTAGTCCGAGAAGAGGTTAGCTGGCTCCAGCCAGAAGGGTCGGGTCTTCCGTCCGCCCCTTTCCATCGTCGGATGAATCTGACGGGGAGGCGAGATAGAGGTATCTTTGTATCTTTGTATCCTCATACTACATACTATGAACTCCTTTCTGCACCTTAATATGCCTTCTGTGGCCTAAGCATCTCTCCCTCCCTTTCCCTCTGCATGCATCCTTTTCAATACTTTGTAGAAAGTCTACAGCTTTTGCGCCAGTCTTATCACCATGAAATAGTACATTTACAGTTCATGCTTCAGAGGACAACAGCAGCCTAACGCAGCTCAACGAGGTCCAGCAGAGTTGTGATTCGAGACAGGCTAACGGGTTCTGAATGCATTTGGCCGGAGTTTGGTTGTATTACACGATTGATAACTAGCAATATGACCAATGTCTCGCATCATATATCCTTCCATCCGTCGATGTTGCCCATCTTTCGATTTCCCTTCCTTCCTTCCCTGAATCCGAATTGTTCGCGAAGTATAATCATACACGGTCTTCAAGATAAGATTTCTTGATGGTCGACTTCTTCGAATACGATCTCGGGAAACTTCCCACTCGGTCCGTCCAACAAGTCCGTTTTCTTGCCCTTCACCACCTGGTCAAAGAAAGCACCAATGTACGTCCCCAAGATTTTCAATGCTCTCAATCCATTAATACTCCCCAGCAACTCTTCCACCTCAGATGGCAGCTGCCCTTTCAAGCCAAGCACATCAACAACAGCCGGGAAATCAAGAAACGTCCCATGTGCGCTACCAGTCAGCTCCAGGACACGCTTGAATCCTGTCAGTTTGGGCCAAACAGCACTCCAGGATGCATCAGTGGAGATATTCTTGCCCTCGTGCGCGAAGATTAGAAACGGACTAGACAATCCCGACTCGACCACGCTGCCGAAGAATGTCCCATCGAGGTTGATCCCACCTACAAGACGGTCATCTTCGAGCATGGCTTGAGCAGCCGCTGCGCCTCCGAGGGAGTGGCCGAAAATCCCCACTTTCTTGGTATCGAGCTCCAGTCCAGGAATGAGAGAGCACGTGAGTGAAGGGTGTGAGAGTTGATCGAGGACGAAGGAGATGTCCTTTACGCGGACGGAAAGGTCGAAGAGGATCTGTTCATCCGTCTCAATGTCGGCTCCCGAAATGGTCGAGTTGTCGGGATAGACGACAATGCCTGCGTCATATGGGTGGTCGATCGTCATCACAGTGAAGCCTTGGCTTGCTACTTGTTGGGCGAGTGCTGAGTAGTAAAGTCGTGGGTCTCCTAATCCTGGCGAGAAAAGGAGTAATGGATACTGTTTCTTATGCCTTTCTGAGGCTCGCATCTCTTTATGCCGGCTCTGCGATGACTGGTCGGGTGGATGCGACCCATGAGGACAAGTCTGGAGATATAACAACTCGAAAGCGCCAGCTGGGATTCCGTAAGGCGCTAGTTGAGAATCAGTCCAAGCTGCTGTGGTCGCATCCATATACGACGTGGGCAATGATAGACAGGTCGCAGGGTGAAAGATCGATATCATGATGCTTCGATGAACTGGTATGGGAGAGTAAAGATCAAGCCGACTATGGTCGGTAAGCTGAGATATAACGAGGGTCGTGTTGAATGGTCCAGATGGAATTGGAAAGTTCACTGCGAGAGTTGTTGAGACGAGGAAGGCATTGACAGAAGCTGCTTCTACTAGAAGTCTTCGAATCAATGAAAATGCTTTAATCATCATAGTAGCTGGATATCGGACAGAAACAACAGATGTGGAACGACTTGTCTTGTAAGGAGGACAACGAGGGAGAGTGGTTTGTTTTATGTGAAAGCATCCACTCTAGCGAAACGAGTAACATGATAAATGCAAGTCCATCATTCTCCACTCTCTTGCGCATCATCTCCGTCATCTCGTGGCTCATAACAGAGATTTCGTGTACTTGACCTTGCCAGATGCGCAACTCATGAAATGCGTTCAATCGCTTCCCTTTGGGGAAAGGTTGAGTTCCATCGAAAACGCCACAACCGCCCTCTCTAAAAGATCCATTCCTTTTCTCGAGCGAATCCCTATCACGAACACGTCGCATTCATATCGAAGAAGCCCGTTTATTGCTTTCCATAGCAACTTCATACTAGACCTTTGCGAGAGACCTTGCCACTATACCTGCCGCGAGGTCTCATTCGATGACTTCCAGGCTCCAGCTCAAATTCTCTTCCCGATGGTCTTCCAGGCGTTCTTATATTTCTTCTCCTGGATCTCCCACGAGCTCTCATTTGAGGGCTTGTCAACTCTAACCCCTCGGACAAAATGTCTGGTCTAGGACCATTGGACCGGCGCAGTCTTCGAAGACGATGTATGGCATGCACAAGGCGAAAAATCAAGGTTCTTGCCTTCTTCTTACACACGTGGGGGCAGAATTAATTGTATTAGTGCGAAGGAGAACCGCCATGCGTCTATTGCACCAAAAAGCGGCAGAAGTGTGTTCCACAGGCTGCTGATCCAAAGACCGATACCGTTTTCATCAACACTTGCGCTGCTTCTCTCTCGCAGAAGTGTGACGACCCTGCTTCATTCGGAAAGCGGAAGATTTCAAGGCTCCCTGATCCTACGCCAAAGCTGTATTTAACTGTTCCGCTGGATGATTCGGCTTTGTTCGTCGGGCACTTTTTCTCCGGATTTCTAGCTGCAAATCAGTTTGGTGGAACACTCGACATCGACACCATCGTTTCCCAGTTCCAAAGCTCGGCAAGTTTGTACCAAGTATCCATCGCTGTGGGCGCCCTTGATATTAGCAACAAGTCCGGACGAACGAGGATAGAGCGAAGTGAAGCAAAGCTAGGAGCATTGAATGCTTATCGAATATGCGTTGTCACGCTTCGGAATGAAATCAGCAACCGCGAAATCAAGCAAAGTGATGCTTGCCTGTGGACAACGTTTTTCTTGGGACTATTTGAGCTGATGTATGATGATACCGGCGAAGGCTTTGTGAAGCACTTCCTTCACGGCACATCCAAGATCCTACAACTTCGCGGTCCTGGCGCCCATCTTGAAGGTACTGGCCGTTCTTTTTTTCTCACCGTGAGAGTACTTGAAATTTGTCGGGCACTCATCTACTCGAACTATTCGGAGCCTACTTTTCTCTGTCAAAACGATTGGGTGGAAGTGACGAAACGGATCTGGGATGCCATTGAGGATTTGCATCCTAAAGAGCATTTGTTTGATTTGATGGTTTGTTGTTCTTCTTTAAGTGACCGGTAAGTACAACAATTCGTTCCTTATGCGGATATTAGTGCTGAGCCAATCTAAGCGTCGGATATGCTCTCGAAACAAGCTCGAATATCACATCCACGGACTTGCACAGCATACTTGAACAGTTTGCTTCTGAAGGGCTTTCGCTGCGACTTTCGCTGGATGAATGGCACAGAACCTTCCAAGAATGGATTCTAAGCGATGACAATCCTTCGGATGCTGGCCAATCCATCCTTGCCAATCTTTATTTCCATGCAATCTCGATATTTCTCTCCGGCATTTTTGACTATCGTTTTGAATTCAATCATCTTGTAGCACCCAGACTGCTGGAAAATCAGATCCAATACCACGTCAGCTCGATTCTTCTTGAGACCGAAATAGCTCTGCGAACTACGGACCTTGCAGGGGTCTTGTACTTCTTCCCACTTAGGGTGGCCGGCGCAAGAATCACGTCAAGGGAAGAAGGCGCGGCGATCGTCGCTATGTTAGAAAAGATTTCCTGGAGGAGTTTTATCGTTGCTGGAGCCTTTGTCTCGGATCTCAAGACTGTGTGGCTTAAGAAAGGCCTCCGAAATGAATTCAAAGCACAGAAATGACTAATGTGTGTCAATTCACTCAAGTTGCACCATGCATATGCTTGGCTCGTTCTCCACAGCTGCAAATGTCTGGATTCAAGTTCCTTCCGATTGTGGACTGAACCCCGGACTTTTAAGTCATTCAGACCACCTTTTCCTTCACTCCTACTCTTCTCAGGTTCCACTGCATACTCCCACTCTCAAAATCCGCTGCAACAAAGTCCGCGCAAGCTTCCAAATCAGTCACTGCGCTGGCATAAGCATTTACCGTATTGATATATCTACCCACACAAGGCACACCACTGAGCAAATGATCTCTCCATTCCGGTGCAATATCAGCCTTGGTCAACAGACCATGCTTTCTCGGCCTCTCAAGAATCTTGAGATCCGGAGTAGGCGCAGCAGCTCGCATGGCGCTCGGGCACAGGATTGACCATTTGATGAGATCCACCGGCTTAGACTGCAGCATCTTCATCGTCTGAATGTGCTCTCTTCCAAATGGAACACTGCCACGGATTAATGAGGGAATATCGAGGACCACCCCCGGTCCAGTAAATATGAACGAACTCACAAGTCGGCGAGGAAGTAAGTACTCGCAGGGTAATCCAACAAGCTCATCCCAGCCAGAAACCAGCACCTCAGCGCCTTCCCACCTCTGTCTCGCGCAGCCAGAATCGCTGCATCGGCCGCTGCTTCCGAGATGCGTGGCAGCGTCGAGATTCCCCAGGGGTTCAGCACAACCGTTCCAGCTGCGCAGACGAGGGCGTCGCAATCATTCTCGATGATAGCTCGATGCATGCCAGCCGTGTCCGTCGCGTCTCCTTGCACGATCGTGAGCGGTGACAGCAGATCCGGTCGCAGGAGAGACTCGAGTTTTGGCGTGTTGCGAACGTAGGCGACGATCGAGTGGTTGTGTGACAGCAGCGCGGGAATGAGCCGTAGGCCTAGGTTTCCTGTCGCTCCGAGGAGGAGGACTCGGAGTTTGGAGGACATCGTTGACATCTGAACCTGTTTGAGTGTAGGCAGGGGTGAACCGTGGGCAGGAGGTCTAGTTTTGGAAGGGGGTCGATCGATGCCATTTTGAAGCTTCTACCAAGCCCTTCTTATAGATGGGAACGTTTGCGAAGCTTGGAAGTCTTTGAGATGGACTGGTCATTGATCTGTTGTCGGAGTTGCTGTCGGAATCCTTCGTCCGACATTTCGTCCGACACGAGGCTCGCAGCCTTGCATGTGGAATGGGGTGCCTAAAACTGTCAATTAATTCTCAGGATAACTTCAGAATCTTGCGGTGGCTTCTAAGATGTCTAAACCGATGATGCAAGTTTATTGGAGCCGAGACAAGAAAACGCTTGATGAAATCTTGTATTCGTGCCAAGATCCCTTGCAGGTCGTGAACTCGGCGGATGCGGAAGGTTGTCTCGCGTAGCTCAGGGGCACAAACCGGTTCTTTCGCTAAGGTACCTAATGCTACGGTAGAACCCGCACCCGGAATCTCAGGCCAAACGAGTCCTGATTCTCGCTCCAATAGCCTATTGTCAGCCACCCCCGCACTCGAGTAGAGTAGCGACTACTCACTGCACGTGGAAGCAAAGCAACCCACGAGAAACAATCCGGGCTGCAACGATCACGGGGTGAATGTTGGATTGATATAAAGCTTATTTCATCAGCAGTCGATCAGATGTCTCCATTCATCACAAGTCAGTTCGAGCCTTCTCAACCTTCAGCAAACTTCACTATTTTCGGTATCACTTCCTCTAACCTCGCAATGTCCCACAAGCCAACCCTCATTCTCGTCCCTGGTGCATGGCATGGTCCAAATACTTGGGATAAAGTCACTGCCCTTCTCGAAGCACAGCAGTACAAGTGCATCACCGTGGATCTCCCGTCTGCCAACTCCGACCCCTCTGCAACCCTCCTGGACGATGTAAATGCCGTCCGAGGTCCGATCGTGACTGAGACCGAGCAGGGTCGCGATGTGGTTGTCGTCGTGCACTCGTACGGAGGGTTTGTCGGCCCCAGTGCTATCAAGGGACTCACTCGGCCCAAGGATGGCTCTTCATCGAAGACTCAATCGGGCCATGTCATCGGCCTCGCATACATTTCCTCTGGATTCGCTCCCACGGGAGTCGCGTTCCTCGAAGCTCTGGGGGGAAACCACCGCCGATCTGGAAGATCGATGAGCCGAGTGGGTTCGCCGTCCTAGTCGGCGATCCCAGGGAGGTTTTCTACCATGATCTGCCGAAGGAAGAGGGCGATGCATGGGTTCGGAAACTCAGGAAGCAGTCGCTGAAGTCTCTGACTGAGGGCGGAGAGCATGTCTATGCAGGATGGCTGGATGTGCCATGTTGGTTCTTGGCATCGACTGAAGATAAGGCGGGCCCGATCGAGGGACAAAGATTTGTTGTGCAATATGCAAGGGACGCAGGTGCAAGTGTAACGCTGAGAGAAGTGGCCAGCAGTCACTCGCCAATGCTGAGCAAGCCACAAGAGACTGTGCATTTCATAGTGGAAGCGGTGACTGACTTCGTTCAACGTAAGGCGTGATGTGGTTTCTGTAATGCTCGTTCGGACAGGAAAATGGGGACTGGAGAAAGGGGAAGAAATGTAAAAATCTGTAATAGTAGCATGAATATCAAGACCACTCAACTACGGATTTTCAACCATCAAGGCTTCAACCAAGAAGAAAGCTCCTTGTGAATTGTGAGGGATCCCACGAAAATTCATACCCACGTCTGTTTGAATGGCGACGTTTAATTTAATATTACAGTCTATTTAAAAGTATATCCCGGCTTGAGCTTGCGGGCGGGGCTCTATCTGCCTCTAAGTTACCAACATTACAATTCTCCCCTGCCCAGATGTAAACGCCATCCAGTGCCACCAAGAAATATAGGAAATAGATGTGCATGATCGATGCAGTGACGGTGAGGCAGCCGCGAATTGATAGGCATCTTTTGCCTGATCGTCGAACCGAAATGTCCGGGGGGAAACCATGGAATCAACATCCCAATCGTAAGCGTCTACTCCGCTGTCTTGCTCTGCTTCGTCCTCAACTTCATCAGAAGATAGACGAGGACATATCCGCTGCACGCGAACAGCGCCACGATCCCCGCATCTCTCCAGCCGTAGGAATACTGCTTCAGGTTGAGCCCGATCAGGTAGTCGCTCCCGCTTCTGTACTCGCAGACGCGACAGCTCGCCGTGGCGTCGGGGTTGACGAGGTTGGCGCGCGCGCCTATGCCGACAACGTAGTCCGCGAGGTAGGATGCGCAGGTCTGGTTGGCCGGGGGGTCGAAGATGGCGAATTCCTTCTCGGCGCAGTTGACGGGCGCGTCCCAGGTGGTGAAGACGAGGAGGGACCCCATGAGATAGTTGAAGGGGTTGAGGTAGTATAACCAGTACCTGGTGAACCTGATTAGCATATGGATGTCAACGACCAGGATGTGGAGTAGATTTACCTCCAGAAAGCCGTGATCTGAGCATATGGCACGAGAACTCCACAGAAGGAAACCAGCGTCCCGATGATGAGAGGATTAGCCAAGGAAGCGAACACGGCATTGGGTGCATAAGCAGCAACGAACTGACCAATGCTAGTGTATACAAACTCATACATAAGCATGACGAAGAAGGTCGATCCTGCTTTATGCGCATTGTTAGCGAAACCGACAGTGTAGTACCAGCAGATGTAGTATAGAACTGCGCAGATACAAAGATAAGGTATCTCAGAGACGATAAGACCCGTTACAAATGCGATCCAGGAATACATCTTGGACTTTTTCTCGCGAGCCTCGTATATGTCCCGGCGTTCAATGAACAGGGGTTGGAGTTGTGCGAGAACTCCCGGAGCGACGAAGATGAAGTTGAAGACGGTGAATAGACGGAGTTGAAGACCCCCGACATGATCGTTAATCATCCAGAAGGAAAACCCGTTGAAGAGGGCAGAGCCAATATGCAGCGCGAATTTGTTATTAATGTAATCGGTGTTACGCCATAAAGAGACGTTCATGCGCTGAGTCACGATCTTAGTTTGTTCCCATAAGGGCATCGCGAACTCAAAGCCATCATCGGAAGTACCAGGCTCCTTGGAAGCTGCATGGTTAATAATGCGGTCGAGTTCTTCCGTGGTGTGCTCGTACTCGGGAGATTCCAGCCAGATTTTGTTCCAATCTCTACCCTGACTGAGCGATCCGGACACGACATCAATCATGTGTTCGGCTGGATTTGTGTCTTTGGGACAAGGCGCATCGTAGCGGGCAAAATATTTCTTAACAACTGCTCCGTTATCACCGATGTCGCCAAAGTAGACGGTCTTGCCTCCCTTCGCGAGAAGAAGAAGGTTGTCGAACTGGGCGAAAAGCTGAGCACTAGGTTGATGGATGGTAACAAGAACAGCTTGACCGACATCTGCCAGTTTTCGAAGGAATCTAATAATATTGAAAGCGGCTTGTCCATCTAGACCAGAAGTGGGCTCGTCCAAGAAAATGAGTATACTGGGCTTCGAAACCAGCTCAACGCCAATAGTCAATCTCTTGCGCTGTTCAACCGAAAGACCGGCGCCAGTATTTCCAACAAGGCTGTTTTCAATGTCGTGCATCTCAAGAAGATCGATAATGGTATCAACGTATTTGAGCTTATCATCTCTTGAAATAGTTCGGGATTGTCGGAGAAGAGCAGAAAATTCTAGAGCTTCTCTTACGGTAGTGAGCGATTCGTGAACATCCAGTTGTTCACAGTATCCGGCAGAACGTTGGAAAGAGACAGAAAGAGGGCGACCGTCAACAAGAATTGAGCCTTTGATGGTGCCATCTGTTTTTCGTTGAGCTAGAACGTCAAGCAATCTGTGAAGAATTGGAGTCAGTGATATCGAAAGATGGTAGAAGCTAAAAGCTGAATCGATTCAAGTGGTTGGATTGTTAAAAGCCGAACAACCACGTAAAACGATTGAGCGACGAGAAAAATGAAGGCATCACAATGTACTCACGTGGTCTTTCCAGCTCCAGAGGATCCCATTAGCGCACCCAGCATACCAGGCTTGACCCAGCCCTGAACATTATCGAGCAAAACCCGATCACCGGACGGAGTCTTGACAGTATAGCTCAGATTTTTCCATGTGAAGACAGAAGTGTTCTGGATCAGATTTTCATCACTTTTTGTATCTTCCGACGATGAGCTCGAGTTGACGGGTCCCTCATGTTTTTCGGGCACTTTATCAATGACCTGCGATTCCTCATCGTTTTTCAGGATGTGCTGGTTTTGCTTCATTTTCTCGCGAGGAATGAGCAAGAAACCACTCTTGCCGCCGAAGGCCTCCCACTAGATAAGAAGACAATTAGTTCCTTCCTTATTGTAGCGCGTATGGATAGATAATGCTTACGTTATTTGTTGAATATATGGTGAGAACGACAAATAGCAGCCAGAAAACCCATACGATGCCGAAATTTCTCCAAATATTCGAGGAAGAGTATGATAGAGAGCGCAGATATTGCTCGCCAGTGACACTTGTAGCGCCCGGGAGGGCGCCTCCAACGCCTGTACAAGCTTGGAATGTCGAATCGGCATAGCCCGGACCGTTGGGGACAAGGTTTATGCCGACGCAGGGGATGACGGCGCCTTTGAATTCGTTTCCAAGAATAGCGGAAAAGCCATACGCGAGAGGATTGATCCAGTATATCCTAATAAAATCATTAGAAATTGGAGACAGCCAAATATGACGGCATTGTGCTACTTACCATACGAACCAGGGGTGCATGTGTGGCTTGGGAATCATGTAACCTGTATACATGATATAACATCCAATCATAAATCCAGAGACTTTAGATGCGCCATCGAAAGTAGAAAATGCGGCACCAATCCAGCGGAAGAAGGCGGTCATACACATGGCGGTGGCGAAGACGACGATCCAGAAGGTAAAGAATGCGCCGGCATCCTGTCGCAGCCCTACCATGAAGTATAAGACGAGAGAGAAGTGCGAGACCTGAATGAGGAGAACGGGAATATCGGCAGCGATCTGAGCGATGCAGAAAGCGGCCGGATGATATAGAGCAAAAGCTTTGTGCTTGGCGAGAACGGGACGACCAGAGAAGGAATCCGTGACTTCACTCATGGCGAGGAGACTGTTGAATAGGAGAGCCAGGAAACAGGCACCAGATTTGACGAAAAGACCAGCACTGTTTGCGGGAGCATTATAGAACAGAGATCCCGCGGTCAAAGCCTGGGCGAGGGTCGAAGCCTGCTTGATGATGAAGGTCGCTTTGTCTCCCCAGATGATTTGGTATTGGCGAGTGACACAAGCCCTCACTTGATTGGTGAAGCTGACAGTCAGTGGTGATTTACCTGGCAGGCCTTTATTTTTTTCATAGTCGACGCCTTCTCGAAAGTCCTCGGTTTGTTCCTTAGCGATCGCCGTGGTGGGAAAGTCGTAATCCGCCTCCATCTATAAGACAGCTATCAGTAGCCCTTCAATCAACCTGAATAATTACGAGTACTTACCTTAGCCTTGATACTGCTCTTCTCGTACACATTCCGAATGTCATCAGCGTTCCTCAGAAATCTGTCTTCGAAGCCCTGCTTGATTACACGCTCGGTCGGAACAGTGACACCAGTCAAGAAGTCAGCAATATTGGCCCCATCACGACAGACAAAGCCATGCTCCTCCATGAAAGGTCTGGCTTGTCTCATCGGCCCGTAGTAGATCTGCTTTCCCTGGTCGAGAACCAGGACCTTGTCGAAGAGGTCGTAAATCCCATTACCCGCTTGATACAGTGTAACGATTGAGGAGAGGCCGAACATATCAGTCATCGCTCGGACTGCTTTCGTGTATTCAAGCGCAGTGCTGGCATCAAGACCCCTTGTACTGTTGTCCCAGCAGAAGACACTACCCCTTGTGGCCATAGTCTCGATGATACTAACACGCTTTCGCTCACCACCAGAAACACCGCGAACAAACTCGTTGCCGACCTTGGTGTCCTGAGTGTGAGATATACCCATGGATTTAAGAAGGAAGTCCCGGCTCGCCTTTTGATACTCTAGAGGTGATTTGATATTTGAAGGGAGGTGGAAAGGCACCTTCATCCGTGTCGCAAAGTCAATAGTCTGTCCCACCGTGAGGGTTGGGAAGAACAGCTCTTCTTCAGTGTTCATCACAATCTGACCCCGGTACTGCTTTGCTTCCTTGTGATCCAGCGTGCCGAAATGGACATCGCCATCAACGTCCGCATATCCATCTCTCCTATTCGCCAGCATCTTCAAAAGCGATGTACATCCCGCGCCAGGGCGCCCAAGAACCAACAACATTTCCCCAGGTTTCACACATCCATGGCTGTTATCGATGATCGTCTTCAAGGGCGCCTTTTGCCTCGCTTCCTTGACGATCTGTGGGATGTTGAACTGTGATCCGAAGTTCTCATTAATTGCAGCGTCGGCACCCACGCCTTTGACGGTCAAGTTCGTCCAGGTAACGCCCAACTTCCGCCCATGGACGTTGTCTTTCTCTTCTTGGTCTGCGATGGCCCGAATATCTGGCATTAGGGACCAGTCTACTGTGCCAATCGGTTGATCCTCTCGGTCTTCGTCAGAGTCCTCATATGGCTTACTTCGCTTTCGCTCCAGGAATGCGGAGGAGTTAGAAAGTATCCGGGTAATGGCATTGCCATGGCCATGAGATTCAGGCACAACTGAGGCATAGGCCTCCGGCTCCGTAGCAGCCATGCTGGATGCGTGAAGTCCTCAATTGAGAATTCAAATGTCGAGGAGATCCAAGATTCGATATCTCCGAAATGGAAATGAAACCCCTTGGGGTGGTATTAGAGGAATGGGAAAGAAAAGACAGAGTATTGTCACACTCGAAGACGCAACCAGGAGAGACAAGAAATATCAACGGAACTGAGGAACAAAATCAAAATCAACATACGATAGGCGAGTCGGCGGGCGCAGAGTAAATAACAAAGGCCCCCTGCATGGAATGATCCACTTGTTACTCACAGCTGCACTCACTCTAGTCCATCTCCTCTGCAGCCACGTAACTCATCCGCTGTTGGTAGCGTCGGTCCTTAGCATTCTCCCTGCTTGCCAAGCAGCCAAGTAGACATGAAGACCTTGGGAGTTTCCAGCTCCGATGACTAAAGCATCCGTCGCCGAATGCTGAGACATGAGTGGTCGCATTGCACTGGGCAAGGGATGAGAAGGGGCTCTGGAGACTCGTCAATGCGCCCATGAACTTAGAAATCGGACCCAGTCAACAGGTAGATGGCGCCTCAGGATGCGGATCGGCCTCTACAGGATGTCCGAGGGAGGGTCGAGGAGGGACTTCCCGTATCGACCAGTCCAATAGAAAATGTAGATAGAAATGGTCCGAATGGTGCCAATCTTGCGCAATTCTTGAGAGCACCCACATCTGATGGGATGGATCAACGTGTGGCCTTACGAAAGCTACTCGGATACCTCTGGAGTCTGGAGGTGATGATGCAGACATCTGATACGAGGGATAGAATTTGGGCGATGGATGAGTAATCGGCGTTGCTGAGAAGTCGGAGCATCCGGACTCTTGGGCATGTCCGTGCCCACTGTTCTCTCATTGAATGCGCCTTTCTCATTGGATGAGCTCACTCACCTCTCAAGCCCTCGGTAGTCCCGGCTAAACTTTTTATCTGAAGTCTGGTATCTCCTATCGAAGGCCCGAAGAGCGAGGCATTAGTTCTTCGAGGCATCAACTGGAAGGAATCGGGATCATGTGATCGGATAGAGGATTGTATGTGTAGGTTGTCCAACAGCTGCAATCGGAAAAGAGTGCTTTTGATTTGGCTCAAGTCATACCGAATAGTAATTATAATGGCAAATGAACTAGGAGTCTTTTCCGCATCCCTTAAGGGCGGGTAAACAAGTCTCGAAAACGACAGCTTCACAAGTGCATAGTCTTTTACTGCCAAAATAATAACTCATTGAATATATAGATGTCAATCTGTGTGAGTCCGTACTAACTAGGTAGATCGTGACTGCTAATCATTTCTATAACATCTTTGTTCCCGACTAGAAAACCAAAATCGACAGCCGAAATGAAATTCCAGAGTATATTTAGATTTTTGTCGAAACCCGCAGGCGCCTCACATTATACCTCATTCCAATTCCGCATTCCTATCGTGCATGCCTACGCAACTAGAGAAGTCTGGCTCTTCTACATAATGGATGGAATTTTCTCCTCTTGTTATACTATTGAAGTACAGTAATTCCCAAGGTACTGAGGGGCAACTAAGATAGTAGTTCCTAGGCCCATAAACAAATAAGAGAGATATAAATTGCAATATATAAATGACGGCGGGCGCCTATTTTACCAAAGTACGTTCCTATTAGTTTCCTCTATACTATTATTGAATTATCGACACCTCTGTCTTAATGACGAGCTCAGTCTCATTGCGTACACACTTTGGGCTGTTGTAATTACTTTCTCCTGAGCTACCGAATTTTCCAAATACCATTTCAACTTCTTCGTATGGTCGATCGTAATGTATGGTCCAAGGTATGGTAGGAGTTGTGACACCTCTAGCTTGGCTTGAGACTAGAGTGCGTGTTTACGTGAAGCTGTAAATCCATTTCGTTAAAATGAGTTGCACAGATTGAATCAATGTGCCTTGGCTCTCAAATCCTGGAACGTAGATAGGGCGTGAGGTTTAAGCAGTGTCATTGTGATAAAGTGTGTACAAAGCTGGGTAGGAAATTCCCCACGGTAGCAAGTGAATAGAGGCATATAGTCACGTGATACAGCTTCAAGTGCCGATAAACAACCCAGTGACTCCGTCACAGTATCCGGCTCCAGGAAAGACGACGTTGTGGAGAGTCTAGAAGTGATACTTTGATGACGAGGTACATGCTTAACGTCGAGATAAGCAAGAGTTTGGCAAGTTCCGGCGGAGGAAATTACTTAATCAGGTTACTTCGTCTATGCTCACCTCTCCGGAATGCAGTCACTGTAACCCTCAACACAACACTCCGTACCAATGCCCTCATAAACGGCCGCCGGAATCACTCTTTCTTATCGAATGTCTCTCATGACGGAGAGAAATCAGGAGAAATCTTCTGCAGGCATCATAGTAGGGCGCTCCAGCCGAGAGCGTACCACGAGGGCCTGCGTTCGGTGCCGTCGACAGAAACTAAAGGTTTGTCCTTACGCCGACTCTACGATCTAGGAGGAGAGCAGATTGTGGCTAATATGTATGTACGTCTGTACGCCAACAGTGTGATACGGAAAAACCATGCACATTGTGTAAGCGAGCTAGCGCAGAGTGCGAGATCTCGGTAGATCACCTGTGGAAAACGCAGTCCCAACCACCACATTTACCTACAAAAAAACGGAAACGCAGACGACCACAGGCTGAGGCCGCTTCGAAAATCAATTCTTCACATCAGTCTATTTCAAACCTTAACGAGGCTGGAAATCGCTACCCAGCAGTTACATGCACTAGCAACGCCCAACATCCGATTAGCCAAAGTGCCGAGGATAGCAGACTTCCAGAGAGTCCTTCTCAATTGAGCAGTGATTTACCGGACTCATCTGCCTTGGAACTGGTCAAAGAGGTTTCTACTCAGCCATGGAGGTGGTTGTCACCCTTTAGCTGACCAATTTCATAGGCTTTCGACTTTCATCAATCTGGAGGACTTGCCACAACGGCCACCTCATCTTTGCCTCGGGGTCGAGCACCTTCAACTACACGTGCAGGCCTGGTTGAAAGACCGCCCCCCTGGGAATTGAATGGTCCTACAATCCAGAGGGACCGTGATGGGCCTGGCTCCGCTGCTACTAGTGCCACCATCAATGGCTTCTGCGCAATAGCACCAATAGCACTGAATCGTCGCTCTCAAACGGTCGCATCCTTGCTGGACGTACTACCTAGAGATCCAGAAGCCGTGAATCTACTCATCGACACCTACTTTGATAGAGTCCACTGGTTCATGCTCGTATTTCGTCAAGACAATTTTCGCGAAAGATTCCGGACCTTGATTTCGCGGCGAGATGATCAATCAGTCAATTCGACAAAGGAGTTCGCTTTCTCCTGTACTGTTCTTACAGTAGCGATATTGGGAATGCAATATACATGCACTTATCGTAAACAACGCTTAGCAGCACTCGGCGTAGAGCCGAATGCACTACATTTGAAACTGCTTTCTACGATCCAAACCGTCCTCTTTGACCTTATCGCTATCGGATCTCTGGAGTCTGTGCAAGTCTGCGTCCTCATTGGAAGTTTTTATCTCTTCCATGGATGCCCTGGTCCTGCTCTGCCAGTTATTGGTTGTGGGTTACGCATCGCGCAAGGCATGGGCCTTCATCGCCGATCGGCCCGAGAGAACTCGGAATTCTCTTCGATAGGATATGAGACAGAGGATGCAAAGAGATGTTGGTCGGCGTTGTTTGAGATCGACCGTTTCTGTTCCATGGTATATGGCCTACCAATCAGTTTTGCGAATGAGGATTGTGACATTGGACGCTGGGTGCTTACCCCGTTGCCTACTCAACCATCAAACTTCGTACCAACAGTAACCCCTCGCCGGAACTCGATTTTACTATTCTATAAGAGCCACATGTCAGAACTCTCTATAATTCTCACGGAACTCCTACAGGAGCTGTACGCGGTAGGGCCGAGACAGCATGCCCGATACCCCGAGGTAGTTTTGTATCCAGACTCGCATATGCAGCTTTTGACAAAGAAAATCAGTTCTATGGACCATAAGCTAAGGAAATGGTATCATAACGTGCATTATTCGCTGCATCTTGACGATGCGGAATTTGAACAACCTGCCTATGCCTCACCCGAGGAAATGAGCCAGGACGTTGGTGGGTCTGGAGACCGTTTTGAACGTCACATTTTGCGGATGCAGGCCGTGACGCTCAGACTCGCATTCGAAAACGCTATCATCATGACACACCGGCCTCTCCTATCGTTTCGATCAGCGACGACTTTCCAATCTCACACAGACCAGATGGAGATAGGCACGGAGATGGACAATCCGTACACGTCCTCGATCGAGAAATGTCGCAGAGCAGCGCTCAATACTGCCACGATTGGATCTTCATCTGCTTTCCACGAAGCTCTTGACACCTACGCGGTTTCCTTTTTTGCAATTCACGTCTTTACTGCTGGCGTGGTACTGTGCTTGATTGCAAGCTTCGAGCCTATGACCTCGCAGGCACATGAAGCCAAGGCTGGTATACAGAAGCTAATGGCAATGCAACGGAAACTACAGAAAAGATCTGCTGTTGCTTCCCAGGGACTCAAAATTCTCGAAAAGGTCGTGGCTCTTGTCATTGATAAGGAGCTGCAAGAGGTTCTGGGCTACTCAAAACCTAGTGGTTCGAGCTCTCGTTTCTGGAATGACGAAGCATCATCTTCTAGGCCAACGCAAACCAAAACAAATCATTCAGAAGTACGCGGAGTGAATGACAATATAGTTGAAGACAATCAGACAGAATCCCGTGGGTTCACTCCCAACGGTGCTGGGAGTTCCACGAAAGAGACAGATACGGGTATCTCCTCATCTCAGACTCAAATTGGTGACAATGAAGGTACCTATCTTCATAGTGCTTATGCAATTGCTCAAAAAGTGAACTGACATTGAGACTTAGATCTCTCCATGCATGCGCCTATGAACACAGCCACTGATCATAGTCATGAGTTGGAGGAATATTACCCTTACCTGGGCGACTTCCCAACTGATATAGAACAAGGCTGGATTTGGGATCCTGATTGGCTCGTTCATATGTAGATTTTACCATATTCAATGCGGAAAGACACTCCTAGACGGAGGAATATAGCACTGCTTTTCATCCAATTCCCTGTTCTCAGCATTCTCTCAATTATTTGGATATTACTGGATTTACTCGACTTATCAATGTTCTCTTGATTACGTCTAGATCTGGTAATACGCGCCTGTATCTTGAGGTATGCACATTGGTATGTCATTAGTGGGTTTTAAGCCGTTTATTCGCTGTATATATGAGCTATCGGGCGCCGGAGGTAGTACAGCCAGCATTGTCGCGCATGTGCATGTAACATCGAGTACCTTTCTGGGGGTTAGTGAAAGCCCATGAGCCGTAGGATCACACCGTCTCCGAGAAATCCTCCCTTGCTTTACATGCGTCCAGTCGAATGTTCCCACGTTTTGAACCGCTCGCAATCCGCATTTTCTGGAATACCACACTCGCGTACTCAGCGTGCACAACATGTTTACCTCAACAGATACCCTTGCGATTCGTACCGCGCCAGCAGCAGCCTTGCCTCGTCGCATGTTATCCCTGGATGGTGGTGGAGTCAAGGGCATAGCCATCTTACTGATACTGAGGCGCCTTTTTCGAACAGTGCAAAAAAATGAGCAGCTCCCGGAGATGCCTAGGCCCTGCAATTACTTCGACTTAATTGGAGGCACTTCAACTGGCGGGTAAGACGCTTCAATTTTGAAATCCATGTCCTTACACGAGGCTGGCACTGATGCAGGACCAGCCTTATCGCGATCATGCTGGGCCGATTACGAATGTCGATTGATGAATGTATCGAGGCATTCAAAACGATTTCCGAAATCGTCTTCAAGAACAACCCGAGTAGCTTCTCCAGAGTTATGGGAGGAGTCCTAGGAAGGCCGTTCTTCGATGCTGCATTGCTCGAGGGCGCAGTCAAAGATATTCTCACTACCCGCGGTCTCGGAGAAGATGCTAAATTCTGCGAGGAAGAGGATGCAAACTGCAAAGTGTACTAAATCCCTTCTTTTTTACCATCACTCCTCCCGTCGTGCTTGAAGCAAGAGGTAACATCGAGTCCAGCTTTGTCTCCGCGACTCGTGCGCAATCAGTTCATGCGGTACTGCTACGCTCTTACACCACATGGGTGGCGAGCGAAGAGAACTATGACTGTTTCATTTGGGAAGCAGCTCGGGCCACATCGGCGGCTCCATTGTTCTTTGAATCTACAAAACTCGAAGCATCAAGTGCAACCTTCGTCGACGGAGGCCTGCATCTGAACAACCCAATCACAGAAGTTATCAACGAAGCAGAGTCCCTCTGGCCTGGTGCGCCTCATAAGTCCATTGTGAGCATTGGTACTGGATGGATTGATGTTAAGGGGCTTGACGTCTCTCAACTCAAATGCCACAATGTGGTCAAGACCTGCATCGACCTAGCACTAAACTCGAACAAGGAAGCCCAGAAATTCATTCGTGGAAATAAGGGCAAAGACTTGGCCGAAGCGGGTATATACCATCGCTTTGACGTTGACCGCGGCATTGAGACTGTATCATTGGACCAGTGGCAGAAAATGGATGAAGTTGATGCGTTCACACAGGCATATTTGGCGCGTAATGGAACACTGCTGGAGAAGTGTGCTCGGAGTCTCTGTAATAGAGAATCAGCACGTGGGTAGATAATCAACATCCTATCTTCTCTCGATATTTCCCTTCACATTTGTACTTGTACAACAGCTAATAACCAGAACAGTCGATCAAGACGTTAGAAATTCAGAACACATATCAACTCTTCCAAAATATTCCGATACTTCAAACTCCAACTTCATTTTCTCGGGAAGGGAAAATGAGCTATCCCGCATACGGACGATCATGGGATTATCGACCGAGTCTCGTAAGAGCACTTGCTTGTTTGGTCTAGCAGGAATTGGGTGAGAGTCGCTTCATTTGTGATAATGATATTATAAGCCCACAAGAGACTTGAGTGCCTCCCTGCATACCAAGGAGTCCTATCGTTCCGCTGAGCCTTAGCCCGAATGCAATCAAAGGAGTATACTCGAAGCCTCAATCTCAAGTTCGTCAAAGGCTTGCGAAAGGTCCTTTAATATACTGGTATCTAGGGTCTGATGTAATGTTTTTGTTCAATTATATGATACTTCGGTGTGGCAAGAGCTGACTACCAACTTCTGGATCTAGAAAGAGTCAAATTGCATATGAGTATGCCCGACGCTGCTGCAATGAACGTTCGGTTTTCTGGGTCAAAGCCAACAATCTCGAGAATGCCGAAATTGGCTACCTTGCCATTGCTCAAAAATTGATACCGCAGTTCAAACAAACCCACAAACACAAGGCAGACTTTTGAAGTGGTTAAGAACCATTTGGAGACAACTGACACGCCACCCTGGCTTGTGGTACTGGATGATGCTGACGATATGGACCTCCTTGTGGGAACCTCTCAAGGAATGGAGCTCTTCAATTTCAAGCTGATGAACTACATCCCGTTTGCACCTCATGGCCAGATTCTCATCACTACCATAGAATCAAAGCTCGTCCGTGCCGCGGATATTGTTCCTGCTCAGAATGGTCTATGCATCGAGGAGATGACTTTTGATGACGGATTCAGTCTGTTCAAAAAGTGCGTGCCGCCCTCAGACCTGGCCTCCAGGACTGCCGAAGCCCGGTGTCGATACTTTCTGGATATGTTGGGAGGTCTTCCACTGGCGATTGTACAAGCCACGTCATATATACGGGAAAACCAATTACCGGTTGAAGACTTCATCAATTTGTATAAAAACCTCGAACTTCATGATAAATTGTTCAAGAATACAGCTTTGTCAGCATGCTGGCCAGTAAGTCGGTCGGTCGGTCATTAGCTAATCGATCGATTCCAGCTAATTAACTAATTAATAGTAGTTCGAACTATCAGCTTATTAGTCAAATAATTAGCTAGAGTCATAAAGTACTAGAATCGTGGGGAACTTGCCTAATATTAAAAACAGCTCAAAACACATACAAATAGACCTTATATTAATACTTATAGTATACCCAAATATTCCGGGCACTTACCTAGTATTCAAAGGGCCGGAAAACGCGCCTAAAACTCCCAAATTCAATATGCCCGTATACCCGATTCTTAGACCTCGTCGTCGCTCCTCAAATCTAACTCTATCGCGTTATTATAAAATCGAATATCGATCGCACTACGTCGTTACTAGTTCTTTAGCATTTAATAGTACGCATTATACGCGCAAGGGGGTTAGTTAACGAAGTTTCTAAAGCTATAGCAGATGTCTTTAATAGTATAGAATTGATTTCTAATAGAGTAGAGGCGCGAGAAGACATATTATTATTGTTTAAAAGTAGGCGATCGAATTCTTAATTATTATAGCTAATAAGAACAAAAGATCCAAAGGGAAAGTAAGCCTTAATTCTTAGGCTTAAAACTAGTTTTCGGCTAATAATATCATTTTGCTAGTATTAACCGCCTAAAATCTACCTACTCTAGATACAATTTCCCCCTTTCTCCTTCCTTATAATAATACTAAAATACTACTAATTAAAACCTTAAGCTAATCGGCAGATATTAGCTAGGGGTCTTAGCTAATTGACTGACCGATTAATATAATAATTCGAGCTGGCCGATTAGCTAAAGACGAGTGTTCTAGCCGACTTCGGTCGGCCGACTTAATGGCCAGCTTGTTTGTCAGTAAACAGAGCGCAGAAATCCGTGTTGATTACATGGGAGATCTCGTACAGGAAGATCGCGGGCCCATACTACCCGGAGTCAAAATCGCAGCCAGCAATGCTGCTTGATTTACTCGGCTTTCTCGACGCGCAATCGTCCCCACTAATGAGGAAGCTATCAGAAGGCGAGTTTTTCTTCAAGGATGAAAGTGGACCTACCCCTATTGACGGAATGGAAAGCCTTTTCAGCAACAACAAAGTCCTTTCAACTTGCTCCTGGAAGTATACAACAGCCGGCTTAAGACGAAGCCAAGTCATGAGCTGCAACTGGCCATAGGGCCACTTTGCAACTATTCTTTGGTCACTTCAAGGGATTGTTGGGTACATCCAGTTGTCCATAGCTGGATTTATCGCCGTTTGCCAATGGAAGAGCGGTTCAAATATGGCTACAGTCGGAACAGCGTATACTTTAGCAGCTGTTGGTGATGCAGAGAGCAAGGCTGAGGCGCGGAGAATCAGCGACAACAATCTTGAGCCATTCATTAGGAGCTTGCCTCGCGGGCATATGCTCAATACAGTCCTCTACCCGAAAATTCTAATATGCCGGGTCGAGGTTGCTGATGATGGCGATGATCAAGCGAAAGCACTCGAAAATCTCTTTGGGCATGATGCTATTCACTTGAATCCTTCATTGACTGGTGGTTTTCCGCAGACATGGCGCAATAATATTGACGAACTACGAGGGGAAGAGAAATGGCCAGTCATTGAGCTCATTGCAGAGAATTACATAACTAGCCGCCGCTCTATTCGAGATATTAGCGATACAAAAACCTACCTCATATCAGGAGGACGTGCTTCCGGCCAGCTTGACGCCATTAAATCCGAGACTGACGACTGGTGCAACATATACAATCGCTTAGGGAGAGCATACTTTGAGCGGCAAAGTTATCTGAAAGCTGAAAAGTCACACTGGATTGCATTTGGGTTGTGGTTCGGTCTCTGCCCAGAAGGCATGCAGTCTACCGGCTTTAAGACAAACTTATGGAACCTTGATCAAGCATTGTCGCATCAAGGGATATCCACGGAAGCGAAGCGAAACACTCTCCAGCATTATTTTGGCGGGCTACTTGCAGAAATTCGTCTACTCAAACTACTTCATAGTCAGGGATGATTGAGCGTACAAGTTCTGTCAGTCTGGTCCAATAAGGGAACATACTCAATCACAGCGGACGTTCGAGACGAAGAAAACTCAATATATTCACGGCATGCGTGGCATTGACGATCGATGGAAAATCAATCATCAGGTTGCTCTCGTTCCCCAAGTATTTTCCACGACGCTGAATCTTCGTGATGACAGGTAATCTGGAACGAGCCTGGACCTTCATAAGAGGTGTAAATGCCACATATTGCATCGAACAAGCTACAAGTCAAAGAAGGAGCCTACTTATCACGAACGACCACAAACTGAGGAGAAAGTGACTACCAGTCTACCACAACTGCCTCTGGTACGAGAGTCATCAGGTTCCTTGAAGAATTCCAGAAACGACATTTCAAGATCCGCATCTCAGACTTTCACCCCCTTAGCCGTCTGTCGATTCCTAGCATCGATACCCCACACCTTGAACCAACTTATACAAAAAGCACCACGAGCAGCCGGCATGAAATGCATGCTTTCAAGAAATTCCCTCGCCATGTAGATTGATTATATGCGATGTTACACCTTGCTGGGATCCATTTTTTGCTCGGAACGATCATCCGACGATCGTACCGAGATCGACGGATACGGAAGCTAATAAGTTTCGATGCTTCCGGTGGAAAGGGAATGCCTATGAAGGCCGAATACCGAATAAAAACAAAAAACAAAAGTGAGAGCGCACCTAGTCTCCGGTGGAATCGAATCGTCCATCGAAGCCAAACGATAGAGAGATAATGCTCCGGTGGATGTACATTTAAGCGAGAAGGGGCAAGATATAAAGCTTCACAAAACCGCGCTCTTCATTGAAGTTATCAGTCAATCCCCAAAAACTAAGTCACATCTCTCCCTCTCCAGCAATTTAAAACTACAGGGTGGAGGAACATAAGTCAAAATGTCGACCCACATAGCCTTTCCCCCGAGCATTTCTGTCTCGCTTTCCGACCTGGCTAAGATGATCGACCACTCACTCCTGCACCCAACGATGACTGACGCCGAAATCGCTTCTGGTCTTGCAATCGCAGCAAAATACAAAGTCGCCACGGCATGCGTCAAGCCGTATGCTATATCGCAGGCACTTGCCGCTCTCGAGGGAACCGGAGTGGCTGTATGTCCCGTGATTGGGTTCCCGGCCGGGAACAGCTCCACCAAAGTGAAGGTGTTTGAGGCCACCCAAGCGGCCGAGGCGGGCGGCAGCGAGATCGACATGGTCATCAATATCGGCAAGGCACTAGGTGGAGACTGGGAGTACGTCGCGGCGGAGATCCAGGCCGTCAACGCGGCCGTGACGGCCAAGGGGGCGATCCTCAAGGTCATCTTTGAGAACGACTTCCTGGGCCGGGAGGAGATGGTGAAGTTGTGCAGAATCTGTAGCGATATCGGGGTCGCTTTTGTGAAGACGAGCACAGGCTACGGGTTTGTGAAGCAGAAGAGCGGCGAGTACAACTACAAGGGGGCTACGCTACCAGACCTCGTTTTGATGAGGGAGAATTCGAAGAAGGAGGTCCAGATCAAAGCAGCAGGAGGCGTCAGGACACTAGACGACTTGTTGAGGGTCAGGGCTCTAGGCGTCACGAGGGTAGGAGCGACAGCGACTGAAGCAATCCTCGAGGAGGCGATGAAAAGAGGTATCGGAGAGACGAAGGTGGAGGTCAAGGTTTTGCCGCCTCAGGATGGAGGGGCCATCCAAGGAGGCTATTGATAGGAGCTTCAGTTGGGTACATACACTAGAACTGCGATTTCCTTTAGAATCAATCTCAAATAGAATCTGCACTTTGTCTTGATCAGATGGAAGGGAAAGGCAAAAGTATACATGGCCATACGATCCATGACTGCAGAAATCCAGCACTGGGACAAAAGTGCGAAAGTGATCATACGACCGAAGCGAAGTAGGGGATCTCAGCTAACAGGCACCGCACGAAGACATATTTGTCTCCCTCGATTGTTGCGAATCCCGTTTCCCACTTGGTAAACAGTGATTTGGATCATGGCCTATACTGGTAATTGTGCCTCTTGCTGTATCGACACTTAAGTTGGTCACGTGCCTTGATCACATGCTAGCGCTCCGCAAGCCTTGGGTCTGGCGACCTGGGTGTATGTATCACTGCTTCTTGCTAAACAGGACGGAAACATACATCTATCTATTCACAGATCCGATACTGATCTCTCGTTGTTATCTGGAGCACTTTCCATCGACAATAACTCCAAACCAGTGATACGCTACAGAACTCCAATGTCATATGCTTATTCATCCACAATCCTTTTGAGATTGCAACATACGCAAACGCCCCACGCATATCCATACGTTCATGCTTGTAATGCTACCAATGCCTTCCATACTCCATGCTTACAAATCAATATCAAGTATTCCATACAGTCATCACGGACATAATCTTCAAATCGCTCATCGTACCTAGCATTAGTTTCTCGAACCTTGTCGACCACCGGACTTCTCGCGCTTTTTACTCCTAGAGTCACTCCGAGTGACTCGGTCCTCTTCCACCACAATTGTAGCTGCTGGCTGTGTCTTTTTAGTGGGCTTTCGTGCTCGCGGTTCGTCGATGTGAAGATGGCCCAGGTCGGCGAGAGCTGAGCCGTTGCGCCACGCCAGACAGCGATGAGTGGGGTGATCAACGTGTTGTTCCTTCTTTCGCGTTGACATTCGCTTGCTACCAGAATCCACGGGTTTCTCCTGGGTAGGGTGGAGATATTCCTTACGAGCCACCATGTTCCGGACGATTCTGTCGCGGAAGAGTAAAAGCTCCTTCTTCATCCTCATCTCGTTAAAACCACGGACATCGAGCCAGGAGATGAGAGCATCGAGAGACTCTGCATCATCAAAGTATCCCCACTGATTAGCGTTGAAGACTGAAGTAGGCCCTTCTTCCAACTTCTTTCGCTCTGGAACCGTCATATTGAATTTCATCTTGTACTCGTTCTGCCAGTCATCTTTCATGTCAATGTAGCCTTCGCGCTCGAGATCGTCAGGGCCTTGCACCCAAAGACAGCCATTTGCATACCCAGCGTCGACTGTTGAACTGTTGGGAAGACCAGCGTAAGGCATACCATTGCGTTCGAACCAATAATACCGATTCCAGAATCTATCTTTGCCGAGAACGCGAGTTCGAGGACAATCGGCTTCTCTGAGGTCGTTGTCTAGGATTGCGATTTCCTCCTCGCATTCTTTGATCGCATCTTGCTTCTTTTGTATATCCTTCATAAGTTTCGCGAACTGTTTCGACTGTTTTGGAATCTTCGCCTCGGCTTCAGCCTTCTCACGCTTCTCCTGCTCAGCTTCACGTTTTCGCTTTCTTTCTGCTGCCCGATCATTGCCACGGCGAAGCGCGCGACCTTGATGAGGACCATCATCTGTGTCCATAATTTCATCGTCGATAGAATCCTGAATTTCTTCCTCGGCGACATCAAGCATTTTCACGTCGCCATTGAAAGGTTTGCTCTCATGGACTGGAGAAGGAGGTAAATTTGCTGGAAGTTGAATTTTGCGCTCCTCATTCAGAATGCGAAGTTCTTCAAGCCTGGGAATTGTCAGTATGGTGGACAGATATAGAGCTGGAGAGACTTACAGATTCTTGCGATCACGCTGGTACTGAATCTTTTCCTTTCTGAAACCAGTCATTTGCTCACTGCACTCATCCATAAAACCACGAATGGCCTTGGTCTCAGCTGTAAGTCCACAGATGATCCGGAGGGCCTGGATTCGAAGATTGACGTCGAGTCTGGCGTACTGTTGTCGGGCAGTCTCTTTCGTCGCCTCCATATCGACCGGTGCTAGTTCTTTGAGAAGTGGTTCACACAACTCGGCCCGACGAGGGTCCTTGGAAAGTTGGTGAAGCAATCCAACGATGATAACCTGCCAGCCGCCATTCTTGAAGTCACGCTTCCTGAGTCGCTCAATCCAATGAACATCAGCCTGCATCTCAGCTGCACGATGGGGGCTTTTTGGTTCGGGGCTGGTTTCCGCTGCTGGCTCCGGCTCCGCCTTCAAAGCTTCCGCCTCCGCCTTAGCCAGACTGCTTCGAGTTGCCCGTCCCTTGGGTTTAGCCTCAGGCTCAGGTGTAGGTGTTGGAGCTGCACTGGCTTCTTCACCAGACTCCTCATCGCTCTCTTCATCTAGTTCTGGTAGCTGGATTTGAACCTTACCGCCATCAGCTTCTGATTTCACTAATAATTTCAGAGCCCCACAGTGCATCTCAACGAAGAGCTCGCAGTCAACATCTTCCAACGAAAATTGCATAGCCTCCACAAAGTCATCGAATGTAAACGAGTCAAGCTTGAAAACCTCGCAGAAGACATTGAGTGTATCCCACGACTCAAGTAAGGGACCTATTGATTTCATGAGAATACCATTTCCTTCGGCATCAGCTGCTAGAGGAGCATCAGGGGTGTCCTGCGAAAAGTACTTAAGAGCTGGTCTCTTAGGTCCCTCGTGCCGCGGCGCAACTTGCAAATCTTCGATCGGATACTTGATAGGAGGCGGTGGCGGAGGAGCTGGTGGCATTTGTGCAAGGGGTGCAAAGGCGAAGGTGGAGTTGTGGAAATTTGCGTAGTGAGGTCCAGGGGGAGGCGGTGGTTCAAGGCCTGGAAAAGTGTGAGATACGAAAGGGTAAAGAGAATGGAGTTGGGGAGGGTATGGATTTGCAGGAGCAGAATTCAAGAACGGCTGCTGCTTACTCTTGCCCAAATGACCCTGCTGCTGGTGCTGCTTACTCTTATGGCTCTTTGGTGCTGGCTTTAATTCTGGAAGTCGGGCCTGTGCCTGGGCTTGAGCATGGGCATGGGCATGAGCGTGCGCATGCACGTGAGGATTTGAGCCTGGGAAGCTTCCAATCATTCCTTCAAAATCCGTACCACTTTGCCTCTTCTGCTGTTGGTTCTGCTTGCGCTCTGCAGCTTTACTTTCATATCGAAGGTGTGGAGGCACACGAGTGTCAATATTGAAACTCTTGGCAACTTCGTGCTTGACCAACCAAGGCGCTCCAGTCCATGCTTCTCTTGTGACGGTCTTCTTGATGAACGATCGTAGGACCTGTTTTGTGAAGATCTTGCGATCGCGACTGATATGAGCATCGTCTACTACTGCTTCCTCTGTGGGGCGATTGTCCAAAGAAACGAAGTACCGCGAAAACGGCGGGCTTAGACTGCCATCTGGCAGGATTTTGGATCCAAAACGTGTTTTGTCTCGAACAATGCCCGTCAGCCGCTCTCCAGTCACCACATGTACAGTAACATGTTCTCCCGGATAGTAATCGGTACGATATTCTTCAAAAATAAGGTCAACCAGAGTGTCGATTCGCGAGATGGTTTGAAACTGAACGCGCCGGAGAATTGGCCCCTTTAGAGCTTCTGGGAAAGCCTCTTCAACCTCCTGTGCGCCTGCCAGCTGAGTAGGAGTCAGCATCTCTCTAGCGAACCCATGTTTGCTTTTCCGTTCTTACCTCGCTTTTCAGGGCTTCAAAGAAGTTTAAACCAGAGTGACCAGTTATTTGGCAGATGAATCTACGCTGTAAGCTGTTAGTACAAGGTGTACATGAGGTGTATAGAACCGAGATTTGCGAACCTGTTTATAAAAGTCCATTCTGGAACACTAAGTCAGCGAAGTGCTCAGGCGCAAGGCGAATAGCAGTCGCTTACCGGTTCAGATATGTCTCATACTCTGTGAAGACCTCGCCCGTTTGAGGAATGACCCAGACCTAGCCCCAAAATCAGCCTTTGTACTGCAGTTTATGTGGCACTCAAGTGTTCCTACTTCTGTTTCCCCATTCTCCATATCCGGCTTATTTAGGTATTGGACAGGTTTCCGCTTGAAGAGAACCTGGCTGAGTCAGTATTGGAACACTGATAGGAGTAGACAGTAGAAGGGACTTACCATTTTGCCGGTTCGTGGCAGTCAAAAGAACTTTGGACGTCCCGGAGCCTGGGAGTAAGTGGGATGTCAGACTCGATATGGTTCTCAGGAAGATGAGGACGACGGGTTGAAGGATCGCTGGATGGTGTTGGAGAAGGTTTATGAGGTGTGTTGAGAAGACAAGTCGGTGAGGGGTCAAAGGAAGTGCCCAGAATACAACGGTGGACCCTCTGGGGCGTGTGTCCATGAGGAAACTCACAGATATTGCTCTCGACGCGTCTAAGTACTTCCAGACGTGTTATAGAAGTCGCATAAAGTCGGGAACTTGATGGCACAGAGTTGTGGTTGATGCAGGATTGATTTCCACGACGCGTTGCAGGCCGAGAAAGGAGTTTGAAGAAGAGAAGGAAATTCATGGTGCGGAGGGTTTACCTTAAGGTGCTTGCTTGCGCTAGCGGGAAGCGCAAGGATTACGTTGGCTGGCGAGGAAGTCCTCTCAAAGACCCTCGACTCATAGATTACGACAATCACGGGCACAACAAACAACGACTTTGGTTTTATAAACGTTTTTGGGCTTAATTTGAAGCGTGGATGAAGCTCTATCTTTCAAGTACCCAATTGTATAACTTTCATCAATTTTACGTTCATTGGTACCTAGAATCGATTTCCTGAGTCAAATGCGACTTTGATAGCCGCATCTTGGAGTAACACACCTCGATATTGTCACTAGGGATAGATGCCAGTGTGTACTTTATATTGAATCTCTAGAAAGCCGGATTTGTTCTGATAACTGACATCCAGGACTTTTGAGTTTAATTTCGTCCAGATATCTATTTCTCTGTATTTATATGGGGTAGCCTTGTGTTTTGTTGACGTCGGTGGTTCGGTCGATCTCCTTTTTGAATCCAGGGGTCGCTACTGAATGAAGAGTTGTCCGATTCCGGTAAACAATGAAGTTGTAGAGCAGACTGGTGGTGTATTTTATCGTTGAAAGAAGAAATGTTCTGACACACACTTGCCACGGCACTTGAGCTTTCACCACGCCTGGGTCCATTTGTTGGCAACCTTTCCTTTCAAGCCAGACAGGGCTGTCCCGAGCTCAATTAGGTATAGTGTCCGCAGTAAGCGACGCCACGTGACCATATATCAGCTACCAATTGACCTCGACTTTGCTACGTTTGTGGCCAGCATTTGAAAGTGGAGGTTCTGATTTAGCCACTTTCTAATATATCTTGTACCTCAAAATGACCCTTTTACTGCACTGAATGAACAGAAATTCAATTTATATTGTGACGGCGCTCGGCGATACAAAAGGGGCAAGCAGTCTGGATGATTAAGCACTTGCCGCTGACCCGGCAATTCACGGTGGACTGCTGGGCACGCAGCATTGACATGGGGATTGGGATACGAACAGTCTCAGGCAACTGGCTGAAGTCTGAAATTCTACATTTCGAATGTGACAATTGAAGCTCGAAATCATCTGCATAACTCACCCCAGAGTGGCCAGGTTCATGTGTTCTGTCGCAATATCCATGCTGCTCCTGTAGTTTCCAACAGATCCAAGCCAGGCCTGGTTAGAAGACCAGGATCAAAGTAATGCATATACAGATCCGCAAAAAAGAATTCGATTGATCGAAGGGTATCATTGGCCCATACTAACTTGTGAAATACACTACCAGGAATCCCAGCCAACTTCCTACTACGCCCACTGCCGAGTAAGAACTCGTGAACATTAGCGGTAAGAACTCCAGAGTCTTCCCAAATGTCGCTTGATGAATCAGCGAGCAGTACAAAATCAACGGTATGCTGATCGTGATGTACAGGAGGCTGAAGCGGTCAAATAAAAAGATCCGAGACCTGTTCGATGCTGGCGCCAAGCGATCGAAGGCAAGAAGGAACAAGACCAGCCAGAAAATAGTGTACACAATCTTGATGGGGAATTCTGCCGCTGTAAAAAGTAGAGGGAAAAGTGAGACGTGGCCTGCCACAGCTAGAGGTCTGAATGCGCCAAGGTAGCGGCGATCTTTGAGCGCGATAAGACTGAACGGGATGATGACCAGAAGGATAGCCTTCTCGTGGACGTGCCATCCGAAGAGAAATGAAGCATATCCGCATAGGGTAACAGCACCAATGAAGGTGTCCCAGGTTGGATCAAAGAAGAGCTTGATGAGTGGGATGACCTGGAAAAAGAGGGTCAGAAGGAATGTAGTCCTCGGTGTGATCTCTGGTAGGACAGCGAAAGACGTATCACCAACGAGACCTCGGGTCACACTGTTAATAGCATCTAGATCTACGGCCAGACCAAGTTGAGGAGCAACTGGAAGATTATCAGTATTTACTTTAGTGACGGAAAGCGTGGCTTACCATATATCAATACCCGGTCTACGAAAGAGTACAATGCCCACACATTTGGAGCCCAATACGCGTGACAAAGTCCCCTTGAAAATGGAAAAAGTCTGCTCAGTAATTGTGGAATTTGGCCCCAATATGCGAAAGGTCCAAAGGCGGCACCGAAAATTGCAATGATCCCAGTACCCAACTTGAATGCGTTGCCAAATTTGACGTGGAAGACCGATTTTGGCCCAAGGCAGTATGCCCGCAACAAGAAGACAAAGTATGCTGGCGCGAGATAAAGGTATATGTGCTTCAAACATAGAAGTGCTGCGAAAAGCAGCCCACTCAATAGTGTGGTGGACTTCTTCCTTGCCAGTACCAACGAGAGTATCAAGATCCCATATAGGAATCCATTATATTGGAAATGGATGTGATCGATGATGAGAAGGCCTGGCGAGAGCAGAATCGAGAGCGCTGCAGCATGGGATGGTCGTCTGAAAGCTGGAGGTGCAGATTGAACGAAGCTTAGCACGATTAGTCTGGCACCCCCAAGAAGCTCGGGAAAACCCACAGATTCAGCGCATAGACCAAGACCAGCTCTGTGATGATAACGGTGGCTCGTTGAAAATAAACCGTCTGCCAGCTCTCGTATTCCAAGTTATAGACCCTCAACATCCCTGGATCGATGACCTTCGCGAACTGAGAGAGGATCCATTCGAATCCTGCGAAGAATGGAGGATAGTCGAGAGTCCATTCCGAAGTCTTCTCAAAGTACCATTCTTGAACCGGTAGACTGTTCGTAGTCGCTAACCAATTCCTATGGACTTCGAAATCCGTCGATTTGCTGTCCTGACGTTAGCTGGAGCTCAAATTGAAGTTGCTGGACTGGAAACCTACTATGCAGGAAATAGTAGCACTTTGAAGGCGGTGGCTACAACCGCACACTGTGCTATTGAGGGATATGAATCTGCCATCGCGACATTTCCCACGCGGGCTGTGTTTTCCTTGCTCGAGATGATCTATTCAAAGACGAGTCTAGATATGAAGCCAGGGCGTGCCGTCAACCGAAAACATCGGCGAATCCTTCTGCCGACGCTACAGACAGGGGCTTGCACCATAGCATCGATTGGAACGACCACAACTCTCCAAGTAAACAAACCGGCAATGGATGCGGCTTTCGTCCCTTCAGAAATCGTAGTCAAACACTTCGTTCACCATAAATTCACCCTTGAACTCGGTCCCTCCCTCATCGCCCTGGGGAAACCCATTCGCAACGTTTTGATTGGTGCAGCCGTGATCTACTGCTTGAAGGCCCTTGTGCGAGGCTCACTGCAAGCTGTCCTCAAGAACCGGGACACAAGATAGTTCTGCCACAGTGTCGCCCACCCCCAGCACTGTATGATCCAGCGCAGAAGAACAAGATCAAGACTCTGGTATTCAGATTGAAGCTTCGCGGAGCTCTTTAGTGACAATGCTCTTCTCCAGAGCCCCGTTGTCGTCGCTGGCTTCCGCAGCCTTGTTGGCTTGCGCCCAAGCTACGTACCTCAACAACGATCTCAGTTTTGGTCATAATGGGAAGTAAGTATCTTGCGAGCCATCACAATTTTTTTGATGCTGATCTTCGAAGCATTTCACCCAATCTACGAGCCGTGCCAAACTTCCATCTTCTAGGAAAGCCAGATCCTCCAGAAATCCTTTCAAACAAATTAATTATCACTCCGATTGCACCTGGGAACCAACGAGGAGCGATATGGGCGGAGAAACCGCTGTTACATTCGATATGGACGGTAGATATCGACTTCAGAGCTACCGGGCCCGAGAGGGGTGGTGGGAATATGCAGATATGGTACGCGAAAGATGGACAAAGCCAGGTCGGCACGGCCAGTATATACACAGCTGGGAAGTTTGACGGACTGGTACTGGTCATTGATCAATATGCGGGATCTGTACGTTCTCATTTGGCGCATGCACTCTTCCCTAGCTAACTTATTTCCAGGGCGGATTTATTAGAGGATTCCTGAATGACGGCAGCATAGATTACAACCATCACCACAGCGTTGATGGCCTAGCGTTTGGACACTGCGAGTACTCCTACCGAAACCTAGGACGACCATCCCGAATTGCAGTCAAGCAAACGGCAACCGATTTCCGATTAGACATTGATGGAAAGCTCTGTTTCTATTCGAACAAGATAAAGCTTCCTCTAGGCTATTCCTTTGGAATCAGCGCGGCCTCAGCAGAAAACCCCGACTCCTTCGAAGTATTCAAATTCGTCACCACAACCGAGTCACACACTCCAGACGTCCAGGATCCCGCTTCAGGCAACCAGCAACAATATGGCGGGGCAGGAGAAGCACAACCCCAGGGTCAGAGCAATGACAACAAGGATACCGGCTCGATTCCTTCATTCAGTGACCCGCCAGAGATCCCCGCAGACACGATCCGCTCCTCAGATGCCCAATTTGCCGATCTACACAACAGACTCCAAGCAATGATGAAGCACATCGGCGCCATGAACCGTGACCTTAACCACTACCAAACGACGATGAAATCCGAGAACGATAAGATCGCTGCACAGCTCTCTCGTATCGAATCATCGATCTCGAGGTTAGATGGCTTGACGGGCATGGAGACGAAGGTCGATGAGATCAAAGCTGATGTGCGACAAACGAAGAGCGATTTACATCATTCTCTGGATAGACATGTCTCGAGTTTGAAGGCCACGGTTAAGGATACGCATCATAGTATGATTGGGAGCTTAGCAGCAAATGCTCCGAGTTTAGCGCTGTATGTATTCGTAGTACTGGGAAGTCAGGCACTGTTGATTGTTGCCTATTTGTTGTATAAGAGGAGAAAGGCGAATGGGCCAAAGAAGTATCTATGAATGGATTGGAATTGGTGTATTATAGGATATGGGACACGACGCATACGTGAGCGATAGGTTCAATGACATGAGACCTTCTAATTCTCAAATGGCTAAATCACTATTTTAAAGTCAGCGAACCAAAAAAACAATGTAATTTATAAGGCCAGTATTTGGCATTTCGTTTTCACGACAGGGTACTACCGAGGTTACTAGCTACTCAAACTCATACAACATACAGCAGCGAGTGCCCTGAAATATAGTTCTATTCTCACGCCTTCAATAGACCATCTCCGTTCATTCAACTACTGACACAGACAACACGCTCACATGAAAACCGATCCAAAACTCTGAACAACGGCCGAACTCGAACATCCTCCCGATACCCATCTCAACCCTCACAAGCTGAACTCCAACCTATTCCCCGCATAATCTCTCGCAAAGAACCTCTTGGGATACTCCACCCCTTGCGCTCCTATTTCAACGCATCAGCCCAGAGTCCGCATCCAATCAAATTCCAAGCTCCAAGTCCCAACAAGAGGCGAAAACAAAGCAAAAGAAACAAAAACTCACCACTATCCTCCGCCCCCGGCTCATCAGCCTCCCTCGGACTCGCCCCGTCCTTCCTCTGATAATGCTCCCAGACCCTCCTCCTCAACTCCAGCAACGCCTCCGGGGACTCCACCCTGAAACACGGATGCCGACTCGACTTCAGCTCGTTCTCTCCAAACGCAACATGCACTTGCTGGCCGTGGGGCGTGATGTCGAACCAGGCTAGTGTCTCTTTCTGGAGAACGGGCACTGGCACGGGGGTGAAGCCTAGCGTCTGCCCGTAGAAGGACGTCGCTTGCGAGAGGGTCCCTCGTGGGACGAGGAGGTTTACGTGCGCTATTCCTGTGATCATTGTGGAGCTTGGAGTTGGAACTTGGAATTTGAGGATGTGGAATTTGGAGGTTGGGAGGAGGGACCATGTGTTAACAGTAGGTGGGGTGATTGTAGAAGTGAGGGGCAAGGAGGGGAGGGATTCACAAAAGCCGTCAGCCGCCGATGTCGTGATCTTCGCAGATAAATTCTCAGCCCTCATTTGGGAACCTGCTGAAGCATTATTCTTCACTTAGTTCGTAGAGAGCCAATGGACATTTTCATTATTTTTCTTTCCGAGTAATATGTTTCTTAATTACCTATTTCTCTGCTACTCTTGTCGTGTAGTCCGAGAAATAGCAGTACGTATTCCGGGCGCAGTTGTCTCAAAGACGTACGGATCTCAGAGATTTATGGAGGGAGCTATGTAGCTGCTACATGCATACTTTTCCTTGTTTTGAAGCACCATTTAGAGCTTGCTTCGTTCTGACATTGGCCCGGAAAACTCATTCCAATGGGACCGATAAATGTTGGATACTCTGACGATTTTGCACCTCCAGTATCTCCCGCCGCCTACAGTGCAGGCATAAATACTCAATATGTATCATGTAAAACAATCATCGTGAATATTCTACCTTCATTTTCCTATCCGAGGGTCGTTCCTCACGCACACGACTCAAGATGCGATCTCATGGCACACTTGCCCTTCGATTGAAATCTCTCTGGCGCTTTGGCACTCAATTACGGCTTAAGTCCAAGTCAAGACATCGAAAACCTCCAATACATGGCCTCGCAGTCGAAATCATCCAGATGATCGCACAAGAGCTACCACCCTCAGCTGCAGCAGCATTCGCTCTGACTTGTCGACGAATCAAGTACATACTCGGCTCATACATCCTCAACATCAGACTCTGGCCAAACCTCGATGAACGTATCGAGTTCTTGGAATTGATCGTGAGAGATCTCCCTCTACGTCCACGCTACAATGTGTGCTCAACCTGCTGCTGGCTGTACACTGGCAGCAAGAAAGAACACGATGATCGAATCTTGAGAGCCTCCAAGGGATTATCTCACATCCACGACTTGTTGGAGGAATGTAAAACGTGTGAACGTGTCCTCAGGAAGGTATTCGAAAAGGGCGGATATTCAGGACCAGACGTGTGGGATAGAATAAAAGGTGGATTTGTGATTGCACACTTTGCTTGGGAGGGAGCGTGCCTGGTTGCCCACATGATAGATGGTTTCTTGTCGGTGGAAGTCTCCTATGGAGAGGGACACTTAGGTTGTAGGTTGACATTTACAGTCTAAGTGGTAGGAGAGAGTAGCCTGCATTAGTGGTGCATTATCGAGGATTTCTAGCTGCACGGCATCGTATTTTCGTTCAATAACAATTATTTCCTCACAGCGTTGCAGCTTGCAATCGGATACATCCATCTTTTTATTTTGTTTTATCAAAGCGGAAGTTGGTTATGGTTCGTTATTTTGCTGGCATGTGATCTACCAGCTTGAATCCCAAGCCCTATGAGCCTCAACTTCATGATCGAAAGGGTAGCCATCAGGGATCGGTTCGTCCAATGCAACGTAGACCTCAGCTGCGAGAGTCTGAAGTTCCACATCATCAGGCGTAGCCAACAAGTCCAGCAAATGCTCTGGGATACGGTTTCGAGCTTGCCAATCCGCCAGTTGGCCGAAGTCCCTGCACTTTTTGTTGAGATTGAAGTCGGGAAACGGCCAGTCCTGACCCTCGGTCCATGTCGACGTGATCACACTGACATCGGCATTACATATGATGTTCTCCCGTATGGCATTTATGCAATGCGAGATGTGAGTCCAGTGTAATGGATGAGGTGTGTGGTTTTCCAATGGTCCCCATTTGTGTTTCAGGTAATGATCCCAGTACACGTGGTGCCGAATCTCATTCAAGCAATGAAGTTGGTGGAACGCATCGATCTGCCCAAAGTATAACTCTCCCTCGTCGGTTCTGTCCATTGCTTTGAGCAAATCCTTTGGAGCTTTGCTCGAGATTCTGGGGTCCTTGCCCAGTTTCAGAACATCCTCTTCAGTGATCAGAATCCAGCCGACGTCACTTATTTCGTCCCATGCGGCGTTGACATCGTCACCCGGATCAGATCGGTATATAGTTGGTGGATAATTCACAAACGACCCGTTGAAAACAATGTCCTGTATTTCGGGTTTATGTGATTCAATATAGGTGCTGTGATTGAATAAGTCGGCAAAGCTTCACAATAATCACAGATGCTTTATGACAATTAATAGACTTACAATATGAACAGGTTTGCTTGATCGCATCAATATCTGTGAAGCCTTTACTTCTAGAGAAAGTACTCAAATAAGCAGCTACTATCGACGTTCCAATGAAAATTACAAAATTGAAGACAGTGAAAATCCAAAGACTCCAATGTATTTGGCTTCGTACATGACGCTGATGGCGGTTGTTTCGATGCTTCTCAATAAGATGTCTGTTTTCTGACTCGTTGTCTTCGATTTCGCTCACCGAATCACTCTCTGTGATAAGGCAAGGGCTTGAATCTTCCATGATGCTGAGTTAGCACCGAGCTTCAGGAAAGATCGGAAGTATTGTCCAAGAGAACTTTGCGGCGAACTCTTTCAGGCAAGTGTGTAACAATGGATTAGTGCGGCGCAGTGCAGACAGCGCTGGATTGAACAGCGCGAAAGTGTGAAGCGGGTACATAGTGGCCATTGGATGAGTGGTACGATTCCTTACATCAATTATCCCCGCACACGCTGTCATTTGCTGTGTATTGCAGATCTTGAAATGTGACCTTCCTAAGTCGTGATAGTTTACGGATATGATCATGGACCAGATCGCCACTGAGGTCAGAAAAGCTTGTTCAGATGTCGTCGATAAGAGTTCTACTCTTCCATAGGTGGATAAAGTGGGAAAGAAACGGTGTCCGTTGGTTCGTACAGCTCAAGGGGCTCTGGAAGGGTGGAAGTGGTTGGTTTCGGTCATGCAGACACTATATTAGACGGATTTCTTCTTTCGAAACCTTCCAAACCTCGTAATCCCATATCGTTTCCCCCCATTACGTCTCTACAAAAGCTCCTCATTAACTTCGAGATGAAGTACAACACAGCTCTGAAGGCGGTTTTGGTCGGGCTCTTGTCCCTCCAAGTAACTGCATTGCCTACCCAAAGTAAGTTGATTCCTCGAACGAAAACTAGTCATTGGATTCTGACAAGTCTGTTTGGAGGTCGCAGTGTGAATATCTACGCGCAAGCTCCACCACTTGCAGGAGCGACTGATGCGAAGCGGAATGTCAACATCTACGCGCAAGCCCCACCACTTGATGGGGAGAGCGAAGAGAAGCGGAGTGTGAACATCTACGCGCAAGCCCCACCACTTGATGGGGAGAGCGAAGAGAAGCGGGGTGTGAACATCTATGCACAGGCTCCACCCCTTGATGGCGAAAGCAAATAGAGACAGACGGAGAGTTGGGTAAAGGAGTCTCAGTGGTCGTTACTTTGACTTCTGGCTTGTAGACTTCGATAGACTCGTCTTTTTAGGGAGTGAACTCGGCAATAACAAACGTCGCACGAAGTACTTCATGTGTAGACTTGTCTATAAGAAAATATGCATCTTGCTTAACACCATCGAGCCCCTGAAAGCAAGTGGTCTCTTTTTATGGTTCCGTGTATGTGTGCTTACACTCAAAGAGTACATGCTACCTGGAACTTCGCCGGGAATCTCGACCTCTTTCATAGTTCTCTGGTCCTCTTTCTCAAGAGGCCAGGTGGAATGACATTGTAGATGGCATTACAAATATCATTGCCTTAGCTGAGGCGCGTGTGAAACTAGATTTGACTTAGTTGTAGAGTTTAGCGCAGAAGACGACGTTTTGAGAGGATGTGCTTGCCGCTATTGTGTCAGGAAACTTGTCTCTGAAAGCAAGTAACTGGTCTTTAGCTCTAGATCTTTTGTGAAACTCGGAGAACTCTAGGCAGCGGAAGGAGACGCAGATGTGCAATGCTGGAGTGAGAGACAGTGAACATGGGGGTACATTAGCGCATCCAAGGCGCAAATCGGATTGGCTTACAGTACCGGTACCTTATCTGGACATTGTCGCGCCACAGACTTTGTTGTCAACCTCTCTCCCTCTCAACAAAATTGCCGCAAAGTTGCACCATCACAAACGTCGCTTTGTGTGCATCGCGATGTCTACCAGTGTAGATTCGAAAGTCACTACCGACTCAGTCCGTCGACGTGCCTGCAAGCGTGTTCTATGCGCAACTCCAGCCGATCCGACTGCTCAAGACTTTGGCTCATCAGCAAGTTGCTGCGATGGTACGTCCATATCTAGGGAATAAGTCAATATGATTCTCACCTCCGAAAGCAGAATCGTGCCTTGCAGGAATTGCGAGTAGAGAATGCGCTGTAGCGGGTAGTCACGATCGGATGGTCGAAGCGGGAAGGCAGTGTCCTCACCCGCTCGATGCTACCTCATCCGCGGAACATGGCATCGATAGAAGAGACACTGCATCTCGGTTCTGTTCAAACCATTATGAGAAGACAGTAAACAAGTATGGAGTATTGCTGGAGAATCTTGGCTGTATCTGCAAGATTTTGCTATCGCTGAACCTCGATTCATGCTGCGTCCTCCCTCAGCATTCCGCAGCGAGCTCCAAGTCTTCATCAAGTATCGTTAAGGGTCGCCTCGACTCCGATTCATGCAATACTGCAACTTTTATGCAGCAAGCCGATGAGTCCAAGGGTACAAAGTGCTGCACAAGCCAATCATCTGCGACTACCAACGTAGTGCCTGGTTTCGTGTCACAAGGTGTCGAAGATTCATCAAAACAAATCTGTTGCTCTGTTATCCCATTCTCAAACCCTGTGTCTGGCAGCATCGTCACAAAGAGTGACTGTTCCGAAAGAATTAGCAGATGTCAAGGTCTTTCCACGAGCCCTGCTGAAACGGTCTTAGAGGAGCATTCGAGTTCTACAAAACATCGATCAGATGGGAAAAGAAGTCTATGTTCATCAAGCTCTCTTTCACGGCATATTCAACAAAGTACAGCATCGACACCAACAGCTGCTCAAAATAATCCAGTATTCCCCATGACGATCACGAACTTTACCTTCGGAATGATCTCGTCGAGCTCCCCGAATTGCCAGGCAAAAGACTGTTGCAATGATAGCACGTCTCATTCAGCAGTCGTAAAAAGTCCTTCGGATCATCCCTTCCACGAGCCGCAACACATAATAGGAGCAACTTGTTGCAGCAAACCCTCCACATCAGCCACGAATGATATTCCACCAACGACAAATATTGAATATAGCAATCTCATGGCACCCTTGAATGGTAGAAGCTCGGAGGACATCGTTCACGGGTCTGATACTAGCCTGGAGAGATGCGGGGGAAGAGAAAGCGATGGAGAACGGCATGAAGATTGTAGAAGAGACTTGTGTGCCTGCGGCCGGGACCAATGCTACCATGCAAGCTCCTCCGCTAGTATCTCAACATCGCCTCAAGTCATCGACCAGTTCTCGAAAGATGAATGTTGTACTGGCGATGATATGTATTGTGATTCGGATACGGATAAATCCTCAGCGTCTCACAAACCGCCTCATTCGCACAGTCTGCCAGCGACGATCAAAGTGGCTTCCTTAAATAGACTCGAAATGGATGTGGAAGACGGCTTGCCCGGGACTCAACGAATTGCACTCCAAGTGCAGGGCATGGACTGTACTGGCTGTGAGAAGAAGCTCTCTAAAGTTCTCATTTCTCTCCCAGAAGTCTCTGCAATTAAGACCAGTCTCCTCCTTGCACAATCCGAGTTCAGTCTTCAGCCTTCAAAGTCTATCAATACGGAAAATATTGTCATTACGTTGCAAAAAATGACGGGGTTCAAATTTACCAGCGTGATTAGTGTCGGAGTAGACTTGGATTTGATTGTAAAGGGGAGAGCGCAGGGATATGTGGACCGAACGTGGCCAGCCAAGGTTATTGATATTACTGCTGTTAGTAACTATCGAATCCGGGCCAGCTATCACCCAGATGTTATCGGAGCCAGGGATTTACTCTCGAACCCTTTCTTCAAGGAAGCCACTCTTGCTCCTCCTTCCCCACCGCCTCTCGTTGCCTCTGGCAGAGCTCATCTCTGGAAGTCTTTCTACATGACCGTATTCTCATGCATTTGTACTATCCCAGTTCTAGTCCTTGCATGGGCGTCCCTACCAAGACATAAAGCTCTTCATGGCACCATCTCTCTAGTTCTAGCAACCATTGTCCAAGTTGTCGTCGCAGGACCTTTCTATGTTAGCGCTGCAAAAACGCTGATGTTCTCACGCATGGTTGATATGGATCTCCTAGTGGTCCTTAGCACTAGCTCAGCATATACGTACTCGGTCGCAGCATATGCGTACCTTATTGCTGGGAAATCTCTATCAACTGGGCAGTTTTTTGAAACCAGTACGTTGCTCATTACCTTGATCATGGTGGGGAGGACAGTCGCTGCGTACGCTCGTCAAAGAGCCATTGAGGCGATTACGATCGAGACCTTGCAAACAAACACTGCCATCGTCCTCGAAGAAGATACAGAGGAGAAGGAAATCGATGCCAGGCTGCTTCAGTATGAAGATCTTTTCAAAGTAACTCCTGATATGGCGGTTGTCACAGATGGCATCATTTTGACTGGAGAAAGCGAGCTCGATGAGTCTCTTGTCACAGGAGAATCAACACTGGTACACAAAAAGCCTGGCGACAAGGTAATTGCAGGCTCAATCAATCATTCCGGAACCCTTAAAGTCCTCGTGACTCGACTTCCATGCGAAAACACAATCAAGAAAATCGGCGCTATGGTAGACGAAGCCAAATCCTCCAAGCCCATGGTCCAAGAACTGGCAGACAGGGTGGCAAGCTATTTTGTACCCGCCATCCTTGTGCTCACTGTGGCGGTGTTCTTAATTTGGGTCGCAGTTGGGAAGACTGTCCGAAACCAAAACACTGCTACCGTTTTCATCACAGCCATGACCTATGCAATCTCCGTTCTGATCGTGTCTTGTCCCTGCGCTATTGGGCTTGCTGTCCCAATGGTCGTTGTCATAGCTGGTGGCGTAAGTGCACGACATGGTGTCATCTTCAAGACTGCAGAGACTATCGATATGGCGAGAAAAGTATCGCATGTCATCTTCGACAAAACAGGGACGCTCACTCAGGGCAAACTAAAAGTCACAGTCCAGGAGTATATCAACGCAGCGTTAAGCTATGAGCCTTCCCTCATCTTGGCTTTGACGACAAACAGCACTCACCCCGTCTCAAAAGCTATCGCATCTCATCTCCGCGACACAAAATACAAGCCCCTGGCCGTCGAGCATATCATATCGTACCCAGGGAAAGGAATAGAAGGACAGTGGGAAAACTCACTCATACGAGCAGGTAATCCATACTGGTTGAATGTCCAAGACCATCCCTCTGTGAACCGTTGCCTGTCTAGCGGTCTCACAGTATTCTGCGTAATCCTTGACTCAACTCTAGTCGCAGTCTACGGCCTCCGTGACGAGCTTCGCCCCGACGCTCTCTCCACCGTTACTACCCTTCGCTCACGCGGAATCGAAATTTCACTTCTATCTGGCGACAACGATTCCTCTGTGCAGACCATAGCTTCCCAACTAGGTATCCCCCCCTCAAACGTCCTCGCTCGCTGCACACCAGCTCAGAAACAAGCATACGTAAAATCTCAACTCTCTCCCACCACATCCGAACATCCCAAGAAAAACATCATCCTCTTCTGCGGCGATGGGACGAACGATGCTCCCTCGCTGGCGCAGGCTTCTATCGGCGTACACATGAACTGCGGTACGGACATAGCGGGCTCCGCAGCGGACGCCGTTATAATGCGATCCTCACTGCATGGCATCATCACACTTATGGATCTCAGCAGAGCATTCCACAGGAGGGTTGTGTTCAATTTCCTGTGGTGTTTTGTGTACAATCTCTTCGCGGTGCTACTGGCGGCTGGTGCGTTCGTGTCTGTCAGGGGAGGGGTGAGGATTCGTCCGGAATTTGCGGGGTTAGGGGAGTTGGTTAGTGTGCTGCCGGTTGTTGCCGTTGCGGTGGGGTTGAAGTTCAAACGATTTTGATCTCAGAGCAGGCTGTGAGTGTGAACAAAAGGTAGTGGGTTGAAGCAGAGTTTTAGGTATTAACATCGACAACTCCGAGTGGTGGTTCCAGTAGGGAGCTCATATCGAACCTTGAAATACAAACAGCTTGATTGTCCACTTCTTCTCACATCTTTGTCTGATCCCTCGTTGGTGCGGTGAAATCACCAAGTAAATATCCTTTTCTTATGCGACCCGACCGATGTACGCTGGCTCTTCCTGTTCTCTAATCATGTCATGAGATGATTGAGGTGAATCTTGTGTTTACATTTCATGATTGAGGTGAATCTTGTGTTTACATTTCTCTCTTGCCATGGACAGAAATAATATCGTCTAGAGCCTAGTGGCATAATGTAACATTTCATCACATATCGAGTAGCGGTTCTCACGTCCTGTACTCTGTGATCTTGCAGCCATCGCTTGGCGCTTGAGATTCCACTGCGTGAAGTCTCTGTCTAGCAAATCTAGCAAATAAGGTAGGTCGAGCTAAAGCCATTTCGCGATGACCACATGAAACTTTTCGAGCTCGAGCTTCCCTCCCCAGATAGAGCAACCATCCTTTAACTCATATCCTAGGCTAGCATATCCACCAAAGATGGGAACAATTAAGTACGATTGCGTGTGCTGCAGCGTTAACGTAGGAGCGCGGGGTTTGGCGACAATATGTTCTGAGCATCGAGCCAAGACCATATGCCTTTCAAAACCCATGCCTTAGTCCCACTAATCGAATGGAACTCAATGTGGTGATATGGGAAGAGAAGCCTTCTGATGTGGCACAGGTTCATATCTGCATTCGGATCCCAGGTGACGGGCGGTAAATGGAGTTGAAGAAGAGTTTTACATCTTGAAGCTTGCTTTCCCTATCGCTTTCCGTCCTAGTTTGATTGCCTCCGAACCGTGAATGTAACTTTTCGATTCGGAAAAATTGAGCAATGTTTGGGGGTAAAGGGCGGCGTGGCGTGATGAATAAGCTGCTATTTACTTCGAAGCCGATCCCAGACGAGACAGGCTGACCTGTCTGGGTCTCGGTAGCAAGCAATCGTGAAAGAGCTGAGCTACTAATTTTTGTAGAATTCGGTTGGCAATGTTGATTCGAAGACAGTCTTTAGTTTTCGCAACTTACCCGAAAGCTGAGTGGAGGTGCTTTAAAGTTATCTGGCAAGGTATCTAGCTCAGCCACCCGATTGTGATTGGTTTACATCCCAGCTTTCGTTAGGAAAGAATTGACGAGCTACATGAGAGGCGTGATGTGCTCTGGGGTTAAGGTTGCCAGAAACCTCGAGCGGGTCCACACTGTATGGGATATCGGTAGTCCAGTCAGAAGCTGTATTGTAGGAGTTCCTGTCTGCTTGATATGCAACATAGCCAGGCGACTTTGTGATATTGGAATCAGCTTGGCGATAAGGTACTTGCATGATGTTTGAGCTGGAAGAATTGCTAGAGGGAGTATTTCCAGCCAAGAACGAGTCGATGTCAAAAGGAGAGCCCGCACTGTTGCTGCCGCTGGGCTCGGAGGGTACGGGTGGACTAGATAACGAGCTATCGAAGAGAGCGTGCTTTTGCTCTTTAGACTGAGTATTTGGATTCGGGTCCGAAAGAGCAGAGCTGGCTGGCGGAATCCAATTTGGATAACTGGGATGCACGTGTTTCTCGCGAAGTCCTTCTGGAGGCAGATGAACAACGCTTTCTTGCTGGTCTGTGCGCCGAGGTATGGTACCGCGGGGAGGAAGATTCCCAGCAAGATTGCCTGGGGAATTCCACTTAGGAGGGGTATTCGTCTCATTCTCGTCCTTTTCCCGAGGTATGGTACCCAAAAAAGGACGAGACTCGGGCAGGCTTACTCTTCCACTTGCAGGTGCTTCTGGTCCACCAGAGATGTTGGGTTTGAGGGTACCTTTGGCAACGTTTGTCATGTATGGGCAGAGTTCCTGAATTCGTGGACTGTGGCTTTCGTCCGTATTTGAAGGTTTCCAAAAGGAGTAGACACCATCCACTGTCATAGGATTATCGGTTTCTGTAGGAAGAATGCCTTTCATATGGATATTTGGCGTTGATCTCAAGAGCATCGCGATCCCACTACTTTCAATATCGATCTCCAGTTGAGTAGTAAAGTGATTGGTAATGGAATGTCGCTTTCCAATAGCATTCATGGCAGCTAGGATGAACTCGAGATTCGTCATACTTGATGAACGGCCACCATCAGTCCTTTTGTCTTGGATAAAGACTCCAGCTGCGACGTAGAGACAGAATCCCATCCAAGAGTTCATCTGAAAAATAAATCAGCGTAAATCGAAGATATCATTTTTGGAGACTTACATTAGATGAATCTAGATGACTAATAAGACGCATGGTATTTGCGATCTCTTCGGCTGCCATAAGGCTTCGAGTTCGACTTTGACGAATGAAACTCTGAGCAACATTGTGTTTTTCAGCAGTCAACACAGCTGCTTGGTGAAGACAGATAGCTGACGCATGTATGTTCATGTGAAGAAACACAACATTTAGATCTCTGAGACCTCCAGGAAGCCTCAAATGATCAGGAAGGAACATGAATGTGTTAGACAGTACATTGTCCATCCTCCTGTGCCGTTTCCAGAACTCCCCATTCGCGAGATCTTCGGGACGCTCATCTGGCCCACTCTTGTGGAGATGTTGGAAGTTATGCCCAAAGAGGCAAGCTGACAATACTACACCACCAAAAGGTGATATTTTTGACGCACCCTGAGGTGTTAACGCTTCCGAGAGAGTGATAGTCTCTTCCGGCACCCCATTATAGAATCCTTCCTCTGAACACGGGAGGTTTGTTCTGATCTAAAAAGTTGTTACTACTCTGCATTCCATATCCTGGGGCAGACACACCTCATTTTCTTCAATTACCATCGGCCACCCAGTACCAGAACTCGCCCATCGATCACTATAGAAAGCAGCCCAAAACACTCGTCGACGTTCTTCCAGTTCGATCCAATCTTTGGCTGGCGCTAATATACGTTTGATATCTTGACCGTCACCATCCAAACTTTGCAAACCTAACATCTGGGTAAGTCGTGTCATCCGACCACTGCTCATCCAAGCGCGAGTGAAATAGGTCTTCTTCGCCTCGTATGATGAGATCAATCCCCATGTTTGAGCGTATTGGATTGTAACAAAGGTTTCACCATGACCCTGAGTTCAGGTCAATAAGCAGATTTCGAAATTGCTTGATAACATACCTTCATTTCCGCATCCTGGATATATTTTCGAGATCTTTCATATAGCACATCCTCGTATTGTAAATACTTTTCCGATATGGAGGCGGCCATAGCCCACATAGCATATCGCAGGCACACTGGAGGTTGCATATGAAACGGTAAATTCAGAGCTGCCAGATATCGGTACTTGTGCATCATCGGCATAGCTAGAAGTTTGAACAGTCAGCGAATCCCGATATTTGGTATTGCAGGAGATACAAAAATGGGGCCATTGTCATCTGGGGGTAGGTTTGTGGCAGAAGATAAATTTAGAGGAGCGAATGGTGTAGTCCTGACTGGTGGTACGTACTAGGATGGAATTTGTCGAAGTAAAGGTCATGCCTAACGAAGTCAGCATTTAGTGTATAGCTACCATGTGGAGAGACAAACAATTCATCAATCATCTGCTGGGGAGGTAAAGGTTCTGAAAGACCAAGACTGATGAGCTCCTGTGAGAAGAAATCTCCTGCAGGTGTGGCGTTTAGTGCAGGCTGATATTCAAAAGCTGGGAGAGGGCCATTGAAAGAATCGTCCAATAGGTCAATATTCCCCATGTCCATGTTCATGTCCATTGTGAAACTGTTCCAATCTGGCTCCGTACTGTGGACAGCTGAAGCTTGCGAGATTGTCGGTCCTTTGCTCGTCTCTGCAACTAACTGGGTCTCTACCTGGGCTTATGGAGGTCAGCAATAGACATGCCATTAGACTAGCAGTCACATACCCAATCTTGCCTCCAACTCCTTCATATTGCGCCTCTTCGATCCCAGATTCCTCCTCCTTTCTGGATACTCGCATTCGTGCCTCAACCTCGAACAGGTTCCACATTTGGGCTTGACTCTGTCGCATTTTAACTTTCGCTTCCGGCATGAGACGCAGGATATTGTCTTTTCAATCGGTACGTTATGTTTGTCGTCCTTAGAATCAGTGGTAGTGGGTGATTGCTGTTGAGGTTCGTTTGAGATGGTTCCTGATAATGATGATGTTGAGGATTCCGGCTGGCCGTCGGCCATAGCATCATCTGGCGAGGCAGACATGATCGCAACACCAGCGGAGGATGGAAAGAGAGTTACTTCATGAATCCGGAGAACTGAACGGTCGTACGGTACATTGCGCCGTGTTTAATATAGATGAAGGGAGTGTTTTGCGACCTACGGAGGAGTAGTTGTAAGTCGGCTTACCTAATTGTCCGTTCGTAGAAATCGAGCTACCCGTAGTCGTACTAGTAAAGCGGGCGTAAAAGGCCGAGACGGCAACGTCACTGCGGCGGCAGCCTTGACCTTGAGATGGCACGCGCAGAAGAACGCGAGAACGCGAAAGCACGTGGATTAAACTGTTTTAAGGTTACAATCATACTAGTCGGATTGTAACGACATGACTGAAGCTCAGCGAAAGTTCGCCGGGTGAGTCAAATCGGCAGCATCACTTTTGAAGTCTTCGGTCGCCTTAAAGGCACCAATGGCGATGAGGTCCAGGTTCTGCTTAATCGATTTCAATGTCTCCAAAGGAAGGAAAGCTGTGGTAGGCGCAATCGAAGGCATAACACTCGATAACATCGGTGTTCCATTCAGTTGATTGGAATGCCACCGAGGGAGAGTCGAGTTCATCTGCTTCAAGAGAGGGATGCTATAGTAAGGCATCTGCAAATTTAGAGGATTGTTCGTACAGTACAATGATTAACTCCTCCATTCAAGACCAAACCCGCTTCCCCTCGCTTTCAACAGAAGTAAGTTGGTCTGATTAGGCAGGTATAACATTGCAACATGACGACTTCGCCAGCAGTCACTGATTTCAAATCCCTCAATGCTGTGTTACGCCGACCTCGAATATTATCTCGACTACTTTCAAACATACCAGATTGTTTTGGATGACCTTACCAGCACATCGCGGCCTTCGTCACTTCCGGTTTTGTAGGCTTCCCAAGTGGTAGTTCTGGTTCGCTACCAGTGGCCACAGAGGCCACGATACAAAATGGAGCGAAGGGAGTCCAAGGGACCTTCCAGGTCCGAACACCTATAAGAACACCCTACGAGGACATGGTCTGTCACCAAGTGATTCTCCAGCATAACTTGGCTGCGAGCTATGGAACCCCATTCGTTGGCCGCCAAAGCATCGTACATTCACGCGACCATGTTCAATCTGTCGGTCGTCTCAGAAGGCACGAACTATGATCGTCTCGATATGAGTTTCTTAGGAGACATCGACGTATGGGGAACTATCACAGCAATGTTCTTGAAGGATGTAACCATCTACGATAGACTACTTTACCCTGAGCAGAAACTTATATGGAACTTGACAATTCTGATGACTCGGTCTTTGGACTCTTCAAAGCCATAGATTGGTACGAAATCGTTCTTGTACCGGATGAGAGGTATGGGAGACCGCTACCTCGGGGGCTCTCTTGTAGGGGCAACATGTATAATATGACCGTTGAAGCAGGGAATGGGCTAGCTCTTGATCACTGGTCAGATCCTACTGGAAAGGTGCGCAGTTGTGTGAGCTCTAACGCTAGTTCAGCATTGTTTGTATTTTGACACCCTCTTCCAAATACAATTATACAAGTACCTACCATAAAGCACCCAATCGTGAGATCAGAGTCCTGTGGATTTTTTCCGGAAGGATCTAGTGTACACAATCCTTCATATTTGAAATAAAAAGATTAGCAAAGAAATACTAGGGACATTCTAGCAAAAAGCCAGCATCAGACTTCGACAATCATATCTGTTCCAATAATCATATGTCACATAGTGAATGTAGAGGCTCCAAAATAACTGTTTCATTCAAAGTAGAATAAGGTTGATTGAGGCGAATAACACACAAAGATGGAGGGGTTCCCGTGAAAGCCCTGGTCAACCCTTGTCCTACCATCGCTCACTTACTTACACTCAGGGGTTTCGCTTATCCTTAGATACCCAGATCAGGACTCAGATGCGACAATAACGTGACCAAGTTGGGAATTGGAGATCAAGAGTTGCTTCTCTCTCTCTTTTTATTGAAAAGTTGTATATATGCCAATTATTCTCAAGGATCGAACGCTGTATCAGCTGAATTATAGTAACATGCTGATGCTTCTAATTAGTGACCCACAAAAACTTGACGAGCCTACAGGCCGCAGGGCCCTGGGATATTGACAGCGTCTGACTTAAAAACGACGACCACTCTTTTTCCGTACTGCCCGACTTCTACGCGTTGAGATTTATTACTGATAAATAATACATCCATCGAGGCTGTACATACGACAGGAAGCTATAACATCGACTGCCAATGATGAGTATCAGAGGCCGAATTCAGAAGGGATGAAGGGATTCGTTGATATTAACACTTCCGGTACCGACTCTTTGTCTTCGAAAATCTCACGCTAGATCAACATTGACAGGAAGAGATGAAGTCTCAAGATTAAGTCAAGACAACCGACTGTCTATGGAAAGATGACTTCAATCTACGATCTCAGATAGATCGGATTTGAGCGCCATATTATTCTTTTCCCCTTGAGACTGGATTTTACTGGAACCTGCAAGCTGAACCCCGTAACATCCTCCCGTCGAAGGCAGAGACAACCATAACTACCAAATGGAGTCCCGATGAGATGACAAATGCGAGAACAAGTTGTACGATCGCTGCGATTGACTCTCCTGCAGCAATCACGACGGACTCCTACCTAGAGGTGTGCTTTTATGTTTTTGGAAAATTCAAAGAAATGAAGCCGAATCTTGTTCTCGGAATCTAATGGAATTGTACAGACTGCGAAGATATGTACCAGTACTTTGAATATGATGTGCAGCAGCTGAGACAGATTGCAAAGCACAGCGGCTGATGTAATGCGGAGAGATATTGTATCCTGGTAAGGGGCTTAACCGATTGGCTAAGTTCTGCCTCGAGTTCGGCATGCTTGGATGAAGTGATGTTCTTCGAGGCTGCGAGACTTCTTGTGGTCAGGTAATTTGGCAGTCGTATGAGGAGTTGTTTCTGAGAAGTAGCTGCTCAGTTCCAAGTTTGGAAGGGGTATGACAGTCGGCAGATCACACTTTTGGTACTTGCTTCAATACACTACCTCATTTTGAGAATTGATCCTTCAACTCAGCAAACAAGGGTCCATCATTTCTATCCTGATCTAGTCGAGCATGGTCCACCGTTCTCTCGGCCTCTCTCTCCCAGCCTCACATATATTGCTTCTTCCAAGTTTGGATTTGGTGTAGATACTTCGAGCCATGCTCTGCCAACCAATTTCGCCCAAGCCAACAACAATCAAAAGGAAGGGCCAAATCGTGTCAATACTGAATTGAGCTAGTTGCTGTCACCTTCCGTACCTAAACTCTTCCGCAAAGTCAGCCAGTCAGTCAATTGTGCATCGAAATACGAAGGTTATCACATCAAGGTTGACAGGTGCTCATACCATGTTTTACTTCACACTCTTTCTCACCGAGCGCTTCTCAAAGATGGTGAAGCCTAATTCGGAGGGACGAAACATATAGGTTTGCCTTCGTGCGAAAGCATCAAATTGCGCAGTCGTTCCGGTATAAAGTTTGATTGTGAATGTTGTAATTTCACCACACGCCATTTCGAAAAGTGCTTAAGCATGCAACTCAATACGGGAATGTCTGAGACAAACCATTGTAGATTTGCGTTTCTCATGTGGCCATGGCAGACTTGATGGAAATGAAGAGGAACGATGAGGTTCAAGTTCGCCGACGCCGTGGCCAGGTCACCCAACAATGGCACTGAGGTGGCAACGCGGCTTCTTCTGCTACCTGACTTTCGAGCTGGTCTAGGCTGGCATTCTAGACCGGACTTGGTGAGGCAGACTATCAGGCGGAAATTGAGGCCGTGGAAAGGGGGAGCAAGGCTTTCAGCTGTATCTGCAAGTCCTTGGATCCAGTGCGGCCCGGAAAGAAGGCCAACCCAGCAGAACCCATGTCAAGTTGATGAACAGACTTGGGAATATGTTTCACAAGGAAAAAGCTACATCTGGAGGTATAGGATGAAAAGGCTGTTATGTATGGCGGTCAGATGGCCGTGTTCCAAGTACGCCCATCGAACCATGTAGAATTGGTCGCGGCCGTTCGGCTGCGGCTTGCCCCTATTTCTCGCCAATAAACCACTCTGCTCGTAACACTGGGCGCTAACTACCTCTCGATGGTCGAGAGTATGCTCTTGGGTCTTACGGCCATGCTTCGAAAATTCGCGTTCAGATGCTGCAGAGTCCAGAATGGGTTTCGTCCGTCCTACCCGGCCAGTCCAGAAGAGATCTCGAGTATGCGTTTCTGTAAGAACTTCGGATCAAGCGAAGTCTTCGATGGATAACGCTCTTTTGGAGCATCTATTTGCCTGTTGTTTTCAGATATAGCGGCGGAAAAGTTGGCTGTAAGAAGGATATTACATCACCATCACCTCCGGCACCCTTCTGTGCTAGCAATATGACTATGTTCTCGGCTAACCAGACTTCAGTAGAATAACAGAACCCTTTTGCTCCCAGGACCATTCTGGGGATACTAGAAAACTGGGGCTGCAAGGCTGCGACAATGTTACGAAGTCTTGCGAAGCATCAGATAGATTACTTCAGGTACTGACCGCCTTTCACTAACAGTGAGTTTAATGTCTTTCCATACTCGGTCTCTGACTGCGTGAGGGCGTCTCGTTTCACAAATCCCCGGCCAAAAAGTCTTTCTGTGGTTGTCAGCGGCATCAGTAACACCCACCAAAGTCCGATCACCTCTGGTCGACACTGCCGAACCCTACCCTTAGCCACATTGCTTACCACACAATTATCTCAGAAACGCACATCTTCTGAAGCAACTTTGATAACATTCCATGCCTCTGAACGTTGGGAAGACGTATCAAACGCTAAATTTGGAAAAAGGACTTCTTCAATGACCTCAACTCATCACTTGTCCAGAGGCTTCCCACATGGTCCATATTGACGTTTGCACTCATGGGAGTCCCGTCTTGGCTTAGAAGTCTCACCGACACAGCCAAAAAGAGCAGAAGTTCTGCAACTTGAGGTGTGTGCGGGTCTACGCCTCACGGAGCCCCTAGAAGTTGTGCCAGAATCTTTTTCTAGGGCCGTATGCAGTTCATCACAAACCTGGGACGACGGAAGGGGAATTGAACTTACCCACGGGAGCTATTTCACACCTGTAAAGCTCCCGTGATGAATGGGGGCGGGGGGAACGAAAGCTGCATTCCCGGGAGGTTCTAGGGCGCGCCCACATACCAAGCGTCAGATCTTGCATTCCTTGGAATGGGCGATCGTTTTGATTAGACACACGAGCCCATATGCATGAGCCCCCAAATGGGACGTGGCTCAGGTTCCATCTTCCCTGGTTCTTTCCACGGATTCTTTTTGCTCCTCACAGGCCGAGCTGCACACAGCGATGGTTTAGCAGCTCCATTATTTCAAACAAGGCTCAGCAACATTGTACTAAGCCCCAGAATGATAGAAGCGTACTCGAAGTATCACTCAAAGTAGACGACGGTTCACAGAAAGTCTGTCCGGGTGTAACCATAAAGCTTTCAGGGGGCCGAGTGATCAAAAGTGGCCTTGACGGTGTTCGATAATCTACAGCTAAAAGACATCCCGCACCGGGGAACAAGGGATACAATGAGTTTTCATCGGGATAGAACTTGCTTTTGACTGCGAAGTTAATCCCCTGAGACAGGCAGTCCATCGACGGCCACGATCACAAATATTCCGAAGAATGCAGCACTATTGGATGCATAACTAATTGGTAGCACAAGGCTTAGGCTCCAGGAACTCTTCCGCTTCTTGCCTGAAAATATCTTTGAAACTTGACGCAGAGGACAGTCAAGGGGGAGTCTTGCGGTTCGATGAAGGACTGTCTCCAGGGCTTACTACATGTAGAATGAGGCGGCACTCACCCCCTCCTTCTCGAGTTGGTAAACTCCCCATACTCCATGACTCGGTCACTCTGCCAGCTTTGTGGATCCATTATGTGATTCTTCAACTACCATACATGATGGCGTACGGCGGATTCATCCCCGGCTGCAAGCTCTGGCAGTCGAATCGTCAATTGCATTGAACTACGAATCAATGGACAAGCGTGACCAGCTTGATCCTTGACAGCATTGCTTTTTCGTCAGTAGCATGGGGTCTACCATGAGTCCTATTACCTCTACGCTTGGTTATTATCCCATGGCCACAAGTATAAGACGCAGTGGTATTCTCAGGAGAAGAGCTTCACTCTTCTAGTGGTGGCTACCGAACCCCTCATCATCCTCATACCGCACTTCTCCTTCGATCGCCAGATCTTGGTTCATTCTCCGTACCATGGCAATACCATCCAGTCCTTTTCAATGCACTTGGGAAGGATGCTCTACGACCTTCACACGTAAAGCAGATATGGAACGTCATCGACGAGAGGGTCATGGAAGTAAGCTGTTCTGCCCTCTGCCTTATTGTCGCTATTCAGGAACAAAGCGTCTTTCCAGGTTTAAAAACCACTTGAGAAGAAAACATCCTTACATATTCCAAGGTATGTTACCAAGTCCCATTGACACACGTTCGAAAGTTGACAAGAGTCCACCCCCTTCAGTTCCGCTCAATATTCCTCCCATGACCGAACTCGCCCCATGTGCGCCGTTCGACTCTGGCATCATCCCACGACAAGACAATCTTGCACAAGGTTAGATCTCTCAGTTGCGTGCCCCATTTTGTCCCCTTGAACGCTAATTGTTGTTCCACAGTTCCGCAACCGATTCAATTTCAACAAACGGGGACTGGAAATGAAGAAAGATACACTCAGCGCAAGACTACTTCTCCCACGAACTTCTCTTCAAGCGAAATCAAAAGAGCCATCCCTCGATATAGCCCAAAGTACAATGTGCTGGAGGAGCAACAGTATGTATTTCAGCCTCCGGCTCTGGTGCCTCAGAATGCACAAGGAACAAGTCCCTCAACTCCTGGTGAAGCCAACCTTCAAAATACGGAGCGCACATTCGATACGGGTACTCCAGAGCTACAAGGTGTGTTGTTTGAGAGCTCAGATGGGGAAGAAGATGCTGAAGGGAACTATACTTGGTGATGGAATGTTGGGATATGGCACAGCGTGAGAGGTGGTACATAGAGAATTTTTGACCAAACCCAAAGAATTTTGCCCACAAGTCCTGATTCTTTCCGAATCGATGGGCATCATCAAAGATCTATGATAGTTGTGACTGTGACCCTAAAATCTCTTGTACTTATAATGGGAGAAGCTTCGACTTGCGGCTGGAAAGGTTTGGAGGTTGAGTATGGAGTTTCTAATGTCTCGATAAAGGTTGATATCGTTGCGGAGAGTTACGCAGGCTATTCCCACACGTTTCCGCCCAAGAAGGCTCTAAATCCCGTTCCAGCATGAGCACACCGTCTCGGCACTGATGACCCCCCAGTTGACAGCAACGCCCGGGCTGAAGAAGAGCGGGAAGGGGGATGATCTCAGTGCATTTAGACACAGACAGGGCCTGTCTACATCGTCTCGGGGCGTCGTGTCTCGATGCTTGTAGCGTGCCGTGAGCTCATCCTACCCTACAGTGATTTGCGGGCTAACGGATAACGTCCGATCCGAAAGCTGTACCATGCTTGATTCTTGGAGAACTCAATATAGAAGACGATGGAGCGAAATTCTTGTCTTCAACCCCTGAGTTATGCATTTAATCAGGAAGGGCTCTTGAGGATCATTGCTTGGTTCCTCAAGATGCTTTCGCATGGCTGATTGCCAGTGAGCAGTCCAGGTTTTCTGGGAGTGTTTCTTGGGCTAAATCTTCTTCAGGCTCCTTATGCCCTCATACACAGTGCCCATCAGTACACTGAAAGCTGTGTCGGCTAGACACCAACCATGGAGACATTTGAAATCTAGATCGCACTTCGACTTTCGGAGGATATGCGAACTGGTAGGCTGGAAGCAACTCATTCAAGCTTCTCGCTGTGAAAGCATTCCATTTCATCACAAGGCAAACATCAACAGGCAACAACTCGTATGACTCTTGTGTGCGTTGTCAATTGCGAGTTGCCTTGACCAGGGCGTCATGGTCGATTTTCTTAAGAGTCGGAATGGACGGATGAGCCCTGACCCACGAGCATCACCCTAATGAGTCTACGGCTGCAGGTCTTACTCTTGTGGAATCTCCACCCATTCCTTGCATACCGATTTCCCAAATCTTACACTTGGTACCGACGGAATGGTTGTAATATGCGGGTCTAGCTCGTGTCTACCATGGCAGTCTCGCTGCTACTCCTGTCACCAAGGGCCTTCTCTCTGCACCGACAGCTCCCAGGACGGGAAGGCTGCATATCGAGCACTTTATTTTCTTCCTGCCATTGCTGGGTAAATTATTGTAGGCTCTCCTGGCAGGGTGGCAGGGTTGGCCGGCGCTTAGGTTGGCTTCGCCCTTTTGCGGGACCCGTTTAGGCCATTGACCACCCGTCTGCACTCTGCACCCCTTTACACTGCACCATTCACTTTCTCTTCACCGCCGAAAAGATCTTCGCATCCGTGCCGCTGTTGAAATCACTCCCTCAGTATCCAAAATCGAAATGAGTCAATTTCCGCAACCTATTGGAAGATTGAATGAAGTCTCGAAATCCTGTGGACGTTCATGTCCCAATTCACTAGAAGATGGCAGCTGTTTCCGCACCCACGTATGGTTTACGCTGCATGTGTGGATCTATAATCCAACAGGAAGGGTTCCACATATAGAGTCTACTAGGAAAGTCAAGGAAAGTCAAGAGTAAGGGGTTAGAGGCGGCGGTGGTCGGATCTGCCTCGAAACCATGCAGTCCTTCGCTCAAGTAGCATGCGCTTACAGCAACAGTCGCCCGACCACAATGAGGGTTGACATTGCGGAAGTGTCACAATTTGACCCGGACTTCTTCAATATCTTACCCTTGAGAGGTAGTGATGTGAAGACTGTCGAGGTATTCGGACCCGGCTGTGCGTTCACCGTTTCGTACCAAACACTTCCTCGCCAATCGATTCCCAACATCCTTACAGAAATGCATGACATCCCCCCACAACCCGTTTATCACCTGCTATTCACCCATGGCGCCACGCATTTATTTGCTATATTCAATCGAGATAATGTGGACGACAGTAGCGATGCAACTAATGAACGCATTTTCCCAACTTTTAGGATCGCCCTTCCCATGACCCACCCACCCATATGCATAGTACGCAGCTATACATGCACATGGCAAAGCTGGTTTCCTCAACTTCGAAGGGTAATATCTGTCTGGCGAAAAGTGTGCCTTGCCCTCCGAGTATGTGACACGTTGAAGTGCGTGAACGAACCTCCCTACCCCTGGCTTGGCACCCCCAGCGTGCTGACTTGAGCTGGAGGTGTATTGATGCTTCGGAGAGCGGAAGGAGAAGTTGCAACAATCCCGAAGTGTTCAGATTGTACCTTATAATGGAGCAATTCCCCCTCCTCGATTCAAGGCATGTGAGAAACAGTGCCTCCCACTTCTCCGCGCATATCTAAACTAGCCTTTCCACAATGACCTCTTCGAAGACTCAGATCCCCTGCAACTACCCTGGATGCAAGAAATACTTCCGAAGATGGCCAGACTTGAGGCGACACCAGGAGGAGAAGCACCAGCCTCCCAAACCTTGTCCAGTGCAAGATTGCGGCTACAAAATAAAGAGATTAAGTGAGATGAGGTCTCATTTACAAGAAAGGCATGGGTATAGACGTGAAGGTATGTCACCACCACTTTAATGTGGCCACTATTAATGGCTGTTTCCAGATGCAACTGAGATGGTCGAACGCTTGTCCATCAGTTTCGGGGGCTTCAACACTGGAACAGTCGTGGCAGTAGAGACTCAGCCCTCCCACTCGAGTCACCAAACCATAATGGGTACGACACACGCTTATTCCATCGTTCTGGATGGTGTTCGAACACCACGAGATATCTTCGACGTGAACAACGCTGGGCATGCCTTCCTAGGCTCCTTGCGAGATGTAACTCACGGCTTTGGCGGATATAACCCGTCATCTTCAGACGTGTCTAGCTATATTTGTGCTTCAGGTAGGTTTTAACCGAGAGATGTTTTCATTGGTGCAGACTTCTGAGTATACCAGAGCGAGCAGTTGCTGACAACTCCCTTTGTAGCAGCATTGCCAATATCTTACGATAGCGCCAACACTCATACGTCCATATCATCCATGGGTATCGAATATTTCTGGGAGGATTAAGAAGAGTGGGAAATCTGATTGTGCATATGTCGGGCATCTTCCAAAAAGAGCAAACCAGAAAAGCAACACCATCTTGAATTATGAAAGTGTGAATAAGGCGGACTTCGAAAGGAGCTGGGTCGGATTGTTTCTCTTCGCGAACTATCGGAAACACAAAACCAAACCCTCATTAAAAAGGCATAGACAGAAGGGGACTTCGAAAGGAGCTGGGTCGGATTGTTTCTCTTCGCGAACTATCGGAAACACAAAACCAAATCCTCATTAAAAAGGCATAGACAGAAGGGGACTTCGGAAAATAGAGGCTTCGCATTATGCTATCTGGTTCATACCATGTGTGATATAATTTACACAGCCTATCTCCAGGCCGAATCGTATTTTCAATGCCAAAGCTCCTGCGCGATTATCTCTTGTTGTGCTCTCGCAACCCTATTCGAAAAAGGGAATTAAATTACAAGTACTAAAACAGTTGTAGCTCACTAAAGGCCCATCAAAGGATCACCATCTCGCACTCTCCCGCTCAGCTTCCAGTCTGGCAATACGAGCCTCGTCACTCTCCTCACCACCCCGTCGAGCTTTCTTTTTGCCTCTCCGCGCATCTTCGGCATCATCACGGCTTCGCTTGAGAGTGCCAGCAGCTAGTCCAGTAAGACCTGCCATACGCTGAGCCTCTTTGAGCAGGCGTTCTCGATTCCTGGCTTCTCTTTCTTCTTCGTGAGGGTTCTTGCCAGTAGGTGCGGTAGTGGGTGTAGATTTAGGTCGTTCCTTCTCCTTGGCTCGCTCCCGCTCTTTATCCTTGTCCGCATCTCGGTGTCTAGAAGATTGATGTTCATCTTCGCGGTGACGAGTGGTGGTAGATGACTTCTCTTGTTGGCGATCGCGAGCGGCGCGGGGTCCGGTGGGGATAATGATATCTTCGAGAGTGTTCTTGCGTCGGATACTGGCTCCTTTAATCTCAATACCATGGTGACCATTGGAGATGAGTGATGGTCTGCGAGAGGTATCATCGAGTTCGATTGGGGTGGGAGGTACTGAGCTGTCGACCTTGTCCGACTTCTTCTCAGGGGCCTCGGATCCGCGACGGCTGTGACGATGACGGTGGTCACGGTCTCGATCGCGATCTCTACTTCGGGACCTATCGTCTCGATGAGAGCGGTGGCTTGAACGGTGTTTGTGGGAAGATCTGTGCTCTCGATCACTCTCTCGCTCGCGTTCTCGATATTTATCCTTATCTCTGCGACTCCGGTGGCTGGAGCGTTTCGAAGTAGAAGGCGAGGCTGATCTCGATATTTCCTGGTCGGCCTCTCCCGTTCCTTGATCGAGGGTCTTTTCCCCAGATCCAGTGTCTTCGCGCTCATCTTCTTCTTCCTCGCGGCGTCGTCGACGCTCTTTGCGTCTCTGTCTTCGACGTTCAGTCTCTTTCTCGTCTTCGGAGAGGGAGGTCGATCGATGCCTATGTCTGTGACTTCGGTGTCTTTCAGCACTTCTGCTGCGTCTCATATCTCTAGATCGAGATCGAGATCTTTCTCTGGAAGGTGATCGACTTCTGTCCATCTCCTTCTCATCTTTTATGGAGGGCTCTGGAGCTACACTCGTGCTTCCATTAACTATAGGACTGGGTGAAGCAGTGATTAATCCTCGTGCTCTGAGATGGGCAATACTAGTATTGGGCAGCCCATCTCTCATAGCCTTCGGCCCGGTTGGAGCGTTTAAGGGGACATCTAGCGGCTTCATAGGAGGATGCATACTCCCAGAACCGTTGTGAAAGCCTCCACGACCCGGATACTTATTGTTATATCCATTGTAACTGCTAGTCTGTGCGTACGGCGCTTCAAATTCGTCGAGGGTTTGAATTGGCCTGGGCACAAACTCATCAGCTGACTCTGCCACAAAGTCCGTGGAGGGTTGATCTGTGTTGGCAAGGGCTTCATCGCTGTTAGCCACACCTGTTTGTGCCACTGTATTGTCATCCTTGGGCACCTCAGACTCGGTTGCTGCCTCCTTCGCTTCTGAGGTCTGACGAATTTCTCTTCCAAACTCATCAACATTATCAGCAGGAGCGGGATCAACCTTGGGGCCAGTCGGGACTGATCCTGTCTCACTGATTGGTCCATTGTATTGGTTTCCTGCTCCGAACTGCTGAGGGTACTGTTGTGAGAAGTCATGTGAACCATAACCATAGCTTCCACGACCATAGCCACCTCGTCCTCTCCCTCGTCCTCGGTAGCCAAAGTTGTTGTTCTGGTACTCATTGTGATGGTTTCCATGTCCATAATTACCTTGGTTATATCCTGAAGCTTGAGAGGCGTATCCAGAGTTATTTGCTCCATAATCACCGGAACCCATGCCTGCTGCATTTGGATCTTTGAAATTATCTTGGCCGACATTCCATGATTGTTGACCGTTCCAGCTATTATTGAAGCCACCACCAACTCCACCTCCGAAATCCCCCAAACCCATGCCCATGCTCATGCTGTTCATATTGTTCACGCCCATACCAGTACCAAACCCCCCGTTCATAAACATGTTCTGCATCATCATGTGATCCATGTTCATTCCAGGCATACCTAGGAGACTGTTAGATCTATAGTCCTATAAATTTGAGCGAGAATTCACATACCCATCATCGGAAGGTTCCCAAAGGCATTAGGGGTTATGCCGTTCTGCATGGCCATCATCATCTGCATCTGAGACATATCACCACCAAAGCCCGGAAATCCTCCAGCAGCACTCGCATCAAATCCAAAGCCGGCACCAAAAGCAGGCATTTGCGACATTCCTTCGGGCTGAGTCTTTATATCTGTCACATCGTTCCGTCCTGCCTCTTCCCCCGTGTCATCATTTTCAGCTGTATTAATATCACCTTCCGATGTTGGCTCTTGGCCAGGCCGAATTTCCTGTGGCAGATTAGCTCATCACTTCTACACTCGAACTAGTATATAGTACCTCGATCGAAGGTTGGGGAATGTCTTGTTGCGCCTCCTGCAGCCGGGCAAGTTCTTCGGGGTTCGCAAGGCCAGATTCGACTGGGTCTGCAGATGGGGAAGGTTCGGATTTGACATCAGCAACAGGAGCGTCAATCGTGGCGGGAGGCTTCAATGAGAAGTGAGGAGGAGCAGCTGCTTGTATGGCTTCTGATTCGATAGGTGTGGCTGGGGGGGTATCTTTGGCTTCCTTCAACCGAAGAGCTTCCCGCTTCTTTTCCTCTGTTCGTAGAAACACACGGATCGTTGTTCGTAACGATTTGTGAGGTTTGCAATCTTCAGAGGCGACTGGGCTATGTTCGCAGACAGGACATGTCGAGGGTAGAGTTGACTGGCCTGTAGCACTGTCAGTACCGAGTACGTTAAACCGCGAAACTGATGTGTTACTGACAGGTTTCGCAGGCGGATTGATCGCAGCAGGGAAGCCGGAAGGCATTGACAGCTAATCTGCTGCAGATGGCGCATCGAAGCTTGATCGGAATATCGTCTTGGGAAAGTGAGCTGCTCGAACGTCAGTTTCCACACCTCAAAATCGCCAACAGAGGTGTACGAGCCTGATGAGCTCAGCCTGAGCTGGCGTAATTGCAGATGCAGACATCCTAGCGCGTTATCGTTGAAGCTGCTTTCTGCATGGACAAGGCCTGTTGCAGGCGGTCGTACATTTGCGCAGAACCTGAGTCAAGTCGTAGAAGTCATGGTGGTGAATAAGAAGCAAGCTGTCTCGGTTTGGTGAAGTTTTGAAGAAGCGGATTGTTTAGCTTTAGCGCAAGTGGTCCATAAGGTCACGTGATGGTAACCACGCCTTTGCGAAGTAAGTATCTGGATCTGATTGTAAGATAAGGTAGTATACTTTGGAAAAGAAAGGTATTTACCCTCTCATTCAAGTTTGCACAAAGCGAAGATTGGCTTTACAAGTATGTGTGTCTCATCAAGAGTGAAGCCACAGTGAAGCTAGCCATACCATGACTAAGCATATACTGGACTGCGCCATCTACAGGTAGTTGACATCATTCAGAATTTCATGGGTCGCGCGCATTTATATCTCGTTCAAATAATGTCATTTTGACGAAAACGGGAACGAACATTGAGTTGTACAGACCATGATATTGGGGCAGGTCTCCTGGCTTGACTGCTTCGTCTTTCTAGTATTTTTGGCACCTCAACTGATCATTCAAGTTGGTTTCTTTCGAACATTAGTCTGTGGCTTACAAGCCTTACCGTTCCTAAGTATGATCAGTTTCTAAGTCATGTTATTGCCTCCTCCGCTTCTTGATTGAAGTGTTACCTTACATCTCTCCAATAACTGACATTCTTCTAACAACTCATAGTCATCAAACTACCCCTGGGCTTTCTTTATGATCGGCTTCTCGTCCGCCGCGAATATCGGAATCCTTTTGTACAACAAGCATCATGGTTTGAAGATATCGTGATTCGATGCGTCAGATATGCATTTGCGTACATTCCAGCCAGCATTGGAAGAGTCTTCTTCTCCAAGGCAGTATCGTTGCCCTTTATGAGATTTCGAATGCTTCGTCATGGATATCTTAGATGCCCGATCAAATGGGAAGAGATCAAAGAGGTTTGTGTTTGCGACTTGTTTTATTTTTATACTATTAAATTTTTCCGAGAACCCGCTAATGGTCTTTGGGTTATAGACTGGGTTCACCGGACTCTGGGTAGTCGAAGACAACTCTCAACAGCCAGATATTGTCATCTACTACGCTCATGGTACCTCAACCTCTCATCCTGGACCTGGCAATGCTGACTTCTCGCAGGAGGTGGATTTTCAATGGGCTCGAGCTACTTCTATCTGGAGTTCCTCCTCGCCTGGCTGACGCTGCTCAAGAGAGTCGGCTACCGCAACCCCGCCATTCTAGCCCTCGAATATACCCTTGTGCCTGACCAGTCTTACCCCGTTCAGCTGCAGCAAGCAATTGCAGGCTACAAACACGCTCTAGCAATCACCAAAGACTCATCGAAAATTTGCGTCAGCGGTGATTCAGCTGGCGGGACTCTGATCCTCAGCCTACTACTGCATCTGGCGAACAGCAGTAGCGAGCTCAACGGGAGCAGTTTAGCAGCAGCACAAAGTATGGTCCCCGCTATGGCAGTGCTCATTTCCCCATGGACCACTCTCGTGTCATCCAAAGACAGAAACACCCCGAGCGATTACCTCGATGTCACCAACCTCCACCACTACGCCCACCAGTACGCTCGAAACAAGATCTCCATCCACGATCCCTTGATATCGCCCGGGAAATGCAAAGATGTCTCATGGTGGCGGCAAGCTAGCCCTTCGAAAGGTTTCTTCATTACTTATGGTGCCGAAGAAGTATTTGCACCGGAGATAAGAGATCTGGTTGCAACGCTAGAGAAGGCGGGTTTGAAGGTCGAAGCACAGGATCAGAAGGACGGCATTCATGCTTGGCCAGTTGCGGCATTATTCTTGAGTAGCACAAGAGAAGAGAGGCAGAAGGGCTTGAAAAGTATTGTTGAGAGGATCAGGGAACGTATGGATGTGTGAACAGTACCAACTATTAGATATTAACGTTAAGACCATTTACTTTTCGATGCATTTGTGGTCCGGGCACTTCTGCCAGTCTAAATATCTGCGTGTACTGATGGCTGTATGCAAAGGATATCACGGCCCGCTCGCCTCCAAGATGTCACAACAATAGCTAACTGCTCTCAACTTTTCGTTGCACATTTTGCGCTCCTTGTTTACGCTCATCTATTCTCCTCATACAATGCTATTGTTCATTGACGCAATCAGAGGCTCTTATCCTCGCTTTTCTAGGTAATGCGACAGAACAAGCGCTAGATAAGCTCGAAATAATCACCCGTTCGCTCCTTTGTCGAAGGTTCGAGTATGAGAGTAAATGCGATCTGCTATCCCCAGATTACCCTGGTAATCGTTAGGCTCCAACAAAAGAACCACATTTCCAATTTCGCTCATCTCAACCATATCTTCACCTATCAATCCAACATCAAAATTACCCTAAGTCATTATACAACAATCAAAACTTGACAATCTGATCCTTCCTGTACCCCAACTCCTCCAGAACGCCCCTCTTCGCCGTGAGAGCCGTCTCCATTGGCGGGGGCCCACAAACAAACACTTTCTCCTCACTCCTCTTTCCACTCCCAACTTCCTCCAGCAGCTCCTTATTCACATACCCCCTCCTGAAAGGGCTCCCCTCGACCGGTTTGGAAACGGTAACCACCCACCTGAACCTCCCCGGGAAGCGCCTCTCCAGATCCTCAAACTCCTCCCTCAGCAGCAGATCCGCATCGGTGTTGATGCCGTGCACGAGCGTGATGCGGGTCCTATCATCTGGATTCCGCAAGATGCCGCGCGTGAGCTGGTAGATGGGCGTGATGCCCGCGCCGCCGGCGATGAGCGTCACGTGGGGAAATGAATTCGGGATCCATTTGTAGCCGCCCAGGCCTACCATGAGCAGCGTTGAGCCTGGGGTTAGGGAATGTAGATATCCGCTTGCTTTGCCGTTTGGGTAGCGCTTGACGAGGAGTTCGAGGGAGCCAGGCTCGTCTGACGGTGTTAGCACGTGACCTCTTGTTTCCCTTCAATGGACATACCGATTGAGCTGATGGGTGTGTACGGTCTCAGAACGGGGAACCAGCGGCCTTGAGGCCAGGCGATTGTAAGTACAGATGCTTTGTTTGTTAGCAATTGTTTGATCGAAATTGGGTGGGAATTATACAAGTCAATGTCAGACCGCTTTGGGCTTCTGAGTTCGGGAATTCGAAGCGAAGCCGTTTGGTATTGTGATTTACCAGGTTGGAACTCTCGAGTCGCAGAGACTGGCCCCCGAAGCCGGAGAATACTTTTGGTGGTTGTTGGGAGGGTGATTCGGCGTGTACGTCGCGGACGAGGCAGGATTTTGTAACCCAGACGCTCATTCCAATGGCTGTGATGGCACCAGCTGCTACGAGGGGCCGGTTTCGTATAGGTTGTAGAATTCTCTGCGCTGACATTGTTGCGTTTTGTTGGCAAGAAGAATGAAGTTTTGATGTATGATGTGGATTGTAAAGAGTTGGTAAGGGTAGGTCAATTTATATTATCATCGAAAAAAGAGATGTGCCTTGAGTCGTATCTGACAGAGGGGGTACCGGATACACATTTCGAGCGAGCGAAGGAAGCGAAAATGCAAGCGATAGGTAAGGAAGATACCCGAATTCTAGCGTCTGGTGGCGTTGGACAACGGAGAATAGACAATACCGACAAGCTGGTATCGATGTCCGAGTATTGAACATGATGTTTCGCTTTTCGCTTTTCGCTTTAATCCATTTGGTATAAGGCCGATAGATCTGGTCATATTGTCTATTATATGGCAACAAGTTCCGTGATATGCTGTGTAGACTTTTTGTTGTTGATTTGTTTGTTGTTGACTCTGGCGGCAATCCAACCCTTCTAAACCCCGACCCCTGCTCGAGGACCTAAATGTCGCGGTTTTAACCCAAACGAGCCAGGTAAATGGACTTCTTAGCCCCCAAGGACGGATTAAAGGGGAAGATGGAAACCCTTGACAATACAGTGTTGACTCAAACTACGCAATGGCCTGGGTTAATAAGAGGTCAACCAAATACCAGCCCTGCCAACCATAGAAAAGAAAAAGAAAGGAAAAAAAAAAAAATTGGAAAGTAGAAAAGAGAAAGGGATTTTTGGGAGTGAAGATTAGAGGAGCCAGTTACTCATTTCATTCGGACGATTTCAATACAGCAAGTTTCTGCTACATTATCAGTTCTCCATGTGTTGCGCGCCCGAGAGCAGACCGTCCCCCGTTAATCAAGCACATAGATAGTAGGGTTATGGTCGAGTTCCTTTGGAAGTTCTGAGCGATTATTCAAAGATGAATGGGCTTCACTGTAACCGAAACCGAAAAGATGATTACATGAAACAGTTAATGGACACAGTTATGCATAAAAGAGACTAGCGGGGAACATGCTACATTATCTCAGGTAACCAAAACTCCTACGATTGAGAGATCTTTTCGACTCCATTACTACCAACGCCGTTACCATACTGCTCCTCAGAACTGGGGATAAAACTGCTGCGAGTAATCGAAACCTATAGGATCCAGTCCATTCGTAGGATATGGGTCTGCCAATGATCAGTGCCAGCTTCTCGGTTTTGCAAAGAATGCAGATCTTACCCCAAAATATGGAATCAAACAAATCCATCGGTGACATATTCAGGGTCTGTTCCGCCGAATTCATATCAGAAGCAGCGAGAGGCATTTGCTGCTGATCATAATCCAATCTGGGATGCTGGTTAGTTTGGTGATCTGTAGAGCTTAGGCGGGTACGTACGGAGGCATCATTCCATTCTGCATCGATGCCATAGCCATGGCGGCATTCTGCTGCTCGAATTGAGTCGGATCTTGACTTTGAAGCAGCAGCTGTCCATCTGGCTGCGAGTTTTGTTTTGTTTCGATCACCCAACCATGATCGTAGATATTTCTTAACGCTGTCAACGCCCTCGATAATGGTCCACTCAGTTCGATATCTTTATCCGACTTTGGGTGATTTGTCGTTACCTCCTTGGCAGCCGTTACTGATAATGCTGAGATCAGATTCCCTTGCAATTGTCTGACCTCGGGATCTGTCTTTGTCTCGCCGAGAATACCGAGAAGGACCGCGGACGAAAGCCCATGGTACGTAAAAGCCCATGACCGAGTCGGAATGATACTCAAAGAGTGCATTTTCAGGTACATCCGTACTGTCTCTGTTAAATTATGCTTGCACTTCTCAGCAAGTATTTGCTTCTGCGAGAGGTCGATTCCGATGGTCTCGCCCCTACGAAGAGACGGGCGACACAATACTGAAACGACGAATGAGGTATGCAGGCGGATTGCGTAGTATTGAAGTCGATCTTGCACTGTTTTCCATTCTTCCTTTACCCGCAAAGATGGTCGTACTCGCAGTCGAATGTTCTCGACATCGATACAATTTGCTATGATTTGATCGAACCCGGGCTGAGAATTGCTGTCGTTATTGACAGACTGAAGAACTTTCTGGCAGAGGTGATACATTGCTTCGGTATAATTGAAGCCTTCGCTCAGAGCTGTTGGTCCAAGGGGCAACTGACATCGTGTCATCATAGCTATTGGAGATCGATCAAAGGAAAGAGACAGGAGGCTATCCTGCCAAACTATGGTCCACCTGCAGATGTGTTAGCCGCATTTATCAGGTTCAATATTCCACGAACCAAAGCTTTCTCCTTGGCAAATCATTTGCAGCGGTGTTAGATATACGAGCGCTCTCATGTGGTCCTCGATGTAGACCCAAAGCTTGAGCGAGCCGGCAGGTAAGACCTAGAATAGCCCAAGATGCCTCTGCTCTCATGTCATTTGACAGCACAAATCCGAGGATGAGAAGAGCTTGTAGAGACTCTAACGAGGGACGTATCAAGAAGTTCGAAAGTCTCAAACAGTGGAAGGATGTTTGTACTGCAACCTTCCGTTAGATATGGACCCTTAGATACCGCAAAGATGTTTACCAAATGCCTGTGATGTTGCAACACGTTTGTGATAGGAGAGTTCGGTGTAGTTGGTTGCCACGGCGAGCACAGCAAACAGCATTCCCAGCCAGGCTGATGACACACCCTTGCCTGTTGGTGCTGGATTCTTCGCGCTTGAGAGTCGATCGTCCAGGTAGATGCATAGTTTGGATTCGAAATCCTCAATATCGATCAGAAGACCCCAGAAGGGCTGTACGATCTGTTTATAAATTTGGAATGTTCTGGAGACTGTAAGCTTGGATACACATGTGGGGTCTTGGAAGGTGAAAAAGTTTGGGAAGGTTCAGTTCGATCATAAAAGAAAAGTGACTGACTTGAGAACGTCTCTATCTGATGGTAACGCGGCCCCAATATCATGGCGGATCTTTTCCATGTGTTCTTTTGACATGAAAGGATATGGTGCTGACGAGATCTGTAGTCCCAATATTGGCATGATATCCTTTCTTATGACATCTTGTTCGCCGTCGGCTGAGGGTTCTCCAGCTTGGGTCTCTTCGCTCAAGAAGGCAGCAATACTGTTCTGACCCAAGTACCTGGACTCGTCGGGATCATCATCATCTGAGAGCCTTGGTTAGTCTCACTCATTCGGAGATACTCGGGATGTTCTGGGAAGGAGGAATGAGTCACGTGCAGCGGGGGGGAGGGGTTGTCCAAAGACTCCGCACAACCCCGGATTATGGCATGGCGGACGATATATTCGTGGAACGGAGACGTACCGGTAGTTCTTGGCCAGTGGTCTTCATCCTTCTTGAAGGAGCTGTCGCTTCCCGTGCCTGGAGATCGTGGTCTCTTCACTCCTGCCACAGCTGCCGTCGAGGCCTTGGCATTCTTGGGGTTGTACGAACAGAGATTCGCATGATCTCTCTTTACACAGTTCTCACACGGCTGTTTGTTGTCACATTTGACTTTGCGCTGGCGACATGGCCAGCAAGCAGTACCTGTGGACATATCCTTAGCACGTGGAGATCACAGTGGAGGGATAGTAGCTCTCTCTCTCACCATAGCGGACTTTGCGGTGGGAATGGATGATGCGATTGGCTTCTTCCGGGGTCAAAGATGCATCCGGAGGCTCTGGATGACTCTCTGGACCTCCTTCACTCATGGTGTCGGACGTCGCGCAGGTGCAAGCGCAGGCGCAGTTAGCGTTGGAGGTGTTTGGGGAACGAGAGTCGGAGAACAGTCGGAGATGGGGATGTTGGATCTCGGTGTTTTCTGAGATTTCGACGCATGGCTTGATCAGCATCGCTGACTAAGCTAGAGTACGAGACACCACACAACAGAGATAAAGTAGCGATTGCTGAACTAGACCAGAGCCAACAGACCAGAAGCAAGAGATAGAGATAAGCGGTCCCAAATGATATAAAGAAGGAGAGTCGCCAGCGCGTCTATCGTCTATTGGATTTGATTGACGCAAGTAAATGTCTCGTGGAACTGCACAGTACACAGTACACAGCACACAGCGATCAGAGTGGAGAAGCATCAGCAACGCAGTCTGCGAGCTGGTCGGTATCCCTTTCTATTTATCCAGTGATCTTGAACGCGGGGGAGCGGGGGATAATCCTGAGCATCTTCATCCAGTGATCGACTATCGTGCTTTACTATTGGTTCCCAGATAGAGAGAGGGGTATACGTGCGCATTGCTTCCCCATATAGATGCTTGCTTCTCCAGCCTTCCCCAGAGTTGAGGGAGTCTAGACGGCTCTTCTATTCGGGAATAAGTCCTTGAGATTAAGCTGAACAGGCATCTAAATCATATCCCAGTTATTCGTTATTATTCTCTAATCAGCTTGCATCGCTCGATCGAATTGATCGATTTTGTGCTGACTGACATCTGACACAACGGCTACCGCCCTTTGCTCGAAGAAACAGCAAATCCCAATCAGCCTCATTTGAATTGCTGTGCAATTTCCGAATGTTCCTTATAGAGAAGCCTCATGTCACCTGACATAAGTCGTCAAGATGGAACGTGGGAGGATTGTCTCACGATACAATATAGTCACTGTTTTCCCGTTTTTCATAAATTTGTCACTTACTATTAGCTAGACCAGCTCTCTCGCCAACAGCGATGCAATTGTGTTCAGATAGATCATAGATCACGTGCTTGTCACCAATTGACACTACCTGCGAAAAGCCTGTAATAGGCTTGAATTTATCAAAAGGGTCTTTTCCCGAATTATTCCTCCTCTGAGCTCAATTACTCGCATAGTTCACTTCACAAACCTCTAGAATTGGTCAAAGATTTGTATAACTGTCACGTGCTTGGCATGTCACTCCGTTCTTCTCATTGATGCGCTTAACACGCTTCCATTGGACCCTGTCTTTGATCTCAAAATAGACGCCTCTCCTCCGCTATCTCGTCTTGGATGTTATCAATCTTGCCAAAGCCATTTGCAGCAGTTGTGAATATAACAGCTAGTCAAAATCGAGAGCCGGTCCGTGAATGACAAACGACTTGCGACTTCTTCTCACCGCCACGACCTGATTCCATCCACGTTCTTGTGAAACTGAAACATAGATCTACTACATCTCAGCTGCGTCACTCCGCCTTGGATATCCTTCAGGTCTGACAATCTTGAACGCAGTCGCAATGCCTCGCCGCAAAGCTCTTTTGATCGGAATCAACTACTTCGGTACCAAACATCAATTGAATGGATGCATCAACGATGCCATGAACCTTCGAGAATACTTAGTCCGAGATCGAGGTTTCTCTCCCCAACATCATGACATGGTTATCATGACTGATGCGCCTGAAAATCGCGGCACTCCTTTCGAACCGACTGGAGCGAACATGATGGCGGTACGCGTCTTAATTCCACTCACTACCTCGGCTTTCTTGCTGATGATAATCATTGAAGGCTTTCCAGTGGCTGGTCTCTGGCAACAGCCCTGGTGATTCGGTCTTTCTCTCGTATTCAGGTCACGGAGGTATGTGCTGGACTTGGAAAAACTCCTACTCATTGTCTGACATTACATAGCTCAAGTCAAGGATCCGGATGGAGATAGAGAGTCTGGGTTGGTCAAGCCGGCTGTTAAGGGAAATGAACGGCGACTAATAGGTACTCAGATTCGATGATACCATATGTCCTCTCGACTTCGAATCCCGTGGTCAGATAGACAGCGACACCGTGAGTTGTGAGACCTGATTTCTTGTTTATGCTAATCTCATCAGCTCCACAAAGTCCTCGTCTCACCCATGATTCCATCGGCTCGCCTTACTATTCTTTTCGATTGCTGTCACAGTGGATCCGCTGTTGAGCTGCCTTATGTCTATCGACCCAACTCGAATGGCCAGGTAAATCTTGTGGACAATGTCAAACAAGGCGTCAATCTTGCAACCGCCGCCTTGAACCTCGTTCACGGGGGTTTCAGCGCTGCCAAGATCAACGATGCCAAGGCTTTGCTAGGGGGTGCTAAGACTTTCTTCGCCAGTCTTCACCACCGTCCCGAAGGACCGGCAAACGAGGAAGGTTTGGGTGAAGAGAACTTTATCGAGCCGTGGAAACAGGAGGGGAAGGATGTATGGATGTTCAGCGGTTGTGCAGATGATCAGACATCTGCTGATACTAGCATTGCGGGAGCTCCCACAGGTTTGTTCCTCTCGAAATGCCCTCGTCTGCTGCAGGGATGCTGAATTTGACAGGCGCAATGTCTTATGGTTTCATAAAGACCATGAGAGCAAATCCAAATCAGAGCTACGTCGAAGTAAGTTTCCCAGTTCTCCACTCGAGACAGATTAACAATTTCAGGTCCTCCAAAATACCCGTCAAGAGTTGGCACAGCATTACCGGCAAATACCCCAGTTATCGGTGGGAGGCGAGTATAACCTGCGCCAGAAGGTTTCTGTAAGTACTTTAGGAGTGCATTTGTTTCCCGTTCGGATACTAATCACATCCTAGTTCTAAACTCGGCGGGGAGAATTTAGCCCAAGTTCAAGCAACTGGGATTGCGTCGTTGGTTTTTGGAGTTGAGCATAAACAGCTAAAAGCGATCGTACAATCCACATTGTCCTTATTTTCTGGACTTCAACTAATCACAGTCGCTCGCGAATAGCCCTACCTTCCGCTTGGCCAATGTTGTCATGGATTGTGTTTCTTGAATCACGCATGCTTCTGACATTTCCCTTCAAATTACTCGTTAGTGCGAGAGTCTGGTTCGTACTCGCTGTGAGTCAGGCGTATCGTTTGTGATTTGGATACTTTTATTCAGAGCCAGTGTCATCGAGATCGCAGCTATAATAGTTTCTGTTCACGGCTACAACAAATCTCATCCGCTCAATCTCTCTACTCTGTGCAACATTCCGTCAGCCTTTCAAGCTTTGAACAATTTTCATCAAAGCATAAGCAAACTCAACCCGTGATGGATTCGAAGAGAGGCACAAAGGCTCCGCCGGCTGATGGAAAGAGTGCACATATCACACTCGACCAGCTGAGCCTCAAGGATCCTAAGTCGACCAGGGGCATCGACTCGAAAAAGCCGTCCTCGTCCAGTGCGAAGACAGTCGACGCTCACAGAGCTGTCTCTTCAACTACTAGAGGTGTGGAGTCGCAAAAGCCTTTGCCTACTTCGCGAGGCTCTGATTCCTCTAAGGCTCATGCAACCGACTCACATAAGCCATCATCGTCCACCGCAAAACCATATGCAACTATGACCCAAACCTCTCAGCGGGAGTCAAACAGCAGCACCACGCGAGCTCGAGAAACCTTGCCGCCAGCTTACAGAACTCATGCCCTTCCTGCCCGTATCACCGATATGATGGGAGCGTCAAAAGCTCGACTGAGCGAGCGTGGCTTCCCAAATCAAGGAAACACCCGCTCGCCTTATCCCGATGACAAGAAACATCCCCTTTCCTCTTCAGCTCGCCATCAACCTTCTAGTCCTGGAGCAACCACCAATCTCACTCTTCAACCGACTTACCGCGTCAATACCAAGGATGCACAAATCGGCGACATGGCTCGCTCTAACATAGAGGGCATGGTCCTCAAGACGGCAGCTGGCGGCATGCACCAATCGAACCTCAAGGGAATGGTCGCCGGGAGTGAACACCAAGCCGGCAGCTCACACCGGACCTATCCGGCGAATACCCAGGCTCCCATGCGCTCCAGGGCGCCTCTCACAACGCGCAGTATTCTCATGGGCGCGGAGGATATATCCATGGCTGCTCGTCAGACGCAGTACAGGGCCCTAGCACCCTCTGAGCGCGCCAAGCAGGATCAATGGGCACGCACTAAAATCGCTATGAACGGAGCATGCCCCGAGGCGTACAAGTGGATCCGAGGAGACGACGGGTACCAGTGCGAAGGCAAGTACCACTTCATCAGCGACGAGCTGCTTGCGGAAGGCAAAGGAGGTCTTTTCGCCCTGCGCGACGGGAGTGATATCTACAGCAGAAAAGGCCCGTACTACGAAGATGCCAACAAACCAGGAGTCTTCGAATACGCCGGTCCGGAGCCAAGACCATCGGATTGCGCGCAATGGATGGGCTCCAGGAACGCGGCGACTGCTCAGCAGCTCCCGAGTTTCGGAACGCTCCCGTCGCATGCTGGGTCTAACATTGCGAATACCTCGGGCGTGGGCTCTGCTGGCTGGAGGAACAATACCGGGTACCCGCATGGCTCGCATCAACCCTCACACCGTGGCTCCGGAGGTTATGGCCACTCACACCATGGATCCAGAGGTTATGGTCCCTCGACCTCTTGAAATAGCAGATGCCATGGATCGAGCGGTCTTTGTGCCAAAAAATCTCACTTGGTGTGATAGACTGCATCGCGGGGCCTGGGTACGGAAGCTGGAATTTCTGATATGCGTAGCTTGTGTACGTACTATCTAGATTCTCAATCGATGGATTTTCAAAAACATATGTAATGACACACTGCGCCATGGTGCATCTTATCTGTGTCTCATGAGCTTAATTCGTCAGATCTTCTCTTCATCCTTCGCTTTTCTCTCCCTCATCCCATACTTCGTCTCTAAATCCGTCCTCAGCTTAATTTCCTTCTCCAGAAAAACCAGCAAGAAGGCCAGGCCGCAAAGGCCAATTCCCACTTCCCAAACCACGTTCAGCGCCGCCGTGTACACACTAATAATCTCTGCTCTTATAACAGCATCGAAAGATTGGATGAATGCTTTCGAGGCCTGCTTATACGCTCATACTAGCCAGTAAGTCGGTCGGTCGGTCATTAGCTAATCGATCGATTCTAGCTGATTGACTAATTAATAATAGTTCGAACTAATAGCTTATTAGTCAAATAAGCCGGCGACTAATTAGCTAGAGTTATAAAGTACTAGAAATCGTAGGGAACTTGCCTAACATTAAAAATAGCTCAAAACACATACAAATAAACTTTATATTAATACTTATAATATACCTAAATATTCCGGGTACTTACCTAATATTCAAAGGGCCGGAAAACGCACTTAAATCTCCCAAATTTAATATGCTTATATACCCGATTTTTAGACCTCGTCGTCGCTCTTTAAATTTAACTCTATTACGTTATTATAAAATCGAATATCGATTGTACTATATCGTTACTAGTTCTTTAGTATTTAATAATACGCAAGAGTCTTTCTTAAAAAGTAACTACTCTTTAGAGTTATTATCTTTATATAAAAAGAAAATACTCTCTTATACTTAAAACTTATAGTAAGTATAACTAGTAAATCGAGTATTATCACTATTAACTCTAGCTACTAATCTTTTCTACTTTTCTAATACTTAAGAAATATTATATTAATAGTAAGTTCGGCCAAGTATTCGCTAAGTTAATCTCTTTACGTAAAGGTTCGATTTTAACGTAAATTCGACTAAGTAAAAGCTATTTAATCGAAGAGCTTCTCGAGGTAGCTTTTTAGTTTAGGTTTAAGAGTAATCAATCGCGCGCGATTTATAGCTATTAGTAAGCCTTTATATATGTTTTCCTACTATTTCTTTAGCTTTGTTTTTAAGTCTCGTACGAATCGCGCGTTTATACTTATTTAGTAAGTATTAAAGTATTACTATTTCTAATATAAGTAAAGAATTACTAAGGCAATCTAAGTAATCGAAGCGTTTGTCTTTTTATAGAATTCTTAAGTCTTCGTTTATACGAGTATTATTAATAATTAAATATAAGGGGAATTAAAGAATTCGTAGTTTATAGCGCGATCTTAAAGCTTCTCGAAATATAATAATATCGTATCGAAGATAAGTAGAGTTTCTTATAGTATATTATAACTTAGCTTCCTATTATCTTCTTATAGGTCTACGTTTCCTTTGAGTAATTTAGTAAGATAAAAGAGGATTTAAAAGTATTCCTAAATTAGTAAAAGGTTATCTTAGTCGTTATTTATAAAGTTGTCTTACGTAAAGGTTTCTATATCGAATTTATCGCGAGAAATCGAGAGGTTTATAATATACTTATTAAGAGCCGCACGAAAGTTAAAGGCCCGCGAAATTATAATATATAAAGAGTTTTATCGTATACCGCTATCGAGTAAGAGTTTCTACTTCTTACCTTACGTAATACCTTTATTTAACTTTGCCTAAAGTATATTAAAGAGATTAAAACGCTTTCTACTTGTTATAATATACGTAATAAGGTTATAAAGCTTTTTAAAGGTATTACGTTAACGCTAAAGTTAACGTTTTCTACTTATACTTGCCTCTTTATAATCGTTCTCAAAGCTTTTAGAATCCTAGTTATATAAGTATTATTTAGCGATAAGATTAATAATATAGCTTATATAGTGTAAACGACGCTCTTTTGGGTTAAATCGAAGGGTTTTTAATAGTTTAAGAAAGGTTATATTATTATTAAGTATATTATTAAGAATAAAGAAGCCTAAGTTCTTAGGCGTAATATTAAACTACTATAATACTAAGAGAATAATAATTACTTATTTTATATTAGATTAGCCTAAGTATTAATTTATAATAGTAAATTAAGTACCTTTTCCTAATTTCTTATACTTAGGCAACTCTAGTATACTAATAAGCCGAGAAACTACTATCCCCGCATTATTAATAAAATAAATAACAATTCTAACTAACGATATTTTCTTATATTTTAATCTCTAGCCGTTAAAAGAGATCGATATCTTTGACTTTAATTTCTTTAATTCTTTTATAATTATAAGTTCGAAGTAAAAGTATAAGTCGCTAATCTAATTAGCTATCGAAGAATAAGATTAAGGTAATATACTTACTATTTGCAAATTTGCTATTTTAAAGGCTCGTCGTAATCGAGGAAAAGAAGCTTTTTATAGTCTTATATCGTTTATTATTACTTATTTAAGGAATATATTACGAAACTCGAGAAGACAAAAAGGTATAAAGTAATTATAGCTACTAGTAATAAAGCTAGAAGCCTATATTATTAGTCTTTTAAGTCTCTTTCTCTAAGTATTATTACTTTCGTCTAGCTTATAAATAATTCGCAAATAATTTATAGCGTTTTTAAGGGAGTTAGTATTAAATATATAGTCGGTCGATCGAGAGAAAGAAGGGTTATAGTAACCTAGAATTCTATTAAATTTATAACTAATATTTTAAAGTATTAAAAGAAGTTTCTTATAGTATTTACAAAGCTAAATAAGTATATAATAGCCTTTTGTATTATTTTTAATTACAAAACTAAGATATTAGACTTACTAAGTTTATAGTTACTTTAATAATCTTACGATAATATACTATTAGAGTAAATTCGTAATAACTATTATATAATCGTTATATAAAGGTTTTCCTTTTAAGTAAAGAGAGTACTTAAATAGTAAATTAATTCGCGGAGTTATTTCTAGGTTATAATTATCGTTATATATAAGTTCTAGCCGTAGGCATTTGTCCTTTATAGTCGGTATAACTACAAGTCGCACACTACGTATTATACGCGTAAGGGAGTTAGTTAATAAAGTTTCTAAAGCTATAGCAAATATCTCTAATAATATAGAATTAATTTCTAATAGAGTAAAGGCGCGAGAAGATATATTATTATTATTTAAAAGTAGGCGATCGAATTCTTAATTATTATAGCTAATAAGAATAAAAGATCTAAAGGGAAAGTAAGCCTTAATTCCTAGGCTTAAAACTAGTTTTCGGCTAATAATATTATTTTGCTAATATTAACCGCCTAAAATCTACTTACAATTTCCCCCTTTCTCCTTCCTTATAATAATACTAAAATACTACTAATTACAACCTTGAGCTAATCGGTAAATATTAGCTAGGGGTCTTAGCTAATTAACTAACTAATTAATATAATAATTCGAGCTAGCCGATAAGCTAAAGACGAGTATTCTAGCCGACTTCGGTCGGCCGACTTAATGGCCAGCTTGCATACGCTTTGCCCCCAACGAACATCTGTCTTATATTCGCGTCCGCTATTCGGGACGCGTGCTGATCAAACTGGTTGTTGAAGATAGCAGCAGGGACTGTAAGACCCCAGACGGCACCAAACGACCGAGTAAAGGCGAATGTTGCGGTTGAAGATCCCGAGTCGGCTTCGGTAAGCGAGGCTTGGATGGCGGGGAGGAGACAGCTGACTATGATGCCTGAGCCGGCGGCGGTGATAGCTTGAAATATCACCCATTCGGCAACCGAGGATTCAGACTCCAGCATGGTGAAGAGCCCGAAGCCGATTGCCATGAGCGCAAAGCCGATGTGATGTAAAGGTCTGTAGCGGCCGAACTTCGCTACCGTGATACCACCGGCAATGGCGAAAGGTACAAGGATGAGCAATGTAGGAAGTAGTTGGACGCCTGAGCGGCCCGGGGTTGAGAGTAGAATTGCTTGGAAATAGACGGGTAGAAAATAGATCACCCAGACTGTGTCGATGGTGTGGATGAATGCTAGGACGAGCGCTGTGATCGTCGTTCTGTTGGAGAAGAGGTGGGTAGGAATCGTTGGTTCAAGGCAGAATCTTGACGACTCGAAGATCTGGAAGGCGACGAGACCGCAGAGTCCGATAGTGAGTGGCAAAATGATCCGCCAGGATGACCATGGAGCTGTGGTTCCGGCGTCTGTCAAGGCGATCAGGATTGCGACAAGGGAAGGGATCAAGATCAGGTTGCCGACCCAGTCGATGCGCTTGAGCTTCTGAGAGATTGTAGTTTCCTTCGTATAGCGGACTTGGAGGAAGGCAAAGAGAAGTAGCAAGGCGGCTCCGCCAATGGGCAGGTTGAGGTAGAATACCCAACGCCATGAACTCTTTTGAACTATCTCGCCACCGATAAACGGTCCCAGAGATGTGCCAACAGTAAAGGTAGCCATGATGATGGCCAGAAATTTACTTCGTTCACGGAGGGGAACCAGATCACAGATGATTAACTCGATAAGCACGTTAATGCCTCCGCCTCCGACGCCCTGGATTGCTCGTCCCGATATGAGCGTCGCTACGTTCGTTGCACCTCCACTGATTCCAGAACCGATAATTAACATGCAGACGCTGAAGATCATTGGCCAACGTCTCCCAAATATATTCGCTATTTGTCCGGTAAGAGGTTGAAAGACCATGCTATGAGTCTTTCGTCAGGCCTGAAGGTAGGACTTTGTAGAACTTGCGTACCTGGCCAGGAAGAAAACATTGACAATCCATTCATAGTTCTCCCCAAGATCGAGATCGTGCACTATGGTAGGAAGGGCATTTGAGGTTACAGTTACCTCAAGTGCCGACAAAAGCCCTGTGACGGAAAGCGCCACGAAAATCATCCAGAATCTCCAGTCTCGCTTGGTAGGCTCAACTGGACCCACGGAACTATCGACAGCTTTCTCACTGACAGCATCTTGGATCTCGGTTTTGACAGCATTAGATCCGTCACTTTCAAAAGACATGTTGGCCAAGGATATTTGAAATCTTGACCAAGCGATTCAAAAGTTGGGTGGGAATTGATTCTGGCAATGAAGAAGAATATGCGTCTATGTAATTATACTCATAATGACTGAGGCTTTTTAAGCAGCTGGAGCGAATCCAAATTACCTATTGAACATATCGTAAGGGTCAAGCGATTGCCCCTGAACGCCGACACTTCGGCATTCATCATGTGATGGAATGAAAGGCGGTTTTAGGGGGCCATTGGCTTTTGAAGCAATGTGTCATGTCATTATTCCATGCATTCATTTCTCCATGTATGAGCTTCACTTGAGTGTAATTGACTGCTTAGCCTGTCGACCCTCCTCTTATGGAGCCACTATAGCCAAGAAGGTTGAAGATGCAGACGAGGAAATGAACGCCGAAGCAGTTGAAAAGATGTTAGCAGCTGTCCCTAGATTCTGCTAGATCCACCCGCACTACCTCGTTCTTGCAAGAAGAGAGTTTATCCTCACTCTTTTATGGATAACGGCACGGCCGAACGCCGAATTTCACGTAAAGCTGGTAAAGGCTACCTTGAACAATCATGCATCAACTTTCATACCACATGAAAACAACTAGCAACGGTACATGAACATTATCGATTGAATATCCGGAAGAAACTCATATATATCATTGATAATATCGGGTGACTGTTGATCGTTGACACGGACATTTCCATCTTCAAATCAAACTCAACCCCTTCGTCGTCAGCGCAACTTGCAAAGGCAACGAAAATCCGTTATTGACTAGCTCACTCCGAGGAGTGATTGTGCACAGTCATTCAGCTGGACTTCGGTCTCCGCTCATGCGGTCTCGGCCTTCATCCATTTGAGAATTGGTTCTAATGGACGAAGATATTCGCCTTCGTGCGGCGTGTGACCGATGCCACTCCCAAAAGCTTCGATGTCCCAAACGTCCAGGGTCGGAGGTCTGCGATCGTTGTTCTAAGTCAGGAGCCTTATGTGTCTACAGCCCTTTCAGGCAGAAGAAAGAAGCCGAAGCCCAGATTCGGCGTTCAGATAAAGACTTCGGGAACAAGAAAGACAACTGTGGCTCTGTCAGAGCTAGCCAGAAAAGACAGCGTATTGCTAGTCTTGTTGAGGAACCCAGTCAGTCATACCCCCGATATTTCATGAACCTCATCGTGACGAATGCTTCTAGATATTGACCTCGGAGATGCCTTCGGCTCTGCCATATCGAACCAAGATGAGGAAAGTATTGATATAGGGGCTAACTGGTCTTACAATTCATATGATACCTTCCGCCCTATGGTGGCCGATCCCTCTTTTGTCGATATGGGTTTGGTCGGTCAGGACGAACTTCCTCAGCTAGATTTCACCCTACCCGCATTGCCAAAGTATGCCGACAAAATGGACAACGTTTTGCAACTATGTAATCCACCCTTCGATCTTCAGTCTCGTGGTTTACTATGCAGCCACAAATTGAATCCTGTTGAGCCTACGCTGCCATCGCCTTCTCAACCGCTGCTCGCAGTTCAAACGCCCAAAATTCCATCATGGAATGGCCATAGCAAAGAACAACCTCAGCAGCGATCCGCGACCCATTGTATACGGCAACTCTCTGAGCTTAGTGTTTCTCTCTTTGAGCACAGCAATACAATCCCACCCCAGTCGATACACGACCCGATCCCCGAGAACGAAGTATACGAGGAGGCTATGAGCCTTCGAGCTCAAGACTATGCTTATTACACCGCCGACGAGACCTTTCGTGTCACTCAAGAGCTCATCGATATATATCCTTCATTCATCGAGCTTTTTGCCAGGCGAAATGTATCCTTACCAGAAGAGTCTGAGGCGCAAACTTCACCAACTGGGGATCAGAGAGTCGATCGGCTCGGTCCAATTATCCCTAATTTCTCGAATCCTGAACGCCTTGACCATGCTTCTATCCTTCTTATCCTATCCTGTCATCTTCGACTTCTCGACATCTACGACGAGCTTTTCAAACACATGGAGGTATGCATCGAACAACGTGGTATAGTATGCAACCCTAGGCAGGCAACATTCTCGGCACCACAGCTTAAAATCGGGAACTTTACGCCTCCAGTAACAGCAGCGGTGTCGATGCAAATTCTTATGTTGGTTCACTTCGCGACTTCCCTTTGTGATTACGCCGTTGAACTCGATCGGCAAGTTCAGGACTCCGAAAATGGTTGTGCGAATGGAGAGATCTTACCGAGTGATCAAGGCGGGGATGGTGCCAGGCTGCTTTCCGTGGTTTCTTCTCGGCAAGTGAAGGAACGGGCCTCTGCCATGTTGCAGCACCTGAGTTCTTTGAGAGCATTGATGCTGAGAGAAGGTCTCATGGCTTGAAGTGAAGTGCACCATGCAATTACAAGTCTTAGGCTCACAAATCTACGCTCGTGGCTCATTTGCGTCAATCGGATTTTCTTGCAATATTCATGCTGCTTTCGTCCGGCCATGCTTCCAAAAGATCATCCCATCATGTGCAACCGCGGACGCTCGCCACGCTGAGGACAACGGGACATGACCTGTCATTGGAGGAATGCAGAAGTGGCGGTCTTCGGACGTGAAATCTTGTCCTAAGCTGGAGCTCGAGAAAATATCTTGTTGCCCGTAAGCAGGTACTACCAAAAATAGGGCTTGCGACTTATGGCATGGCTCCAGTATGAGCAGCACAATGTGAACACAGAAGCGAAAAGTTTGCGAGAGGCAGCAAAAATGTACTTTGAAATTACCCATGTACGTGTATTTAAGGGTATCGAAATATGAAGTATCTGGAGGGCTGGTTCCGGGGGTAGGGATGTATCAAGCAGGTGGAACAGCTGTACGAAGAAACAAATGAAAATGATGGAAAGGGATGAGATTGATGACCCCGATCTCCCGGGGTAAGAAAATGTCGTTGATTTTGTTGAGAGTTGGCAATATGTGAGGGACTCATTAAGAAATGGTTCAGCCATAGTGATATAGGCCGAAAGCAAAATTTCATTTAGAATCTTCTCCTGATCTTGGGGAAAGTTCCTACCACACATACAATTCGTACCATATCATTATTAAACATCCTTTCACACTGCTGTTTCACGACCAAAAAGCCATGACGGATGGCCGGAGGATCGGATTTGACGCCATTAAACCCGCACCATACAGTGCCTTTGGCCTCGGAGGGTCGGCTTATATCCGTTCAGCTGCTGCTCCATCAGAACATAAGCCTCGTCCGTTCCTCCGTTAATAATATTTGCAAACAATTCGGACGAAGTCGACGCTTCCCGTTTTACTCCTGTCTGGATGCGACTTTCACGGAGCATCAACATGACTTCTTCGCCCTCACTGTCCCGTATCAGGGACGAGAGTACTAGCCATTCAAATCCTCCGAAAGCCAGGCTCTCAACCAAGGCTAGTAGACAGAGATCCAAACCTCAATTATCATGTAACTTTTGTCGAGTTCGGAAGTTCGTCCATCTCTCTGTTCCTATTTCTAGCCCTCCAAACTCCCCTCTGACCAGCCACAGACTGAAATGCGACCGCCAGAACCCATGTCAGAATTGCACAAAACGTGATCTCTCATCATCATGTACATACATGCATGCTAGTTCCCACCACGGAAGCTCATCAGTTCACAAGGCGAGCGCGGGAAGTACGGGGCCGGGAGGGAAGGATGCGCAGGCGAGATTGAAGCATTTGGAGGAGTTGGTTGTCACGCTTATGCAGCAGAATGCTTTCAAAGCTACTCCCTCGGTTCAAGTGCCGGATGATTCAAAAAGAAGAAGTCAATTTGTCCAGGATGAAGCTGAGGATAACGAGCAGGAGGAAGCCAGGAAGCGAGGAGAGAAAGAAGTCTCGACGAGGGGTCTGATAGAAACCGAGGGGAGTTTTGGCCGAATGACCGTCGAGAGTGAGCAGCCGACCTATGTCGGTGCTGCTCATTGGGCTGCGATACTGGAGAGTGTAAGAGTATAATATTCGTGGGCTGATAGTTAACTAATGAATCTTGGCAGATTGCTGGCTTGAAAGACTCGTTGGAGGATACCCAAAAGCCACCAGAGACGCATGAAGAAACGCCATCAAGTAACCACGGACCAGAACTACTTGTCGGCTCGGTAGCAAAAGCTACAAGAGCAGAAATTCTGACTGCTCTTCCACCGAGATCAGTAACTGATCCATTAGTGCAGAGATTCTACAAGACTCCTGAATTTTCAAACAACATTCACGTGCCAACTTTCAAGAAAGAAGTATAACCACACTTCTTTAACTGTTTGATTATAGGCGCTAACTGTGCTATTTCCAAGTACGAAATCTTCTGGTTTGATCCCAGCGCTACCCCAATAACATGGATCGGCCTCCTCTTCTCGATCCTCTGCCTCTCTCTCAACATCGAAGTCCTCCACACGAACTCAGCACCCAGCCTATGCACCCTCGCCCTCCGCGACCCTCTACCGCTGATCGAGATTTTGCGACAAAGGGCAATCCAATCTCTGATACTGGGGAATTACACCGAGCCGAAGCTCTACACCGTCGAAGCACTCCTCCTCTACTTCTTCACCGAGCACTTCCGCTCCCTAACCCAGGAATGCCACGTCGGAGCATGGATGGCAATGGGCCTTCTCGTGCGCGCTGCGATGCGGCTAGGCTACCACCGCGATGCGCGACACTCTCCCCAGATCTCCGTCTTGAGAGGGGAAATGCAGCGCAGGATCTGGGCCACGATTGTGCATATGGATGTCCAGACCTCGTGTCGAGTTGGGCTGCCGCGGATGCTCAACGAGGAATCTTTCGACACGCAGATGCCTTCCAACTTGAAGGATGAGGATCTTTGGGAGGGGATGAAGGAGTTGCGAGCTGAGAGACCGTGGAGTCAAGAGACGGGAAATACTTATCCGCTTATTAAACACAAGATCATTGGAATTTATGGGATCATTGTGGATCGCATGGCTGGGGTTGGGAGTGTCGAGTATAAAGAGGTTTCGAGGCTTGATGGGATGCTAAGTGACCTGTGGGACAAAATTCCTGAGTTTCTTAAGGTCAGGAGTGTGGGGGATTTGAAGATTGAAGATGCGAATTTGATTGTGAGGAGGTTCTCGGTCAACCTGTGCTTCCAGCGAGCGAGATGCATGCTTCATCGCAAATATCTCCTCCCATTGAGTGAGGGTGTTGAGAGGTATGAGTATTCGGTCAAAGCCTGTGTTGATGCTGGTATGCATATTTTGCAGTCGCAGGCTATAGTATACGAGCAGTCGAAGCCGGACCGGAGGCTTTACGCTCATAGATGGAAGATCACGTCGTTGATGACGCATGATTTCCTTTTAGCGGCCATGTTGCTTTGCGTGTACCTCAATCAGAGAATCGGCAATCAATCATCCTCAGTATCTTGCGTTCATGACGGTTCCGCGAATTGGGCTAGAGAAGAGATGCTGCACGTGTTGGAGGGATCATATCGCATCTGGGATGAGGCTAGTCGCACATCGAAGGATGCGTGGAAGGCTGCAAAGACGTTGAGTAGAACTCTGTCGAAAGTCAGAAGAACCGAGAAAGTAACGGAAGCGAGCCAAGAAAGGTCGTCGTTCAGTGCAACATCTACAAACAGCTCTCACAGAACTTCTTTGCCGAAAATGCCAACGACGTTACTCGATGCAGGCCAAGCACTACCAGTCAGCGTGGAAAACACGGATGCTCTTTGGCGATGGAGTAACTTCGCACACAATCAGTCATTGCAGACAGATGAGCAAGATTCATTCGATGCTCCTTTTGAGGCGATGATGAATAAGCCGTTTGAACTCGACTGGGTAAGTGAAGCCATCCTCGAATACCGCACTGAAAACTCCTCTAAACATTCAATGAAAGAACAAACGTTAACCTCTTCAAATTTTAGGACCTATGGGATTCCCTCTTCCAAAACAGCCTATCCGGAAACGCTCTTGACCAGAGGAATTCCGATGCTGGACCAGCTGGCGCTCCCCCACAACATGAAGGGAAACGTAGCATGGAAGACGACCTGCGACCCGAATCCTAGGTATCGGATATTCAGGGGATGGCGGATGCTCCACAGTTGTGATTGGAGGATTTCTCAAGATCCATGAGTGCTCCGCAATGGAAATCTACTCGCGTGCGGGGAAATCCACAGCGGCATTTCTGATAGGTACCGAACATTGCGAAGCACACCCGAGATGCTTCCTGAAGGATCTCTTGGTTCATGGATAGCTCGCTAGAAGATCAGCAGGCACAAGCTGTTATTCAGGGGTTGTGCTTATTATACGCGTGTTCATATTGTAACTAGAGACCGGCTCACCAGAGCTATGCTACCTTGGTCGTTCCTAGACTTTCGACGACGAGTGACTTAAAAATGCAGGCTGTGCCACCTCATCTAAGTCTATAATATCTCCCTTAGCAGATGCTCAACTGAAGAGCTTCCAATACCGGTGAGAATGCCGAGGTGGAGATTTCAAGCACACCTGCTTACTCCCCTGACAGTCCCCGGACCCCGGACATTACCCCGCGTGATCGACGCTGACATATGTAGGGGTAGTGCTTTTCACCGCATCACCTCCTAGCTAAGTCCAGGGCATGCCGAGCCATCGCCGAAATACAAATATAGATTTTGGGTTTTTTGTGTAAAACATCGTCACTTTGATTCTGTGTTCTCGGCATCTTCTCACTGCCAAGAGAATACCCCGCTGGGGATAAAATACACGCATGAAGAACGGCAAATATAGTACGAGGTAGGCTCACTGCTACAACACATTGGGCTTGTTCGCCGAGATTGTTTTCAAAGAGGAAGCTGGGAAGACAATATTTCTGGGACCTGGTGATGAGGGGGAGTAGCTTCAAGAGGTAGATATGAATCGTGAGAATGCCACAACTTCCATCACTGGATTCTGCGATTATCTGCTTGAAGAGACTCACTTTCCCTTGATCAGGTGAACATTTCAGGAAATCATCTTTCCTCTTCGATTGACCTTGTTTGTGACAATGACTCGAATCAGCACCATCACAAGTGTGTTGCTTACGATCGCAAGTCTGGAGCACACTGCCCTGGCCGCTCCACTGGCAGCTACCGGTACATCCTCTGCCACAGTTCCAACTGCTCTCTTAGGATTCAGTCCAGATAATACCGTCAAAAATGAAAACACGGATAACATTGACTTTCAGTTCGCCGCTGGGCAAACCGAGGCAGCAAACATAGGTCCATACCTCGATTTCAACAACATCCAGAACCCGCAGCCAATTCGTGGCACGAAAGGCGGCACTGATCCGGGACCAAGGACTGAGGAATACGATGTGCTGAACCCGGACAAACTTGCACCACCCGGAGTCAGTTTCTCAATTACTTAGAAATCAAACCCTATGTTAGAAATGTTGCGCGAGTTTGGTACACCTAGGGCGTTTCCCAGGTAGAACCACGTCGTCTACATTCTCAAATTTGGAGCATCAGCATGCTGACTTTATGAACTTGCAGACAGATCATGGAGGTGTTGACAATGCACAATGGCCTCTTGGACTAAGTCATAATAAGCTCGGTCTTGGAAGAGCCGGTTGGTCGCGACAACAGAACACCGATAATATTCCTATCGCGACGGATATGGCGGGGGTAGACATGCGTTTGGAAGAGGGTGCATACCGCGAATTACATTGGCACAAGGCGGCAGAGTGGTCGTATGTTCTGAATGGAAGTGTAAGAGTGCAGGCGGTGAACGAAGAGGGACAGACATTTGTTGACGATCTGAATGCCGGGGATGTGTGGTACTTCCCGCCGTAGGTGGACCCCAACTGCCAGCTAACTAGGCTCCCATCAACTGACGTTTGACGTAGAGGTGTCCCACATTCACTCCAAGGCTTGGCGGGTGGTGTTGAATTCCTTCTGGTATTCGACGACGGAAGCTTCTCAGAAGACAACACATTCTTGGCATCTGAAACGTTTGCGCACAATCCTGTAAGCACCATAGTCTATCGCAAGACATACCATGCTAACATCTCATCAGCTGGAAGTACTGTCTAAAAACTTTCAACTTCCACTCTCAGCATGGTCGAACATTCCACCTGGAGAGCTCTTCATTTTCCCCGGCACAAAGGCACCAGCAGATATATCCAAGCAGAACATCGTCGGATCAGCGGGGATTGTTCCTATCGAAAATTCATACACTTATCACCTCTCCAAGGCAGCACCGACGCATGAAGTGGAAGGTGGCTCGATCAAGGTCCTGGATCCAACACTCTTCCCAATCGCAAGCTCATTCTCTGCTGCAATAGTGACAGTCAAACCTGGCGCCATGCGTGAGATCCACTGGCACACGACCAGTGACGAATGGAACTTTTTCGTAGCCGGCAATGCAAGAATCAGCGTCTACGCTGCACAAGGGAATGCAAGGACCTTCGACTACCACGCGGGAGACTGCGGATATATCCCCAAGTCCATGACACATTACGTCGAGAATATTGGAACAGATGATGTGGTATTTGTGGAGGTTTTACAAGCCGATCATTTCTCGGGTAAGTCGAGTAATCCTGCTATTGGGGGAGATACTAACTGCTGCAAACAGATGTCTCACTCGGACAATGGGTTGGATTAACGCCACCTCAGATTATCCAAGATACGTTGAACCTGACAAATGAGACTGTGTCGCAGTTCAAAAAGGAGAAGCAGTACATTGTGCAAGGAGATGTTGTGGCATGATATTGATTTAGGCTTGATTTCAGGAGTTCTCCAAGTCCTTTTGCATTTCTTGGCATACTGGACGAAATGTTCTTGAATTTTTAACCATGGGATATTGTAGATCGACTTCAATCGAGTAGATGTAACTTGAGAACAGATCACGAATGGTTTTTTTGGCATTACTGACCTCCCTCATCACGTGTCTATTTTTCATAACAGAAATGGGTATCATTGGGAGTCATGGGGAGTCAGGGTGTAGATGAGTCCAGAAACCGATTTATGAGAGATGAATCGAGACACTCAAATTACAAGAGAGAGTAAAATCTGATGAACAGTGCATGAGGTTCCGAAATCAAGCGTAAGATGTCTAAGTCACGTGCCTAGGTGATATCAAAGCCCGACTTGTCTGTCTCGGTATTAAACAAGTGGGCGATGGGTTTGCGTATATGGAGAAAATAAACCGCTGCGACGTGCAACAAAACGGTAGTGAACCACAGAAGAGAGAAGAGGGTGACAGATTTGGGTTCCAACTTCTGAATTGAACGGGAGCTATGACAAACAATCAACGGCGTAGGAGCGCCAATGGGTCCGGCTCCAAATGTGGTGTTGTTTGGTTCAAATACCAAAGTCAGCTTCTTACTGTGACCGGCAATAGACTTTGCACAAGAATACTAGAAGCCTAGTAGTAGAGCATAATGGGGCTTCGTGTTTGTAAGGATATTGGCTCGTATGCTACTCAGCCAACACTTGGTGTGCCCTTTTGGGACAGCGTGGCTCGACGGTATCGTGTCAGAAATCGGAGCATTGGTACAGAGTGTTGTCAGATTAGATCAAGTTTAATCCTCATCGATCACACTGCTAGAGTAGGAACCATAGCACAATGCCAGGCTTCGGGCTCGAGCAGCTGCATGAAGCACAAGGATCTTTGGATAAGCTCTTTGCTATCATCATCCAGACTCTGGGTATCTTATCGGAATCTTAGAACAAATATTGTTTGGCTGTTGTCCCTCGAACTCGAGATTATAACAAGCCAGCGTAACAAGCAACAATAAAAGAGAAGGCTGGCCGCAGTTTGATGACTCGGTTGACTTAACATAGAAGAGAGACTGACGATAGCGCAGTCAAACGAAGGTCTTTGATCAACGCTGGCTGATACACGTCGGACTCACTTGGTCGTTCAATCATTCTCAGCGATCAGACCTCTCCTTCGAAAGCCACGTCGTGGTTTTATCACTCACATTGTCTGAGCCATTGGAGTCTCTCAAAAAGGTCCAGACTCCTCCATTGAGGAACGATGCATCAACCAAAGATTGGAGATCGTTATTCCGTAAGACTGTGATGAGGATCTGCAATGAGGCTGGTTGATGCGCTTGACGGCATTTAGATGTAGGATATCGAATAATAGATCTAGTTAGACGGCCGGGCTCTGCAAGAGGAGAAGTATTACGTAACAGAGCGGTTGATGCATTATGATTGCCAAGGAAGGAAGGGACAACCTCGCCGTCGCGTTGAAGTCAACGACGACGGGCTGAATCATGGACAGACGCGACTGAATATTTTGATGGTTCAACTCAGCTTTTCACTAGCGCCAGCTTAGCGTGGAGTAGCGTCATGATCCCTGTCAGGCTCTTCAGGATATTAATGGCCTTTTGTCCCCAGAGAAAATCCAAATCCGAGGACATCCAAAAGAGTGGACCCGCTCAATTTGACCTCTTCTCATTGGCTGGCCTCTCTACAACCAATCATATCTTAAGTTCTTCCGGACTATTCCTAACTCGTCCGACTCCCCACTCAGTGTACCCCTCCAAGGCTCAAGGTACCGCATTTTCTTGTACCGTACCCGCGTTCGAATATAGAAGAACCAAACCAGCTTCATCTTCACAACCGGGTCTTCCGGCTTGCGGGAAGCGTTTTAATCCTCCGGAACCGGAGAACACATCTCGGAACGGGCTCTCGACGACTCAAAGCCGAGCCGGATATATATCCATACTCATTCATACCCATACTCGGACCGTGAGCGCAACCGCGAATCAAGGCGGCATCTTTGGTGCATTAGCCTTGCATACCGCCTCACCGTCAAAGTCACGAACGAACAAACAAACGAGCGAACGAACGAGACAAAAGACAATGGACGGCACATATGCGCCACAATCCCCCGACTTCTCTTCTTTCTTGTCCTCCCCCTCAAAATCGAAATCAAAATCAAAATCACAACATCCATATCAACCCCAACCCCAACCCACCACCACCTTCTCCTCCTCCTCCTCCTCCTACCGCCCTCGATCGCCAGTCATCCCCTCCTTCAACTCGATACAGCCCCACCCACAAATTCCAAATCAACATTATCCTCTGCACCCCAATCAATACCAGAACCACGCTGCTCCTCCGCAGCAAGACTTCGCCTTCGGAGCCGACGAATACGAGTCGACTTCATACATGCCACCGATCCCCGCACTCCCAGCAGCGCATTCTTTCGGTGCGCCCCAAAATACATATTACCCCCAGCCCGGGACCATCAAGAGCGAAGACCCTTACGAATACACCAATCCATCCTACGACGGCGCACAAGACACATATCTCCCCTCGCCCGTCATGTCTCGCGCCCCACGGAATGCGCCCTCCTCCTTCGGCGCCCCCTCAGCTGTGCGCCCCAAGAACCCGAATCCGAACAACATAGAGATCAGGACCAAGTTCCCCGTCGCGCGCATAAAGCGCATCATGCAGGCCGACGAGGAGGTGGGGAAGGTGGCCCAGGTCACGCCGGTCGCCGTGTCCAAGGCGCTGGAGCTGTTCATGATCTCGTTGGTTTCGGGCGCGGCGGACAAGGCGAGAGAGAAGGGCGGGAAGAGGGTCACGGCCCAGCATCTGAAGATGGTCGTCCAGGCCGATGAGCAGTTTGATTTCCTGAGTGAGATCGTCGGGAAGATCGCGGATGGCGTCGAGGCGGGTGGGGATGGGAAGAAACGGAAGGTCAAGAGTGATATGGATAGTGAGAGCGAGGAGGAGAAGAAGGGACGGAAGGGCAAGGGACGGAGGAAGAAGAGTGATGATTGAGCACCCTGGGATGGGTCCATGGTCTGATGAAGCTGGCATTTGAAGTGGCGTTTTGTGGGATTGCATACACCTGGCGAACGAACGATGAATGTTTCTGCTCTTTCTTGAATCGCTGGCGGTGCTTTGTTTTACACTTGCAATTCGTTTCCTTTCCATCCCCGATGGCTCCTTTAACTCGATCGTCAATTCGCCGATGATGCTTCTCTAGCTTTTCCTCGCGCGTTGCATCCCATTCGACTCACCGCTCACTTCTACCTTCTTCCAACGCAGCAGTCCATCTTAAACACAACAGTTTATACCGAACTCCCAGCCAATCAAGCCTGTCTCGCTTTTCCGCCTCCGAAAGTTCCTCTCCTCCGCCCTACTCTAACCTCCTTTTCCGCACCCATATGCACTACGTATTTCCCCACAGATCATACGATTTGCCGCAAGCACTTGTAAGTCTTGGTTATTCGCTTAAGAGGGGTGACCAGACCATCAGTAGGCGACGTTGAACCGTGACGGATCTCACATAACTTGGGGACGGAGGATATGGGCCCATAGTCTGGCAACCTTGAAGCCCTGGACTGTACAGGGCATGCCGAAGAGTGAACACAGGTGCTGCTGCTTTCTCTTGAGAAGCGCGCCAACTAGAAGTTGAATATACAGGCTATTGAAACTGTGCCATTAAGAATATCTCTTCATGTGATCCACCTAAGCAAGCCATTGAAAACCGTCTAGGCGTTCCCATCTATTCCGCAAGCCCGTGGTATTCCCCTTCGTTGGCCATGTCACCAGCGCCTTCTCAAACCACTCCAATCCCTACTCTGCCCTGCCAACAGACTTCAGAAACGTTGCCAGATTTAACATACTGTGCCTATCACCGCTGGCAGCACCAATCTCAAGCCATTCTCTCGCAATAGCAAAATCCTGCAACTTATCCGGAGGCATCGCCCCGTTCGGCTGCGGCTGGTTCACCAAGGCCCTTGACCGAGCTATGACTTTATGGACCTCTAACACGCCCAGCTCACCAGCTGCCTCGGGAATGCCGGACGACGCAGCTTTCATGAGATAAAGTTCTTGCTCTACCGATCCCCTGGCCTGCAGTTTACCAAGCATGAAATAAGCTCTCGGCTCATCCAGCTCGAGCGCAGCTTTCCGAAGCATTGTCTCGGCCCCGACTTCGTCGTTTCTCCTAAGTAGAATCCGAGACTGCGCAATAATTGCCTCGCCTAGGCCAACGAAGTCAGGTCCCGACTCGGCAGCTTCACGGAACCACTTCAGCGCCTCGTCTTCCTTGCCTCGTTGCTCCAGGACTTGGCCGTACAGCAGCATGGCATCGGGATCTTGCTGTTTCGCGAGGATGGCGAGGCGTTGGAGGGGAGTCGCGAGCTCAGCAGAACTTAGGGCTGATGAGACGAGAGCGGACTTGATGAGATGGAATGTAGCATGCTTGTCGCCGAGCGCTGCTGCCGCTCGAAGCAATCTCTGCCCCAGATGGCGTGTGGGGTCGGAGGGTGACCGCATGCATATCATGCCCAGTAAATACAGATGGGCCGCTGAGATTCCATGATCTGATTTCGTCAGAGAGACACGATGAGGATGAATAAAAAGGTAAGCGTACCATCACATAGCTTGCGCTCCCAGCCAGGGGTTGGTCTCCGTTCGCGCTCTTGATACTGACGAAGGATTTCGAGTGCACTGTCGGGAGTAATACCAAGCGCCCCTGATTTGTGGCCACTCTCGAGGAGAGCGAGAGTGGGAAGGACAGCCTCTCCGTCCACACTTCTACTCCCTCGAGCCGTTCCTGTAGTTGGCCCTAGCCTAGAGGCAGTTTTCGATTTCTGCACTCGTGGAGATCTGGCAGGTTTTGCAGCAAAGCTGGGACTTGTCTGGAAAGATCTTATACGCAGTGACTTGCAGGTGAGTTCTATCGCCGGCTTCATTTTCCGTAAAGTAGACATGGTTTGGTCTCCTCCGACGGGTCGGAATCAAGCACGCTGAATGTTCAGCAGGCTAAGAGGGCGGATTGAACGTGTATTGTAGGATTTCGTAACACAAAGGATATAGTTCTCAGTCTGGGGGATTTTTTAAAAGACCAGAGCAGAATAAGGAATACTAGAAAAACTCGATGTCCATTACAAAAATGAAGTAAGTCAGGAGTCAGGCTAGTCGCTCGATGGACTGTGTTAGATGTCAAAAAGCGGTGAGAGGTGGGCGACTATTCTGCCAAGTTTCCTTCAAAAAAATTCCATGCAGCTCAACTTAACAATGTTCTTCACCAGATCTCGTTTCTTGACCAATGCAAGGTGCCTGCAAGTCATAATTACCTAATGCTGTCGAAAATATTTTCCTCGGCCAGAACTCTTTTTAATCATACAGCGCAGACGAATACTACCGAGGATTCGTCGGACAGAGAGACAGTGGATGAGATGGTCACAACTAGAGGACAAAGCGCGTCGCAGGAGGGAACAAGCGTCGAGGATCCGATAGTACTTGACATTCCCCGCAGTTCTAGGAAGCGATCCCGAAAGACGAGGCTGGAGGAAGATGTCGAGGTGGGAGATCCGGTTCTTGCGACACCGGCGAAGAAGAAGGCGCAGCTACCGAGGGAAATGGATGAGGGTGGATCACATGTTAAGACGAAGGTTGTAGTGGAGATACCGGTCAGTAGGATGGCATCGGAGCTACGAGAAATGAAAGAAAATAAGGAGCATCGGGGAGGAGAGGGTGGAGACGTGGTAGCAGAGGAGAATTCAGACGTTGAAGGAGAGGGTTCTGTGGAATACCCGGCTGCGAGAGAAGCTGCCGAGGAGAGCGACTTTGTTCACTGGGACGAGTTGAAGGTTTCGGACTCGGAGGATGAAGTCGGGAGCGAGGCGAGTGAGCGAGCTACAACACTAAAAGCTGTTCCTCTCACACGCCAGAAGAAGCCTGCGAGCCAGCCTAGAAAGCTCGATAGTACGACACTACCGCCTCATCCAAAGCACAAAAGATTTGATAGCGAGGATCCAGAGCCTGAGCCGGAGTTCTTCTCTACTGCCATTGAGATACAAGATACAGACGAGGAAAGCAGTGATGATGATGCTCCAGAAGTTGTGGGGGCTCACGATGCTCTGGAAAGCGCACAGTCAAAGGCTCGTGAAGCAGCGAAGGCTGTCGAGGAGTAAGTCCCATCAATACCGTGAGAAGGAGAGCCTAAGCTAATAAAAACCAGGCAAGAAGCTACTATTCGACAGAAGCGACAAGAACGAGATGCAATGTTGAAGGAACAAGCCGAAATTGCAGCAAAGAAGCGTCAACGTGCTGAGAAGAAAGCGGCGAAGAAAGAATTGAAACAAATTAAGCCGGATCAAGACAACGGCTTGATGCTCGATGGTCAGGATCGCGGAGACCCTGTCCCGGTGAGAAAGACGGCCACTATCAAAACCTCCAACCTACCTAATCTACTTCCTGATGAGTATCTTCAAGATGAGGAAGATATAGAATCGCTTGTCGACTCAGATGTCGAAATTGCGAGGAAGAAGCCAAAGAAGATGAAGTTTTCAGATCTCGTTGAGAAGAAACCGAAAGATCGCAAGATAGGGTCAACTACGTATAGAGTTTCGGAATCCCACAGCACGCTCCTAGCACCGAAGTCATCTGCGGTCGCAAAGAACGTGAAGGATTCATGGCTGAATGGTCGGGGGCCAATTAGTGTGAGAGGGTCAAGAAAGCTTGCTTCGAATGGCTTCTTTAAGAAGTAGACAGCATAACGCTAATGAGAAATGACCGATAGTGAAGACTGGTCAGAACCAAAATCAATATTTGGATGCCACAGACCTCGAGCCGCGCAGTGATTGCTAACGTAGGCTCTTCTTACACCACACCGAATCTTGAAATGATGGCTATTCGTGTAACCACATCTCAAAGTCAAAAGGTGTAGCGCTCAATGATATGCATTGCTACGAAATCTCTTGACATGCTAACCACCCGAGAAGAAACCAAGTGAGTGACATCAATAGACTACCGCGAAACGAACACAACCAAGCCTGTACTCTGCCGAAACAATAGCTACTTCAGTTAATCGTTATCATGGCTTTCAGAGCAAGCGCAAAGCACGGTGAGTCTTCCTACTATCCATAAATAATATACGGATAACGGGATCATACAGCTCAACTTGTCAGACTAGCACTTAGGGTCCATTTTTACGTCCTTCAAATGATATTCCACGGCGTTTACTCATGGCACTATAGACTCTCTGCGCTTTCACGTGACACTCAACATCTTTTTTCGTCCATTACATTTCGTGCCAAATAGTGAAAAACTTTGAGCAATCGAAATTCCCAAGTTAGCGGCGATTTAAATATGAGAAGCCCAATGGTAGATCTTTAAACGCCTCTGTATCCCAATCTCTGTGCTTTTCTCGGTGAGTAGGGCATTATCGGGACGATTCATCATCCCTCCAGTAGCAATTCAACATTCCTACCCCTAACCCCTTTCTTCTCATCCTCTGTCAACTTGATCGCAAAATACTCTTCCAAAGCCTTTAGTCTCTCCTCCTCTGTCCTACAAACTTTGACAACCTCAGTCTTACCACCCATATTCCTCTTAACCTCCCCGTTGACCAACATAACCTTGCCTACAATCTTCTCCGCATCCTCACCCTTCCCTCTCAGGAATCGCACAATCAGCACCGTCCTCGTCTGGAAATTCGTCGTGCCTTGACTTGTACTCGTATAATAATTCATGATTTCGAAATCCTGCGCTAAGAACTCAAGTTCGGGGAAAGCGTAAAATGAGTTCCATTCTCTGTCCTGACCATTGCGGTACTGATAGATCCAGAGTTTCTTGGATTGGTCGATTTGTTGTGGGATTGTGGAGTAAAGGAGTCGGATTTCCTGGGGCCCCAGATTCTGCTCGACATGTCCAGAGATCAGAGGCAAGGGCTTAGTTGCTCCATCCCCGCCAAATCCAACATCGAGCATGTACTGTGAGCCATCTGGAAGAGTGACGATGTTCACAATGTGTACCCTGTCATGTGTCAGATGCTTCCTGCTCGAAAATCCAAAACCCTGAAGTAAGAGAGCCATTTCTCCTTGAATGCTACTTACCAACCGATATAATCACCACTGGGTACTCCTCCAACCCTTGGTCGTATCCTAACGCCGGCAGTGTATACCTGGAAGGCCAATCCTCGAAGCACGTGATTGAACAAGATGCTGTTTTCCATGCAGTAACCTCCTCGTCCCCGTGTATCCGTTACGATCTTTTGGTACAGCTTTTGAGGATCCAAAGACACTGCATGATCTTTTGAGTAATGCAGGATCAAATTTTCGTACGGAACGGCAGCTATCTGGTGAACGTGCAAAGCGTTTAGATACTCAATATTCTTGGTGGGCTTCTGGGAGCTTTGGAAGCGAGTCGGGAGTGAGACGTGTTTGTCCCAGGCCTCTATTTGGGAAGAAGAGTACGCGGATGCCATTTTGACGCTGGCTGATCAATCTTGGTGGGATAAACTTTGGGGCAAATAAGAACAGAAATGTTGGTGGAGTGAGTCACTGCAACATCTCGAGAAATGTTAATTCCCCCTTAATCAAGCGAGATAATATTCCACGTTTTACTTGAAGGGCGCAGACTTCATCGGCGGAACAAACGTGGTTATGTAATACAGAGCAATTTTTGCGTAAAACAATTTTGCTGGTCTTCAAACGCCTTTGTATTTCCTCTTCTATGAAATAAATTGTCTGGTAAGGGTTTGTACTGGGTAATAAATGCTAAGTTGAGAATCACACGATTCTTGCTAGGTAGCCGCCCCTTTCTCTTTCACTTCTTATTAAATTGTGGATTCGGTTCGTTCAGGGGCAACAGGGGGCACAGTCACATGACCTGGTTCCTTAACAGACTTTGAAATTTAAGTGCAACGTTACGCCATTCATGCTTACGAACTACGTTCTGAACCTGAGATTAGAATAGAAGGGGCTGGCTGAATGGTCGATGTGGTCATGCTTTCAAGGCAATCCCATTCAGGTGTATGTGGTTTTAGAACATCAAGGAGACACTGTATTATTTGCTTTCTATAATCCTCGGCATTGCTATTGTGACACTCATACCCCATTAATCCCGGATTCTCGAGCAACATTCATAAATACCTCCTCAAGAGTAGGACCTGTTACCGTATAGTCCTGCAGAACGGCCACTCTCCGCTCATGAGCCACCGCTGAACTACCACCAGTGGGGTTCCCATCGCTGGGCTCTTCATCCTCCTCGTCAATTCTCTGACCCTTCAAACTCTCCATAACCCTCATAATACTCCCCAAAGCTTTTTTGTCATGTGGCAGATTGAAGCTAATCTGTCCGTGACTATCCTCGTAGTTCGAAGCCATGTTCTCGAAATGTTCTTTCACTAGCGTCTCGGTCTGTTCGGCAGAAAACTCAGGAACCCTGACAGCTCGGATCCCGTATGCCCCACCATAACTCTCTTGAAGGGAGCTGAGAGTGCCGGTGGCAAGCATTCGAGTGCCCATGATGGCAACGTTCGTAGCTAGGGCTTCAGCTTCTTCCATACTGTGTGTCGTGATGAGAATAGCTCGGTTGGCACTGATATCTTGGAGTGCTTTCCACAAGATTCGTTTGGCGCCTGCATCTTGGCCAGTCGAAGGTTCGTCGAGGAGCAAGATTCTAGGGTTACCTGTTCGGGATGTCAGTGACCTGACATATTAACACAAGATAGGTCGAGGAACTTACCCAACAAAGCAATAGCAACAGACAATTTACGCTTGGTACCACCCGACAAAGCCTTCACTGGAAGATGCTCGTATAAGGTAATGTTAAGCGCGTTTAAAACCTTATCCACATTGCTCTCGACTTTCTTGAGCCCCTTCACAGAAGCGTAGAATGAAAGTGTTTGCCTGACGGTCAAGTTATCAACGGCATCATCTTGAGGGCAGACTCCCATCTGTAGCCGGGCTTTGTGTGCGTTACGCAGAACCGAGGTACCATCAAGGAAGATGTCACCGAAGTCAGGCTTCAGTTCGCCACGAATCATGTTAATGACAGTCGTTTTTCCAGCGCCATTGCCTCCTAATAGTGCGAGAGTTTGATTCGACGCTATGTCAAAGGAGATGTTTTCCGCAGCAAAGAGCTTCCCAAAGAATTTGCTGATACGAGACACCTGCAAAATTTGAGAAGGAGCATCGGCGAATGTGGTGTTGGCAATGGCTCGGGCGTCTTTCTCTCGCTCAGCAGTGGGAGCAGAGGCCGCTCCTGTCTCAACGATGTAGTGTAGACGAGATGGCACTCCGCGGTGGGTGATATTGCGACGGAACCATTCCGAACTTCCATATTCGTAAACCGCAAGGAAGCCAATCAAGAAGATAATCTGGATGAGGAGATTCGTGTAGACGCTACCATAACGAACATATGCAAACTTGCTCGAAGTATCAGCGTCTCCAAACTTCCCGCAAAGTATTTCGAAGGTGTTGGAGGCTAGGAATAATGCCCTCATTAGGTTTGCTCCCGGCGAAGAGAGGCCGAGACCATATTGAAGAATTGAGTATGTTTCGTGGAGATTCTGCTCGTTTCCGAAGGACTGGTTCATGATATAGGATACAAGGTATAGAATGGCAAGCAAGACATGTAAACCTGCTGCGACTGCGAATGCAGCCTTCTTGACGAAGAGGGACAATACGTAAGTGCCTAGGTAGGTCGCAATGCCGAACAAGATGAATACACCAAGAATTTCAGATGAACCATACCACACTCTGGTCAGTGTCCCGGCGAATAGTATGCCCCATACGAAGAACGCTTGGATTATGATGAATTGGAGGTCGAATAGAAGGTATCCGAACCATAAAGCGAACGCAGATACGCCGTTGCAATAGTGAAGAGCACGGACGTGATTGATCTTCTCAAACGCGGGATATATGACCGCAATACTGCAGGCTGTGATGAATGCTAGGGCAACTGATCAAAATTTAAGTCAGCGACGCTTCGTAGGCGGAATTCACGAAAGTTTCTACTTGCCTAATAGTGTTATAGGGAGATGCAAGAAGCTGACATTGTTTGTGATGTGCCGGAAGGATCTTATAGTCATGGAAGTCAGTAAGGCATTACCTTCAGTTGAAGATGCATTACGAATACGATTCGTGATCAAACTAAAAGCTTGGCCATGCAAACCCGCATTAGAAAGGTAGGTATCATGGAAGAGAATAGCGGTCTCTGGAGTCGGCGCCAAGATCCCGAACCCTTGAAAGTAATCAACACTGCTGTTGGTGATAGCAGCAATCATAGCGTCCGAGTCGCTGATAAATTTTCGTGAACTTAGTGCTGTGGCGTCGGCGAATGTAGCGTTGAACGTAGGTGTGGAATACGAATACCCTGAAGAATCGGTGGAATATACTTCCTCCTGCAGAAAGAGAGTTGCAAGAGTGTCGGTGTAGAGGTCGTCTTGAACAGCACCCAAAAATGCAGCTTGGGGACCAATGAACGCAGAGGATGAGCCATCCTCAAGGTAAAGCGTCGGGGGATAGTATGACTCAAGGGGACCTAAAACAGTATATGGCGGGGTGGACGGGCTTCCCCTTACGTCGGCTACCGAGGAGTTATGCAGAACCTCGACATTGGCCTGACAGGTTTGGAGTGGGTCCAATCGGTACAAGAACTTGACTAGAGCGCAGGCGATGACGATTGGAATAGCTAAGTTGATGCCGTATGCAATCCAGCTTGACTTCTGAAGCAAAAGAGTGTACCGCTTCCGAAAGAGTGTAACGATTTGTCTGGCCAGACCCTGCCAATGGGGTTAGTTATTTAGTAAATTAGAGGATATCACCACGTTCCTGTAGGCGAGTGTGAAAGTGCAGGAAGGATCGTCTATTGTGGACGACTTACAATTGAGTGACCAATATCCAGATCGATATCTCTCGCATCGCCTGTTTCTAGTGCAAATATCTTTTCATCAATAATACTGGTAGCTTCCTCTTCGCCAACTATGCCATCGCCAGTCTGCTCGAGAACTGCCGTGTTCGAGTCCGAGGTAACTTTCAAGAATACTTGTTCAAGTGTGGGAAATGCAACGTTATAGGTAGTATCCTCCGACAGAGCTTCTAGCTCCAGAATCTTCCTCGTAGCTTCAGCAGAGTTGGATGTTCTCCAAACAACAGTATCTTCTCCAGCCTCGGCATCATTGCGTATAATGTAGTTGTCTCCAAAGCGAGCCTTCAATGATGTTCCCGGGCCTTGACAGACCAATTTTCCTTTGTAAACGATAACGATGTGGTCTGCCAAGACGTCGGCTTCGTCGAGGAAGTGAGTGGTAACGAGGACAGTGCGACGCGCGTGGCCTTTCTGAATTATATTCCAGATATTTCTTCTTGAGAGGGGGTCAAGACCACTAGAGGCTTCGTCGATACAGCAGACTTTCGATCCACCAACGAAGGAAATGGCGAGTTGCAGCTTCCGCATCTGACCACCGGATAATGTCTTCGCTCGTGCATTTGCCTTTTCGAGAAGATCGCATTCGACAAGCACATCGTCGTCGTCTACCGTCAAGTCTTCGAATGCGGCAGTCTTCAATCTTCGCCAGATCTTTATATGCTCTTGGACTGTGAGATCGCTCCAGAAGACCTTCGACGAATCAGCCCACGATAGATCTTACAATCAGGACAACGACTTACATTGTGCTGCGGACAGATTCCGAATATCTCACCAGCCTCATTCAGCTCTAGACGCGAGCCAGCATCCATGCCAACCATACCCGCAATGCATTTCAAGCTCGTAGTTTTTCCTCCACCATTGGGGCCGAGTAGAAATGTGACCGATCCTTTCTTGACTTCGAGATCGAGGCCATCCACCGCGAGAACTATAGATCCCTTGACCTTGAATGGCCAGTACCACAGACGTTTGCCATAATAAGTTTTCGAAAGGCCAGTACAGCGTAGAGCAATATCGCTGTTAGATTCGATGCGGTCGTAGTTTCTTGTAACGCCCCAGAGTCTCTGCTCGACGAAGTAAGTTGCGATGCCATAGACAATGATTTGTAAGACAAAGAACACGACGTATAAGTAGCCATCCATTGCGTCTATTCTATAGAAGATGGAATTAGTATTTGGCTGGGGAAACGTTCGGAGCTGATCGCTCCAACCCAAGTACTATGCGTCCCAAAACGAGCGCAGCTTGCGCACTTAGAGGGATCAAGGGAACTGGAGGACGTACTGAGTGAGTCCGTTCGAAAAGACAGTTGCATGGGTGCTCAACGTTGTATTTCTGGGTGAGAGAGAGAACCCTTCCAAGTTATATTCTCTGGTTGCCTTTCAGTGACACCACGTCAGCATGACTTCCACTCAAGTGCAAGTTCAGGTTTGCTAGGATACGGGAGAAATTACATACCACATCAGAGACTAGAGTTGCCCAGGTTATTGGAGGAAATATGGCGGCCAGAGCAATAACTTCTGCCTGAGATGGCACAGCCGCTAATGTATCTGCGAGATGAACGAGTGCAAGAGCAAATACCAGCACCGAGGTGTATAGCCCAGCTAGTTGAGCTTTGCTGAAAAACGAGGCCAAGAAATGCGAGGAGACCGTAAACGATGTTCCAGCCAAAAGGGTGAGGAACAAGAACAGAATATCGGAAGTTCGAGTGAATAAGATCTGGGTCAATATTATAGAGCAGACAAGGAAGCCGGGGAAGTACAGCACAATAAACGAGAGCAATGTCGACAGAATCCTGGGTGTATTCGTGACCATCTGCGCAGCCATAAGCTCGGCCATTGTAGTCTGTCGTTCGGTGGCCACGAAAACACTCAAATGGAATACGACTCCAATGAGGATCAATACGAAAACTGGGCCGACAAATTGTCCGACCAGAGAAAGCCACTGTTGAAATGTTAGTGATTTATACGTCGCCGAGGAGAGGTACGGATCATTATCCAAATCTACATACATAAGGACCATTGCTAGGGGGCGCATCTGACGTGTCTTCATTCGCAAACTGTCCAAACGATCCACTCCACGGCTGCTCGGAGAGTCTAAGGCTTGTCGAGAAATTCCCGATATGAGATTCAACGGCCAGTTGAATTGGGAGAATTCTTCTGGCGAGAAAAGAATTGTCTGTGCGATAGTCACCACTGTAGGTTGTACCCGAGTAATCGTTCTCAAAACTATCGTCTAGTGCGATGATGTATTCCACGTTTGTCTCGTTGAATGAGGTAAATATGATAGCCGCAAAGCAATCGCTATGTCCTTTTAAGTCCTGATGGCATAGTTTGTAGAGGTCGTCAGGGTCATCAGTCACTACGGTATCCAGCGTGGCCATTCCTTGCTCTTGGAGTATTCCATTTATGACAGGGTCGAGGCTTGCGTTAGATATACGATTTCGTACAAACACCAATTTGTGCTGTGAGGTGGCGGTTGCGGCATCAGAGAGATTTTTGATAGGATAAGCAGTTTTCGAGATTCCATTCAAGGGGGCTTCAAAGGACGAGGACGTGGCATTGATGTGTTTGAGTTCGCAAAATATTATCGTCAACACAATCGGGAAGAGCAATGCTCGTATCAAGGTCGAAACTGGTGCCTTATAAAAGATGAGGAAATTCTTGTAAGTGAGCGTGAGGGTTTGGCGGTATATCCTACGCCATTGCGGCTGCTTGAAGGATCCCATAGTGTAGATAATAGTTGGAGAATATTGGTTGGTCGTTGTTGAGCCCAGATGGATAATGAATGCTTAAGCAAATCTCGCGCGTATATCTCATTTCGAAAGTTTGTCGGCAGAGATGGTCGCTCCTGAAATCAGATTTGGAAGATTCTTTCAGAGCTCTACCTTCCAGTGGAGAAGAAAGACATGCGTTGAAGTACGTTTGGTGGAATGCAGAAGACCAACAACGGAGGTTATGTGTTGCGAGGTTTCAGTCAACCACCAGGTACCCCGTATTTACCAGAAGGATTCGATGCGCCTCTTTCGCTAGACAAACGACTCAGAGAAACGGAGGTAGGAGCAGCAATCTAGTACAATTCGACTTCACCTCGGTCCTCGAGGCCAAGGTCGCAGGTAGCAGCGATTGACATCTGCAAGGGCTCTACGAGGACTTCGCAATAGGATCTGGAGGGCATAGTCTGAAGGCGCCATCGAGTCAAGAGCCCCTGAGCCACGAGGAGTTTTGGGCCTAAAAGCTCTAAGCCCACCTCTCATTTTGATTGATTGTGGCAGTGTAACACTGTAACCAGCCAAACAAGTGCAAAACAGACGGGATGGGATATGTACCTGTACGCTAAGCGTTAAGCGAGCTCGAAGGATTCGGAGACTAGCGAATTACAATACAACGTGGAACACGAGATATCCCCACTCACTCGTCGCAACAACTAATAACCATGGAAGTGGGGTTTAGAATGTGAGAGTATTCAACATGTTTGTTTAGCCTATTCCGTAGCTTTCTTGATGTGATCATGTTGTGTGATATCTTCATATGGTGTATGAGATGTCGTTCTGTGTCTTTGACGGAAGGATTCGACGCGCGGTCGAAAAGTCAACAGATATTTATATCCAGTGAGCGCTCCAGCCCATTAAGCCGTTGCCTTGAGAGCTTGGCGTCATATTTAGATTTAACCTTATATCGGTCAGTGGGTCTTTGAAAAAAATGAAATTGGAATGGTAAAGTGAAGAGTAAACATAAGCACGTGACCCGAGCAACACAGCCTCGTTTGAAAGCCTCGAAGGATTCGACGGATTCGGTACCTGGCTTCCATTCATATTGCGCGGAGACATTCTCCTGCACTTTTTGATAACCATGCTGCCTGGAGTGGATAGCTCCTCATGACGGCGAGTCTCGTAATGCCGACTTGATCTATTGACTCCAGGGATACGACAGTTGCCAGAAGCCAGAAGCCAGTTTCATTGTCGACCTTGAGGAAGGCCACGACGACGAGAAGCAGGAAAGATTGTAGACGTTATCTTAGAAAATTGCTGCTGTTTGTATACAAAGATTTACTCTTGCACGAGGACAATACCACCCTCTTTCGCCCATCTTATCCCCGTAATGCTTCCAGCATGCTCTGCCCAAGCAGCAACCGCATAAACCAAAAAGCAGATATTGCTAATGGTATTCGTGGCGATTCTTCCCGTTAGCTTGCTAGACCATATCAAATTGGTTGATATTGTCTTAGCTCGGACGTGTACATCTAAGCCTTCTCCCTTGTTGTCCGTCGAAGGATGATGGATGTTTCTGATTTGAGATTTGTTTTGGGACGTTCAGGCGGCAGGATGCGTGCTTGGATCGGGGTTGCAGAATGCCTGTGAACTCGAGCGTGACTTTGAGATTAGCATGCGCAATTATGTGTTGATTGGCAGAGCAGTATGGGCGGAGTGTATTGAAAATGTAGCATGATAAATTGAATAAAACTAACATAGAACCAGCAGCCACTGTCCATGTGCGACCGAGATGTCGACCTTCATGATGAAAAATCAAGCCAACATCAAAAGCATGAGCATGCAATGCGTTGCTCCGCTCAAATGGCATGCCTACTGCATCATGGTACTTGGCTTGGTCTTTGTGGCCATACGAAACTTCGAATCCCCTGGCAGAGCGAAATCCCTTCATGGTGAAGATCAATCGTTCTCCAGTTACAGATGATCTTTGCAGAGGCTGTGTACCTTTATGCACTAAAAATCAAGGCTATAACTCAGAATACGAATGACTGAGGAATTCGAGACTTCTCGTGTATGTCAGACTAGACTTCGAGCACAGTTTTATCGAGGAGGCAGCTTCGAACAGCGTTCCCCAACACGCAGCTTTGACTGCAGCTACTACGATATATACATCACACAAAACTAGGAGATAAGATGTCCAAACCGGTTCATCGAAATCTAATCCACAACCACACGTAGTACGGATCGCTTGATCCATAGTCAACCCAAAACCCCTGATGAACTATCAAACAGCCAAGCCAGTAGCATTTGCATCCTCATACAGATGAGCAGTCCTACAGCAGTCAGCTCAATCCAACACCTCATCAACCGCGGCAGAACGGGCACTTACTGTTCAGTCCATCCAGGTATCGAGGCCCCCTTCTCAACAACACCGACGCAATCACCCGTCTCGCCCTTCAAAACCCTCACTCTAGGACACTCCCATCCTGGATCATCCCTCTTCGCCTCCTCGAAGGCCTTGACCACATAATCATTTCCAGCCATCCACCCATAAATGACACCCTTCCAGACCGTGATATCCAGCTCTTCCAACCCGTGCATTCTCTTCAGAACCTCCATGTTGTAGTGTGCGAAATAACCGGGATCCCTGGTCTCGAGAGCCAGGCTTTGCACGGCGTGCAATTCCTCCGCAAGGGTATGATAGAGGTAGGGCAGTGTGTTGTCGGGAAGCTTCACGGTGTCGATGGAGAGGTTCAGGTAGGTCGCGCATGGCGAGAGAGGGTGCTTGAAGCGTGGTGTATAGACTGCGAGGGCTTCGTACCGCGTCTCGCGATTGATATGTAAAACGGCAGGTGGCGGGCAGGAGGAGGTGAAGGATTTTGCGGCGCGGGGCTTGCCGCGAATAGGAGGCTCTTTATTGCATATTACTGTGACGGTGCGAGGGGTTGCGACGACGATGCCCCATATCTTGAGGCGGATCTCGGTGGGGAGGGAGGGGAAGAGCGTGAACGATGTAAGTGTTGACATGGTGTCTATGCGTGGGTTGCACACTGGCGAGGTTAGAGAGAAGCCTCCAATCGCCACTGTGGTGAGAGCTTACAGTAGTTTGAAGGGAGCTGATTCGGAATGAAAGCAAATGTCTGGGCGGAGTAAGGTTTGGTGTTGTTGATGCTAAACTTGACTTGTACTCGTACCTAGACTTCGCAAGGCTGACAAGGCTATGGTGGGGGCCAGTTGAGTGAGCGGGTCACCCTATCTGGAGCAGATTTATCTTCATCTGTTGTTTTAGGATTAAATCACCTTTTTGTATGATTGATCGTCAAGTTCCGTTATTCAATTCAAATATCAAGTCTTTTTCAATACTTGAATGTAAGGTGTGCAGGATATGACTGGGGCTGTAACTGATTACATATTCCTCTATGTGACAGCAGCTGTCCGCAACTCGGAGTACCTGGGATGAAGCAGAAACAAAATTACGATGGAGCCAAGTTCTTACTACCTCGAGAGTACCTTCTCAAGTCTAAACCCGTCCATCTCACACGACTTCTGTGTCTAGTAGGCCCATCAGCGTTTCCAGTACCAAATTCCCACGTAACCCATTCTTTTTGTGAATCAGATGATTCGTGGTAGATACATGAGGAAATTGAGCTTACCGAAATTGAAGTAAATATATTTGTAGTTTTTCGAACTCTGTTGCAATACGTCCCTTACGCCTTCGAAGTAGACAAAATGCAGCGAACCGTCGGGATCGGGCATCCAGATTCTCTACACTGCAAATGTCGTGTTTGTCTGCTTTTAGTCCTTGCTTGAAGACGTTGCTACCACATTTTGCGAATTCAACTTCCGGATCTGCATTTGGACAGTTGCAGTCCTAAATTTATTATTCTCGTATGAATCCAAGGTAAGAGAACAAAGTAAGTAGATATCTTGGAACAAAAGTTCTACAGAGACGGTGGCCGAATGTACCATGTCTGGTCTGTGGATAGGTAAACCTGAACCGCGTCTTTTGCCAAGGACATAAATGGGAGGGGATAGAGGTTGAGACGTGGAATGGGCTTGAGGTCAATTTCTGTTTTGACATGAGCGAAAGGGCCACGCCATCTGCGAATCACTTCTGAGGGTATTCAAGGAGTCCAGATAGTTCAAGAAAAATAATCAGAGAAGCCGTAAGTAAAGACTTTGGTATTGTACAGTTTCCATGACGTCTATAAATAATTCATCTAATCCTCGTCCCAGTTCTGTAAATGTTAGGTGATGTCAAAAAACGGGAAGGGCAACTCACAGGATTGGGTCCAGGGGGTTTCGGGCCTCCAGCTTGTCGCGCAACAATGATTTGGTCAACGGAAAGAACGGTCCGTGCAGCTTCAGTGGCCAACTTAATAGCCCAGCTCTTTGAAATCAAGAGGTCGAGAATACCATCATCCTTGGCATCAAGAGTTCCACTACCATCCTCGTTCTGTCTCGACGTTAATAATGTCAATCCTTTACGATCGAGTAGAACTTACCTCAATGTCAACACCGGTAGTCCAGTCATCTTTCTTGTGGTGGGCGGTGTAAAGTCTGCTCAAGACCTCCGTAGCGTCCAATCCAGCGCTCTCGGCCAATGTTCGCGGGATGACCTCAAATGCTTCACCAAACTTTCGGATGGAATATTGAGATAGACCAGGAGTGATATCACCAAAGGCTTGTATCCGCTCAACAAGTTGCATCTCGGTTGCACCGGCACCTGGTACAAGTCTTGGATCTCTGGTGATGGCCTTCACGACATTGACTCCGTCATCGACTGCACGCTCAATATCATCCAGGTGGTTTTGTGTCGCTCCTCGAATAACAAGCGTAGCCGTTCTCGTCGTCTCATTTTCTTGCCTGAATACCGTAACTCGGTCACCTCCAATCTCGAGGGTCTCGACAACATCAACACTTCCCATCTCGTCTGGCATCGGTGCTCCTAGTCTGGCTAATGGCGTTGCTCCAACCACTCTGCACAATCTTCGAAGTTCAAACTTGCTGAGAATTCGAATGACCAAAATGCCGAAACGATTTAAGTAATGCATTGCGAGCTCACCGACGGTGGCACCAGCAACCACAACACGAATCCCGGAGTCGTAAAGCTCCTTGATAGCAGTCTCTAGCTGGGTCTCCTCGCCTTTTGTGAAGTCTAGCATCTCTTTTGCGTTGTGAAGCAGAACAGTGCCTTTCGTCTCGGTTTGGCTGGTGTCAATTGGACATGAGAACACACCAACTTTCGCTCTGACTGCCTTCTTGACGGAACCATCTGGCTCCCGACCAAAGACCATACCCTTCACGACTCTGCTTTGCTCCAAGCTACCTCCCATGATCTTGACCACTCGGATATTATCGACATTAAAGTTGACTGGGTTCTTAGGAAGAACGGCTAAGACAGCCTCGGCCACGATATCTGCCAGGAACTCCTCACTACCACTCTGCTTACTAGCAATGACAGTTCGAATAGCCTTGCTGAGCTCTGACTGCGAGCGAATATCTTCAACTTTGTCCACACTAAGCTTCTCAAGCTCTTCCAAAGCAAACTTTTGCGCACGCTCGTATCCCGTAACAATATCGCTTGTCTTTAGGCCCATTCGCAGTAAATCCTCAGCCTTTCTCAAGAGCTCTCCAGCCAAGACAATAACCAGATTCGTAGCATCTCCCATCTCAGCCTCTTGTTGTTGACTTGCCATTACAACGAGCTTAGCAGCAGGGTGAACTACATCGAGTTCGCGGAGGATCGTGGCGGCGTCGGACGTGAGGATCATCTTTTGCAGATGATTGATGACGATCTTGTTTCGGCCATATGGTCCTAAAGAGGTCTGAACCGTCGAGGCAATGGTACGACAAGCATCGATATTGCGGATGACGGCTCCATCTTCAGACTCGTAGCTATTGCAAGTCAGCAGTTGATTTTCCCGAAGCAGATACGCAGAGCGGCAGTGTAGAAAGGAGGTCCCACTTTTGATATCCCTGCTTGAAAAGGTTGGCATTCGGTGCATTCGGGATATTGAGAGACATCTTGAAAGAAGTTGTGGGTTATGAGAGAGCAGAGTGTCAAGCTTGGTTGGTGGTTTTCACAGCTACCTCTGTGCTGCAAGTCGCGGTACTCTCGCGATCAAAAATATCGAATATGGTCCGTGCACGATGGAAGGACACTTGCAGGGCTCGGAGAAACATAAATCCATACCGATGAGTTAATGTAGCGGCCGTGCATTGTTTCTTCTTACAACTCGTGAACAACAACATCTTTCACGACGTTCAACCATTTGTGTCGACTCAACATGGCGCCTCCAACAGCTCCGCCAGCAGCAGGTATGTTTGGACTCATTTCTTATCTATTTCCTGGGCCCTTATCTGCACATGATCTGGAACGGAGTGCGGCCGCGCCGATTCGCACAACTGAGAGTGTATTCTACTCGTAATTCACCTTTCTCCCTCTCTCCTACATCAACCTCAACAACTCGGAATATATACGCCTCGACATGGAAGCCGATCGCAGCACCGAGGAGGATCCTGAGGGATCTCAATCTCGAACTCCTGCGGTCAACTTCACCTTGCCCGGTGTAGTTTCCCCTCAAGGACACCCAACAGTCGCCATTCCTTCTTCTTTCGCGATCGAGTTTCCTTCTTCTTTCGCGATCGACTTCTCCGTCGATCATAGCTCTGGTCCTGCTCTCGATGTCATCCATGTTTTTCCGGCAGCTCTTCCTGCTCTTCCTGCTGGCCCTGGTCTCCATGGTCTCCCTGTTCTCCCTGTTCTTCCAGCTCTTCCCGCTCTTCCCGCTCTTCCCGCTCGTCCTGCTCGTCCTGCTCGTCCCGTTCGCCGGACCAGTGATCAGCTTGACCCTTCTTATCAACCACGCCCTGTCCGACAACGACGCCGACTGTGGGAGGCCAAGCCTGAGGGCAAGACCGAGCAGGAGAGAAAGGCTGAGCAGTCTACGCAGCCAGTACTAACAAGACCAGCAGCAGCAGGCGCCATCCCACCAACCCTCCCACCATCAGTGGAAGAAGCTTACCGTCGCAAATGTATCCAGATGAAGAAGCGCTTGAACGACATCGAAGCCGCCAATGATGTCCAACGTCTTAACCTCTCCCGCTCAATCCGTGGTATCGAGAAGCAGCGTCTTGAGCGAGCATTCCTTTTGGAGCAATTGGCGAAACGTACAAGCACCAATGTCGAGGATAGTGAAGGCAGTCCAAGCCCACCACCCACTGTACATCACCCCACATTTTGTTCTGAACTTCCTGTCTATAGCAGTATACGCAAAGTCTTGTGTTGATCATTACAGAAAAGCTAACCTCATTCGCCACACAGCCCAAGGAAAAGCCTCTCCGTACCAAGCGTGGTCACCGCAAGCCATCATTCCTCGCCAACCTCGATCAAGCTCCATCGTTCGCTTCGGGTCCCGGCGGTGCAGCTACCTTATCCCCCTCCGGCTCAGATGCTTTCTCACACCCTGACGCCCTTGCCACTTCCACCCGCGCCTCCAATGTCACCCGTCAACATGCCACCATGGGCAACGGCTATGGTCAACGCGCTACGAACTACGACGCTCCATCCCGTCCCATGCCGAAGTCCGCCTTTGACATGTACTGCAGAGACATGAGAGAAGTCGTCATCACCCAGAATCGCGTGGCCGTCATCGAGGGTACCTTTGATCCGGATCGTGCTTTGGCTGAAGGATGGCAAAAGATGCCGGCAGGCCAAAGATCTGATATCCAGAGATCTTTCGAGGCAATGAAGGCAAAGGCCGACGAGGATACCGAGATGGGAGATGCTGGAGATGACACCGAGGTTGAGGGTGGTGGATTCACTGCTGTCAACAGAGGATAGATAGGGCGTTCGTGATGTATTCTAGGGCGTTTGTGGAAAGTGAATACCCAGGCATGGAGTATTGGGCGTCGGGTTCACTTAGGCGGCCGCCTGATTTTAGTGAAATAACATCTCGAAATTAGAGAATCGTTTACTCGCTCCAGTCATTTTCATGTGTGAGATGTGTGGAATGTGTCAAACAATGGAATTGCTTTACTTCGCAGTAGAAGCATGACGATTGTAGATCATGCAACGGTGGCGGAGGCATCTCCGATCGCACGGGCCAAATCAAGGAATATCAAAAAGCCGCCTACCACTATGTTGTTGATACAGTATTTCTGGCTTTTAACGGAATACCATGTCGAGGAATACTTTAGATAAAGTAGATAGAGAGTAAATTCTTGGAATAATCTGCTTTAGACTTTGTAATTGCTTTTTTTCAATTTTCCGTCGAACTCGATATGATATCACACTCACAAGACGGAATGGGTGGGTCCCACCCCCCTTCGCTTTTTTAACCAAGAAAGGATAGAGCTTCAAGGTTTTTTTTAGCACAACCGCAGAAAAGGATTGCATGGGCGGATTCCGGTGTAAACTGGATGCACCAGCTACATCTTACATGCTTCCCTGCTCAAAACATTGAAATATCTCCCTTCCAAGCTCTTATCCAAACAAGTGATCGAAATGGCACCTAGCAGCACCGAAAATGATCCATTCCAAGGCGATCACGTAATTTCCAGCGAGGTTGTAAAGACCGAAACCGATGTCTGGAGACTCGAGACCATTCCAGGAAAGGGAAAGGGGTTGATCGCTTCGGAGGACATCGTATCGGGTACTTTGATCCTAAGCGACTTCCCCCTTTTGAAGACGGATGTGATCACCTCAATGGAGACCGTCGAGAGAGATTTAGCTAGAGCACTGAAAGCCCTGCCAAAAACCCACCAACGAGCCTTTCTCTCCCTGCACAACAACTACCCAGGCAAAAATCCCCTAAGCAATATCATTCGTTCCAACGGCTACCCACTGGGTCCTGGCTCCGAGGTTGGAGGTGTCTTTCCAAACCTGTCGCGAATCAATCACAGCTGCAAGCCAAACGCCAAACATTCGTGGAATCCTGCCTTGCAGAAGTACGTTGTGTACGCCATCCGATCAATTACCAAGGGTCAGGAAATCCTAGTCTCCTATCTCTCGGGTGGAGACTCGCAACAGCGCCAACGAGAGTTGAAGGACAATTTTGGCTTCACATGTGCCTGCGAGTTGTGTTCGTTGCCAGCGCTGGCGCTCAGAGCAAGTGACAGCCGCCTCATCCGTGCCGACGCTCTGAACAGGACTATCGGGGATTCTCAGAGCGTTCGAAACTCCCCCGCGAAGGTATTGAAGAACTGTGTGAGGCTAAGGGACATCTATCTTGCGGAGGGCGTGGTCGATGATCGGTTGCCCAATCTCTACTATGATTGCTTCCAAATCAACAACATACACGGAGATCAGGCACGTGCGAGTGTCTTTGCGAGAAAGTATTGCGAGGAGAAGAGGGTTGCGGAGGGCCCGGACAGCGTGAATGCTCTGGAGATGATGCCGTTTGTCGAGGATCCCTCAAAGGATGACAGCTTTGGCTCGACACAAGGTTGGAAGTCATCGGTGAAGGACATTCCAGTGGGCCTTGATTCTGGGAAGTTTGAGAAATGGCTCTGGAGAGAAGATGCGTGAGCTGGTCTCTTAACGCTCTGAAGAGGTGTTCGGGGAAGGGCGTTTGAGCGTGTCTGGATGAAATAGATTACCTACATATATGTCAACTAACTATCCAAATGGGTCCTGAGTGCGACTTCACGCCGAGGTACCTGAGGGGTGTCAGGGGTAGTAGAGTCAAATTTCGCTTCTCCTTCGTCTCCGTCATTTTCTACTTCAATCGTATATATTTCTACGATTCGACACAAGAAGTCATCGGAGATGGGCTTACTTGTTTCAGCCACTTGGGATGGGTTGAACTCCTAGAGGTAGATTGTATTGGGTAAATGACGTCGTTCCAAGGCCGAAAGTAGTTGTGTCGCTGTTTTTGTCGCTGACAATTATAGAATTTGTTCCTTTTTGCTTGTATGAGGTTGCAGTGACTACGGCTCCTGCAACCAAAATAGAAGGACAGGCTTCGAAGCGAGTCATGGGTCAAATGGGGTCAGCACCTTCTCTGATGACTAACGCCCACTGAAATCCTCTCTGCAAGCCACCGCAAGGTCTGTCCCTTGTTTCTTCCCATCAACATCATTGAGACCGGAAGTCGTATTAAATCCAAAATTGCGTGAGTTTGAGAGTTCGTAGAATGTCAATGAGTGTTGCACATTTTCGACAATTATCATTCACTCTACTGGATGCGATGCATTCAAAGCCCATTTCCGGGTTTTCAGCACGTCGAATTTAGGGGGGCCTGCATGCCTCTGAGTCTTGTCAATACCCTCACACGACAAGCTTTGGGGTCCGCCGTGTGTCCTCTCGATATGAGAATATTCCTACAAGATATCGTTCCCGAGTTGGGGGTCGATACTTTTTACATAAAAGTAACTTCACAGCCCCGGCATATTGACTCTCTTTAATTTCCTCGCATAGCCATCGGGTATTTCGATAACTTGTTCTCCTTGTCTGTGGCTGCGTATCGGAGGACCCTCAATGGGACTCTCCCCACGTCAGTGCATCACAAAACACGTCAGTGCATCACAAAATTCGAGTTTCCGGATGTATAGGATCGGCAAAAACCCACTTCTAATCTATTTAATCTGTCGGACCATAGGAGTGCAAGATGACGGATGCCTCTGATGTGGCCGTTGGAAACATGAGCTCTGCCTTTGCAGCCGCAAATAGAGGAGCTCTCACGTCGATATTTACTCCACCAGGGTCATGTCTCACAGAGACAACTTTGATCAGTTATACGACAAGCTTGTCTTCGGTTACGGTGGCGTTTGTAACGACGAAGGTATTCATCAACCATTTTAGCTGGGGAGATCCGGACTGCTATCCGTCCACGATTGCAACGATATCTGGTTATACAAGGTGGGATAATGGGTACTACTACTGTAAGAGACCCCAAATTATTCTCCGATCACACCAAGATGCTAAAGTCAGGAATAAGCACCAGGAATATGTCCGAGTGGCTGGACTTCCGCATGCGCAGCTTCTGCCAACGCTTTCGGCTTTTCAACCACGATAGACAGCGACACTTCTGTTGCTATTTGTTGCCCTTCGTAAGTCTGGAAGTCTGTATTTCCCAAGTAAATGGTAATACTAAAGTTGACAGCTCCTGGACCTGTGTTGGAGGCGCAACCAGCTTCTCAGCTCATGGTTGTAGTACCGAGTTGTTTGCAGGTCAAACCTTGACAAGGTAAGCCCCCTGGGAGAGGTCTGCATCTGGTTAGACCTTCAGCAGGATCACTCGTATGCTGTGGATGTGACTGATCGTCCGGGATCTGGTTGCCCCGTTTGGTTCATTTCATTCTCAAGAACTCATTGCTGATTTTGAAATTCCAAACAGTGTCTGGCCGGCTGCAATGCCAACCCCGGATACTTCGATGCCACTACCAGATCAGCGCATTTTAACAACTTGGGAAATTCCAAGCAACACATCTGCGCTTTGTGATGCGATTCCAGTGATGTGGGAAAGAACAGACCTTCAAATCCTATCTCTACTTGGAAAACCCACAACAATGCTCAACGCCCCAGCTACCACTGTTACCAGCATTACAACTCCGAAATCAGGGCCATCACAAACCGGGATGACATCAAACCTGGGAAGCTCTCTCCGTATATCGGACTTTTCGGATCATGCAAAAATTGGAATTGGAGTTGCTATACCTACCGTCATGCTGTCACTCTTTTTTGGAATCCTTTTTTGCGTCCGGCGTGGAAAGAGTAGGCGGGGGATCGCACATGAGCCTCAGTCCAAGGATTTACAGTATGACCGAGTCGACCATGCCCAGAAGCTAGAGCGGTATCTGAAAGGTCCTCCACTCGAGATGGATGCCAATCGCGAAACCACGGAGCTTGAAAGCGCCCGAGTGGTCCATGAGATGCCAGACACCTCGATACCCGAAATGTCGATGCGAGATACACCGAGGTCTTGGGTTCCACCTCCCAGCAACTATATCATAGAAATCATTTCCAAACGCTTTAGTGCCCCAAACCTACACGAATGGAACGGATTTGATGAGAACAGTAGTCATCCTGCTGGGGCTACTATCGCTTCGACAGATGCTATGCAGACATCCCCAAGAACCACAAGCCGATCATTTGCAATGCCCACGGAACTTCCAGAAAGGCCAAGACGTGTAAGCACGTCAATTTCCATCCCTGCGGACGTTCATATCTCGAAAGGCTCGGTTTCGAGTAACGGCAAGAAAGGGGTTTCATGTTCAATGAGCATCTCTTCTATCTTGGCAAGAAAGCTCGGAAAGTTGAATACCTCTCAGCCTACTCCCAATGCTGCTGTTAATAGCATAGGTATTACGTCCCCAATAAGTGCCAGTCCTGCTATTCAATCTTGGTTATGGGGCTCGACGCAGCAGGGGCGGCTTTCCACGGTTTCAAACGAAAACAATTCCGAAATCGTTTCCCCCATTAGTGACAACGCCCAACACAAAAGTTCTTCTGCCTAGGGAGGAGCGGTAGCAGCTCGCTCGACCGTTCCCCCCACTGCTGCCGCCATCAATTTCAAAATACTTACCGCCACGAGATCCAGAACGCCTACATCGTCCATCCGTTCTGCTGTTACCTTCTCTCTAGTGGCTCGAACCTCAAAAGAAGCATCAAATCGGCCTTTTCCCTGAAGAGGATCGATCCTGCCTCCTGGCCCGCTTCTAGTCGTCGAAGTTCGGACTAAGTAGGGTCCTAAGATTCTTATATTCTGATTTACCACATTTACACCATGTAAAATCCCGCTTCCAAATCTCAGTTGGCCTTAAAGATCCCGCCAGTAACCTCTACCACACTGCCATTCATATACCGACTCTCATCACTGAACAAAAACGCAACGACGTCAGCAACTTCCTCTGGTGTTCCCATCCTCCCCATGCTCACGCTCTTTGCAGATCTCTCCATGCTCTCCGTCCCAGCTACCACCGAAGCATTCGTTGGCGTATCGATATACCCCGGAGCCACGATATTCACTCGGATTCCCTTGCTACCCAGTTCGAGCGCCACGCTCTTCGAAAACCCAATCACCCCATATTTACTTGCGCAATACACTGCCATACCTGCTGTTCCACCAAGGCCTGATATCGACGCCACGTTCACGAATGAAGCGCCGGACTTTAGGTGTGGGATCACGGCGCGTGTGATGTTGAACATGCCTCTGCCCATTCAACATCAGATTGAGACCTTACACGGATCTGAGAAACTCATGAACGAGGGAAAACTAACTTGAGGTTAACTCCCATGATCTTGTCGTAATACATATCATCGATTTCCTCCGTCTTCAAACTCGTCGGATTGATCCCCGCACAATTGAACACATAGTCAATCCTCCCATACTTCGCCATCACTTCATCAACAAACCCATTCACCCGTTCCGTGACAGAGACGTCGAATGCGGAACTGAAATGTACTTGAGATTGAGAAGTGGAGCACAAGGATTCCGTCTCCTTCAGGGTTTTGCTGTTGACGTCTTGCAAAGCGCATGTTCCGCCCAGCGAGGCAAGCTTTATCGCTGTAGCCCGACCAATTCCACTTCCACCGCCGGTAACCAAGATAAGTTTGTTTTCGAATGAGGGAGGCATGTTCGTATCTGTTGGATACACGTGCGGTCTTAAAGGTGGGGGTTGAACTTGAACGACTTCGGATGGTGCGAAGGAGGGGGGATGGATTGGTGCAAATAGTATTCTTAGGTGTATCAATTCTGCTCTGGAGAAGGTTGCATATAGCTAGATTCTCACTTTGGGATTGGGGCCTAGTGGTTGAGAAGTTGTTGTTCAAGGGTGTGGTGTACTGTTTAAGTCGACCAGGTCGAAGCGGGGCAGGGGCGGCTTGGTATCACGTGTAATGGGCTACTTAAGGTACATATTTGTATTTTTTGTCATTAGATGTTCCTTCGGTCAGACTACACAGACCAGTCATTTCTACGAAAAAATCATTACCACGGATCAGCGAATTCGGTGTGATTGAATTGTCCTGGTGCTGTCTTTCAACGAGGATTTGTGAGGGATTTCATTATGACTTATTGAAACGACCTTTTCGAATCTGGATTTAGTAACTCACAAACAGGTTTTCTTGTGGCAAAATCCCCGTGCATTTTTATCGAACGATTTCCTTGCCGTTTGTTGAAATGTCCAGAGGTGAAGTGCAGATGTGGACACTTATCCAGCAAAAAGTTCGTCTCACCACCAAGGGTTTGATCATCGACTGTGTGAAACATCCTTGAATGGAGCATTGGAGCGGAGCTTGGAAAGATCCATTCTAATTGCAATCACAGCAGTTATTGCCAGGCATGACAGAAGAAAAATAATCCCTTCTCGGTAAGAGTGTAAGGGCAATGTCATTCTCTTAGTATTTCTCATCATTATCGTCAAAATTCTCTGGAACCGTCGTCGCCTAGTCAGACCTTCTCACTCAGCGTCTCTGTATTCCTCCCCTCCAAATTCGCCTCCTTGGCCTCAATGGCCTCTCCACTGACAGCCAGCCTCTTCTTCTCGGCTTTGACCGTCATCCAGAGCAGTCCAGTTGTCCATAATCCCAACGCAATGCAAGTTGCAATCATGGCCCACATGCCCCTCTTGTTCTAGTATCAGCACATGGTCCACTCCAAGATTTGAAATGTATACTTACTGTGAAGTAAGGCGCATAGGTAGCTCCATAGAAGATAATTGACCACCAAGCGTTGACAGCATTACTCATCATATTCATACTCGCCAGTACTACGCCTCTGAACGTCTCATCTTGGAATCTCATTGCGTCGTTGGCCCACGCAAAGAACGTCCTGTTATCGCATTAATTTCAGCTGATTCAACCCTGAGGATCAGGCATTAATGGAGTGGATAGCTTACGCTTGGCAAGCATATACAGTACCGGCTAAGTAATATGCAACAAAAGAAACGGTATTCTGACTTCCAGCAACCAGGATCATAATACTTGTCACAAGTCCTACAACTGTGATGAAGTACCCAACTAGATATCTCTTTCCTCCATAATAATCCGTCAAGGTAGCCCAGAACAGCGTGCTGACGATGCCAACAGCCGGAACACCAGTCGGATAATCGTTGAGCTGCGAGACGGTATATCCGCCTTTCTTCTGCAACCACAACGAGATGAGCGAGTTGGATGAGAAGGATTCAGTCTCTCCAGCGATGACCCACAGCATGACAAAACCATACCACTGCCACGAGGACAGGACTTTGAGGAGGAAGGAGAAATTGAGTGGGAGAGCTTCCTTCTCGTCCGGGATGCGGGAGATTGCTAGAGCGCGCTCGTGGTCTGAAAGATAGGGCGCTTTGGTTGAGCGGGGCGTGTCAGGGAACAGGAAGAGTCCGTAGAGGGCAATTGGGATAGTGATAAGCCCGTCAATCTAGACATGTTAGAAACAAATGTAGAAGAGGATGGGACAAAACTTACGATGAACAGCCATCTCCATCCCGCAAGGCCGCCTGTACCATTCAGACCTGAATGGATGGCAGTCTGCAAGAAGCCTCCAAACATAGTCCCTGCTAGCCCGGAGCTGGTGAAAAGACCACTTCTCTTTCCGAGTTCTGTCTCGGTGTACCACTGCAGAGCATGTAGTCAGCTCTTGTTACTGAAGATAAAACGGACCTTTGAGTTTAACTTACAGCGCCTAGGATGTAATGGGTTCCAACAAACGTACTCGATTCCGCGATTCCCTGGAAGAAGCGGATAGCCATCAAGTCTCGGGGGTGCTGGGCGGCCGCAGAGCACATTGTTAAGCCAGCCCAGGCAAGCATCATGCCAGGAAAGAAATATCGTGGGCGGATATATCGGAGAGCGATGTTGGAAGGTACCTGGCCACTACAAGCGATCAGTCCCGAAAAGACGTGCAGTTGTAGGCGAAGACTCACACTGTGTATCCGACGGTGAAACATGTATTGATGACATTGAACTGGTTACCGTGGAATTTCAGGTCTGTTTTCATACCCGACACATAGGCCGCAGTTAAGTTAGAGCGATCAAGGTAGTTCATGAAATACCTAGACCTGGTATTAGAAGAAGTTTTGTAAAAAGAGACGTGGAAGACGTACGACAAACAGCAAAAGGTCAGAATGAAAAAGTCAATCTTTTGGACGAGCTTTCCCTCCCCGGGCGCACTTTCGTGTCCCTTGATATAATCCATCAAATTCGAGGTACCCATTGTGGCAAAATCAGAAGCAATACAGACTCGTGGAAAATCAGGATAAATCGCATGGGAGAACAAGATGCCACGATGGAAGGAGAAGATATATCTGCCGTCTGGTCTTTGAAAAGCCCTGATCTGCAGTCGCAGTACCCCGCTTTGCTGTCCCACTCATGTAATATATCCCCCCTAGCCTCGGGCCTAGCAACTGCTCTGTTAGGCAGTTTCTTCCTTCATTTGGGACCATTACCCGTTAGGTAGCGATATCTGCGAAGGACCTGGAGATTGTTATGGATAAGCTTATCGTCTTTCCTCATGCAAGGCTGACAATATGACTGTGAGAAAGGGAGGACGAAAAGCGGTTAGCGCTTGCGCCACAGGCAAATCTTGATTGGCTTCAACGGACCTTATTAACCAATATGAAGTGATTAGATAAGTCGGAGATAAGATGATTGTCATGGCGATTTGGAAGGCACAGTCGATCCGAAATTCTCTGCAAGGCTGACAACCACCGAGATTATGCTGATAGCGTTAAGTCCTATCGCCCGTCGTCACCAGCCCGAGCAGGCGGATCTTGCTTCGGCATTTTGAGTACGAGTAGCCTTGCTCACGTTGCCTTGATTCAAACGGTTTAGCGAGGGATCGCATTTCTTGTCAAATAACTTACCTGGAACTTACACACTCTTTGCCAAATCAGGCTTCTCTCATAAATTCGGATGAAGATGGGCTCAACCATGGAAGGTTGGCAAGACGTTGCAGCGGCCAAGCGTAAAGCGACTTTGGCTTCAATCCCGTCGAAATGGTTGATTCCAGCTAAACTGATGCCCAATGATGACGTTCTCGATGTCACTACGTTTCCAAAGTCTTCTGGCCTCTTTACGACGGCCGAGCTGAATATCATGGCGGCGACTGCTTCGGAAATTGTTGCGCAGATCTCGAAAAAAGTATGGACGGCCGAAATTGTAACTTTGACTTTGTGCAAAGCTGCTTCAGTGGCTCATCAATTGGTTAGTGATACCCGGACGATTTACAGATCCTCTGAAGCTTTTGCTGAGAAACATACTACCAGATAAACTGCGTTACAGAGACGATGTTCGAAGAAGCTTTAGCGACAGCGAAGACCTTGGATGAAGAGTTCAGCCGGACCGGGAAGCTCAAGGGTCCTTTGCATGGTGTCCCAATTTCGCTCAAGGACAACTTTGAGGTCAAGGGAAAAGCTGCCTCTGTAGGCTTTGTTGGATGGGCCAATGATATGGCGACCAGTGACTGCTCAATCGTAGCGCTTCTGAAAGATCTCGGCGCTGTTGTCTACGTCAAAACCAACGTTCCTACTGCCATGATGATTGCCGAAACGATCAACAATCTGTTTGGGAGGTTAGAAAAGCATTTTCTTGATAACAATATTCACATGCTGACAGCCGCAGAACTTTGAACCCCAAGAATCGGAAGCTGACTCCAGGAGGTTCATCAGGAGGTGAAGCAGCCCTAATCTCATTTCGAGGAAGCCCACTTGGTGTTGGTACGGACATCGGAGGGTCTCTCCGTATTCCAGCAGCGTGCTGTGGAATCTTCACTCTCCGCCCTTCTTTGGGAAGATACCCCCACTTCGATACGAAATCAGGCATGGCAGGCCAAGAAGCCGTCATTAGCGTTAACGGACCAATGGCAAGGAGTCTAGCAGACGTTAGGCTCTTCACGAAATCCATAATTGATTCGGAACCATGGTTGGTGGATCCGAAATGCTTACCAATACCATGGCGAGCAGTTGAACTGCCCAAGAAGCTCAAAATCGCTGTCTTATGGAATGACGGTGTGGTTATGCCTACTCCTCCTGTGAGACGTGCGCTATCGTCAACGGTGAAGAAACTGCGTGCTGCGGGTCACGAGGTAGTAGATTGGAGTGCTGATGGGTATGCTCAAGCAGCTGATATATTGGCAAAGATGTTTCTTGCCGATGGTGGGAAGACGATCAGAAAAAGCTTGGATACATCAGGGGAGTCCTGGCAGCCACAAATGAAGGCGTATGCTGATGCGAACGAACTGGGAGTGTATGAGATGTGGCAGATACATCGAGAGCGAACTGCTTTGTGCAAAAAATACATGGACAGGTGGAATGCTTGCGAAGGACTCGACGCGATCTTGAGTAAGTTGTATTGATGATGGCGGAATTCAGTACTGATCCATGACTTTCAGGTCCAACCACGACTTACGCCTCAGTAAAACATGGGGACTGGCTTCATGTGGGGTAAGTGCTGCATAACATGAGCTGAAAAAACTAAATTTGGCTAATGTATGAAAATCAGATACACTTGCATTTGGAATATTCTCGATTATTCGGCGATCAACTTCCCAACAGGCATGGTTGCCGATAAAGCTCTCGATATTATTCCTGCAGAGCAGAAGGTTTTTGGTGATCTGGACACGCAGGTTCAAAATAAATGTGAGTGAATGTGAAGAAACCGTACTACCTGATCTCGCAACTGACGACAGACCGTAGACGACGCCGCGGCTGTTCATGGAATGCCAGTCAGCCTTCAGTTGTCGTGTCGAAGATTGCAGGAAGAAAAGGTAATTGCGGTGGCAGAGAAGGTGTTAGAAGCCTTGAGATGAAACAAGAAAACCAGGCTGAAAGAATGGGACAGTCTCGGCAGCAGACAACATGCTCTGCGAACATGCAATTAGCACATGATAAAAAAATAGATTCAAACCTTCTTGCATTAAATAAGCCTTTTCCCTTAATCCATCAAACTTGCCTGCAATTAAGAGTACGATGAAACCTAATCGACTTCAAAAATCCCAGGGTGTAAGTGCTGAGTTTTGAAAATAATAACACTGCTGACACAAGTAAAGCCATGTCCCTGCCGGGGACTTGTTGAGTCAGCACGGACTTCAACCCCACTCTGAGTACCTACATTTTGAAATGATGCTCACCTACTTCAACGAAGACGACCATAGAGGCCAGGAATTGTCTATGTAGTCCGAAACCTCAGTCCATGGTGTTAGGTATTGACCTGAAAGAATGGCTGGGGTAATAGGGAATTTTGTGGACAATGAGATCCGAAGGGTGTGGATAATCGGCCCCCTTTGACCCCTGACGAAAACTAATAATCTTACAGTCTACTACCAATGACTGGATGCTGGTCCGAAACCCAGCCACTGGTGAAGCCTTAACAACAGTACCGAAGTCAACATCAGATGAGGTTTTGCATGTCGTTGAAAGCAGCGTCAAAGCCTTCAAGTCTTGGTCACAGACGTCACGTGGCGAGAGACAAGACAAATTGTATATCCTGGCCTCGTTGATTCGAAACCATGAGGCCGATATTGTGAGCTAAGATGACGTCTTTCTAGGAGTTTTGCTCACTCAAACGCAGATGAAAACCATTACCGGGGAAACAGGCAAGACGAATTCTGATGCTCGGTCTGAAATCCAGCGTGGTATAGATATGATCCAAACTGCAGCGGCACTAGCGTATCAAGTCGGAGAGCGTGCTGAAATGAGAGCTCCTATGCAAATTTATACGTCTCGTTATCCACTTGGTGTATGCGTTGCTATTACTCCGTTCAATCTTCCCTTTCTGGTGCCTTTATGGTGAGCTGCTGCGCGACAGAGGCTTAGAAAGTAATACTAACGGATTCAAGGACGATCCCATTCGCTATTTCTCTGGGTAATGTGATGATCTTGAAGCCATCCGAGCTTGCGCCTACCGCTGCTATGTGGATCGGGCGACTTATGATCGAAGCCGGCTTCCCTCCTGGTGTGTTGAATATCGTTCATGGAAATGGGTATACGGCACAAGAGGTTGTTACTCACGAAACTATCAAGACAGTGTCATTCGTAGGTAGTGAGCTTGCTGGAAAGGAGATATACTATCAGTGTTCTGGCAGTGGACGAAGAATCCAAGCCAATGTATCAGCCATGAACTCGGTCGTTGTTTTACCAGACTCGCCAAAGGAGTTCTCGATTTCTGCTATCGTTCAGTCTACTTTTGCCGCTGCGGGTCAGCGATGCACGAGGTATATCTTGAAAAGTTCTCTCCTAGATCTCTTCTCTGATCTTTTGCATAGCCCCAAGGTCATAATTTTGGTTGGACAAGCAAGACAATGGCTGCCGGATATCGTCGCAGCTGCAAAATTGTTGAAGATAGGAGAAGGCTCTGAACCCGCCACACAAATTGGCCCCGTTATCACGCCCCAATCCAAGAATCGGATTATTCAAAAGATAGAAGACGCTATCAGGGAAGGAGCAAATGTTGCACTGGAAGGTAGAAGCTTCCAGCATTTATCGCTACATCACGGTAATTGGTTGGCCCCGACTGTGAGTCTTCCATTAGTGCCTCTCATTGAGCAGCTTCTCATACAATCAGATTCTTTCTGGAGTCAAGCCTCGAATGTCTTGTTTTCAGAGAGAGATATTTGGCCCAGTTATGCTCTGCTTGGAAACAGAGACTTTAGAAGAAGCCATTGAGCTTGTGAATGTCAATAAATGTTTGTCTTTGACACTCTGAGCTGTCGCCAGAACGAGCTGACTAGGTTCCAGATGGCAATGGTATCATCTTCCGATCCTTTCTTCATACCTCTTAGTATTAATTTGGACCACAGGTTGCTCTATCTTTACTTCAAATGGTGCTTCTGGTCGCCAGTTTCAAAGAGATGTCAACGTCGGCATGGTCTCGGTCAACAATCCGCACAATGCTCCACAGGCAAACTTTAGCTTCTCCAGCAACAAGGCATCATTCCTAGGTGGCAAGTTTAAAGACACTGACGGGCTTTCAATATCGGTACAAGCTAACTGAAATAGAAACAAACTTCTACGGAAAAGACTCTCTCAACGTGAGCGCTACCCCGCACGGGACGCCGCAATCAATCACTCATCATTTGATAGTTCTTCACCTACACGAAAACACTCACATCTCTATGGCATCATCCAGACCAAATCTTATAGCATCAGCATATTTGCCCCCCCCCCCCCCGCCCCCCAACCGTATCTCTCACGTATGCAGCACCGTTTAAGGTCTACTCAGTCCTATTATTACGCAAACGGGGTAAATAAGAATAAACTTTTCTAAAAATCTTCAACTCAGGAGGACGTTCAAACGCTAGACAGGTCCACTATTTCATACTCCAAACTAGCCTGCTGCCAAGCACCATGTAACTACATTTACTCAGGTACCTACATGTCAGGTAAGGTCTAAGACCCCCACTTTCGAGCGCACTACGTAGCTCATGAATTATGTAAGCACCTACTCCCTTTATCACCGAATGACGAAGGACCTCGTGGGAATTGTGCCATCGACGGTTATGCAGCGTTCTCAATTGAAATGGTAAAATCTCAAACTCCTTTTGCTGTTGATTATTGATTCCTTTTTCAAATATCATATCCTGCTTCATTTGGGCGCTCTGATTTATGCCTACCACTGAGCGGTTGCAATCATTTTGACATTTACACCGCCAATCATGGGAGACATCTCACCGAAACAGGAGCACGTTCTTGTTGTGATTCCATACGCTGTCAGCGATATCGTAAACAGCTTGAAGAAAAAATTCCCCTACATTAAGATCACAGTTCATTCGCAACAACGGGTGAATAGGCAAATCATATCGGAACCAATTCCGGACGGTAGGGATCCTCGAATAACTCAAGCGAAGGCGCAACAACGATGCTAACCGTATGTGTGAATTACAGCTCTCTGGAAGGATACAACTATCCTCATAACGCTCTTTACACTACCCGGAGACCCATCACTTGTCCCAAACCTCCATCTTATCCACGTGCTCAGTGCGGGGGTTGACAGACTTTACTCAAGCCCACTTTGGAATGAAAAACAAATAGCAATCACCAACTCCAGCGGTGTCCACGGACCGCAGATTGCAGAATGGGTCATCTTGCAGATATTATCACATTCCCACGGGCAAAAGCTTTTGCTTGATCTCCAAAGCCAACACGTCTGGGGCTCAGACAAAATGCCCCGCGACGTGCAAGACGGAGTTGGGCAAACCTTGGGAGTCTTGGGCTACGGGGCTATTGGCCGACAGGCAGCTAGAGCTGCTCATGGCCTCGGCTATAAAGTTATTGCTTTTACAGCAACACCAAAGAACACACCTGAAAGCAAAAAGGATCGTGGGTACATTGTGCCTAGAACTGGCGACCCAGACGGCTCGTTTCCCTCCAACTGGTACAGTGGCTTGGACAAGGCCTCTCTACATGAATTCCTATCTCAGGATATTGATGTGCTCTTGGTTTCTGTGCCATTGACACCGGAAACGACACATCTGCTAGGGAAAGATGAATTCAAAATCCTTGGTAGACGCAATGCTTTCATAATTAATGTCTCACGGGGGAAGGTTCTGGAGCAGGATGATCTGATTGAAGCTCTGAAAAAGTACTTAGAAAGTGGCGGCGCTGGAGGAACAACAGCTGAAGCTGACGGACTGCGAGGTGCGGCCTTGGACGTCACGGATCCAGAGCCCTTGCCAGCAGATAGTGAGTTGTGGGATTTGGAGAATGTCGTTGTTACGCCTCATATCAGGTATGATAGTCCTCAGTTCCTACATTGGCACGTTTTGAATGGCTATGCAATTCGTTTCTGTACGAACGCTAATCTCAAGCATAGCGCACGCGGATCCTCAAATGTGCAAAGGAGTTTTCAGATCGTGGAGCAGAACCTCACCAGGTTAGCGGAAGGAAAGACATTGCTCAATGTGGTGAATCGCAGCAAAGGTTATTAGATTCTAGGATTGAGATATCTAGCCCCGAAGAAAATATTCAAAAAATTAAGGCTGGTATCATGACCACCAAATATTCAATATTCCCGGGCTTTTACAAGTTGTTTTGGGTGATTGTCCTTCGAATGATGATTTCTATCGAGGACTATTATTAACGTAGACCCCAACATCTGTATTGGCCCTTCCAGATACTTTGAATTCGATCATCATGACTTGGATATTCTCCATGCTTAGCTTAGTTTTCTATCTGATGGATATAAGCTTTGCCGCCTTGATAGACGGGTAAATGCGGCCAGAGTCAAAATATCATCTGTGTTTATCAACAAGATGTGATCTTTCCCTCGTATCGCTGGCAGCAACTGCTGCGGTTAATTGGAGACTGAGAGCTCTCATCTCATAGCTCCGAGCATTTAACTACATTAGTACGCAAGGGGAGTAAAAGGGACAAGAGAAAAAGATGTAACATTTGTCAGGTGCGTTGTATATAATTAGAATTGGTATTGACGGCAGCAAGTTCTGCCTGCAGGTATTGACCTTTGTGTTGACGACGATGGTTGAGGTGGAGATGGAAGTTGAAGAGAAGCGAGAAAGGGGCTGGGGCCTGAGTGCTGCTGCCAGCGCTGCTCGGCTGCTGGGACGTCATGGCGATTTGCAACCGATTTTAGTTCAAAAGCCGTTATTCTACTAGCACAACACGCCGCAAGCTATGAATTGGCACATACATGCTACAGATATCATCACCAAGTCAACAATACAATAGTCCTATCCTTTCTCAATCGACTATCCAGATGGCTTCAGAGCTCCTTACCTGGTGATATTCCGCTGCGCTGCACACCGAGAATTCTTCCTTATCCCTCTTCATCCGCACCCAACATGGCTTCGACCAGCACCACCAGCGAAACTACTCCCCTCATCGCTCCCCAAACCACGAATCTCTCAGATCCTCCGCGAAAGGTCAATCGAAATGTCACTTTCAACCCAAATCCAGCGGTATTCTCTATCGACGGTATCACCGCATCTCGACCTGCACAAGCAAATGTCCCACAAAATGCGCCCGCCTCCCAATCCGGCCAACCCATGCTCGCAGCTCTGAACAGCAAGCTCCGCAGAAGAAACAGCTATGGAGCTCCCCTACTTCCTACCTCTGGCACAGGTCCAGTCCCGAAGATTGGCCCTCAACGAACAACAAAGAATGCGGAGAAGCTCAAGCTCCTCCCCAACCCAGAATTCGGCGAGGACGGGCCAGATGAGGAGAGTGGCCGCGATGTCTATTCCCAATATACTCGAATCAAAGACCCTACGGCTCGCCGTGATGCTGCACGACTTGGAAAGGCAGATCGAGACCGTCTTCCCCGAGTGACAGCATATTGTACTGCGAACAAATATCAGATGGAGGGTATGATGAGGTTTCTGAAAGGAAGAGGAAAGCTAAAAGGTGCGGATCCAAAGCTCATCGATGAGTGTATATATACGCCGTACAACTATGGGATACGATCGTCTGAGTCGAGGTCGAAACGAGTCCTGGAGGTGCAGTCTGCGCCAGTACAGATGCACGAACGAAGACATTCTGATAGTGCCATTGAAGTGGAGGATAACAACATCCATCGCCGGGAAGACCTGATGGCTCTACAGACCGAAGCTGGGGATACTGCTATAAGCATTGACGAGCAAGAACACCCCTCAGAGTTGGTGGAGCGGAGGATGGAGGAGCAGGATACCCAGATTGGCACAGAGAACAATTTGGATTTTGATACCCAAGTTCACACTCCCGAGGTCTTCTTGTTCGAATATGGAGTTGTTGTGATATGGGGCATGTCAGTGAACCAAGAACAGCGATTTTTAAAGGAGATCGCCAAGTTCGAAAGCGAGAAGCTGGCTCTGGATGATGTGGAAACTGAGTGCTTCAACTTCTACTATACTCGAGAGTATCAAGCAAGGATCTATAACGATTTCATCACTCTAAGAGAAAAGCAAAATTACATGCTGAAGATGGCTATCTCTCATGCATTGGCACAAAGCGTGAAGGTAGGTACCTTCCTCGACTGCTGCCAAAGACCTGGGCTCTTTCTTCTGGTCGTTACACTCTGGCTATCACATTACTGACTCCTACTCAGACATCTCTCTTCGAAGAACTAGTCGACAACACAATCGAAACGTGCAAAGACATCCCAACCCAAATCGCTTTGACCGGCAAGATCGCCTTGACACGAACGCAAATCAATATGCAGATCGGCGAGCTCTTCATCCTACGTATTAATATTCACCTCAATGGGTCTGTACTCGACACTCCCGAAGTATTTTGGACAGAACCACATCTCGAACCCGTCTACCAAGCAGTGCGCAGCTATCTCGAAATGGACCAGAGGGTCAACCTGCTCACGGAGCGACTGGACGTGATTGCGGACTTGTTAGCTGTGCTGAAAGACCAATTGAGCCATGGACATGGCGAGAAATTGGAGTGGATCGGTAAGTACTTCAACGATGTCGTAAGGCTCGGTCTCCGCCTTCAGATCCCAAATTTGAAGCAGAAACTCTACCACATTTACTTTATCCTAAAGAGGTTAGCAAAATAGAAACTGACTGTGCTTCAGTGATTGTGCTCATCGCAGCAGAGATCCTAGTCGCAGCCGCCAATATTGTGGTTGATTTGGTAGCTGGCGTGGATTAGGAGTCGGAGTCTGGGGAAAGCCATGTTCATTTTGCATGGCGTTCGGGGTTGAATGAGAAGCTCACTGGGCGCTTCCCCTGGCAAGCTGTACAAAAATGTTGAATAAACAATGCCAGCGCGAAAGAGGATCAAAGTCTGAGTGCGTATGTGAGAACAAATCGGTAGTTAGATGAGGAGAGTACAGGTTTGACTCGTAGATAAAATCTGTAAAAAAGCAAGAGATCTTGTATAAACACTTCCATAATCAATTGCTCTTTGACTTTAATTCGGGAAATTCTATACCTATTCCAGAACGGACTACCACACCCAACGAAGCATAAAACCGAATATTGTATTATACTACTAGCTGTAAGACATAGTAATAATACTCAAACACCAAGAAAGTCTGTTTTGAGCAGTGATAAGATAATCAATACCCGAGTCTATCGATCTCCCCTACTAGCAGCCTGAGCAAGGAGTCGTCGGAGAGCAGCTTGGGGCATGGCCTCAAGCTGGACCTGGGAGAGATCAGTAAGATTCATCAAAGAACCCCACTCCTCGGCCGACAGTGCCGGACCCTGACCGATCGGGTCTGCGAGGGAGGAAATACCGTCACGAGCATCGAGTGTTGCCTTCTTCTCTAGACGCGTGTCCAGCTCAGCGCGGATCTCGACGGCGAGAGCTTCGATTCGCTTGAGCAGAGGAGCGGAGGCAGAGTCGAGGTCTCGAGCCTTGACACCGCCAAGCAGACCAGTGACTGTGCCTAACAAGCCGCTCGCTCCGCTCACTCCGCTGAGCAAGGAGGAGGGATCGGGAAGCTGGCGTGTCTGTGGATGCTTAGTTAGAAGCGACAGAGAGGGTACGGGCGGCTTGCCTCGAGAGGGATGGCCAACGTGAGCGGCAGAGCCACAACGGTCATGGCAGAGATGAGACGCATGCTGAAGACTGGACTCTGGGGCTTGATGTGGGGCAGTGGAAGGACGGAGAACGAAATTCTGTGGTGGAAATGGAAGTGAATCGAGAGCCGGGATGGGATAGATGAGGTGAAGAGTACGCTCGACGAGTGCTATATAGCAAATTCCCTGTGTTCTCCGACATGATGATATATGCCTTTGTACCAGGACGCTCATGCAATTACCTGTGCTAGCTATATTGAATTTCAGAACACAAACGCAATTACACCGTCCTGCAGATGAGAGGAGATGGAGGGAGAGGGCAGCATCATGACTCGTTTCTGTCACCACGGAGACTGATACGCCAGAGTGCTCGAAGATCGCTTTTTGGCGTCTGCTAGCTGATGAATTCTCTCATCGCAAACGCCTGTGCATCGGTGTCGGATGTTCAGACCATAGGGAAAACGCCATCATGCCTGATGCCGGCCATCTGAGCGGTATTCAACGTAGATAACACTCGATCTCGGAAGCAACATAACTTTTGAGGTTGATCTAGTATTCTCATCACACAGTGGCGCTCATATCCAAAAGTGACCACAACAACGTCGTACATGTACAAAGTACCAGTCTCCTTGAGACTGTGGTACCGTACCCGTGTAACGGTGAAGGTACCTGCATCGTGAGCTCTCAGAACTTACCAAAATCTGCAATGACTTGTTCCTCGATAGATTGAAAAATGTGACATGTGACGCAATTCAATCAATACCTCAATCAAAGCGAAGACTGACTGCTGCGTTACGGCTGCCCGAAACGTCTCGAGTTCTCAAACTTCGAGATCTTGAGGAACACACGCAGTGTCACCACTTGGCTTGAGCTAATAGAGTTCAGAAACATGGCGCCGCTCAACCCAGTCTACAAGCCCATCGGATCCTCGGCCGTGCCACTCGAAGATGATTCCCAATACCCTCCTCAGCCGCCATCAAACCCCCGAATTTCAACAGTGATTCTGTCCTTCACGACCCTCATTTCCGCCCTCCTGGCCCTTTATTTCTCACAACTGCCCAAAGATCTCCGCACCGCATCTGAGGCCCACTCAGGCCAAGCAGTCTTCAACCTTCGGACGGGATATGATACAGAATGGGGTACTTCCTTTCGACTCAGCTCCGGTTTTTGGATACCTACTCATCAGAATGTGAATAGAACCGGCAAAAGCTTCCATCGACATACAAAAAGTCACATACACAAGCGCACTTCGCTACAATGCAACTTCAGATACGTACTACCGCGACTTCGACCCCTCGACTCCACAATATGTGGGCAAGCCGAATGCGGACATCGATCAGGCCTGGTCGGACCTTTTGAAAGGGCAATATTTGGTGTTGAGTGAGGAGGAGGCCATGCAGCTCGATGATCCGGTTGCGGTAATGGGATACTACCTTGGAGAGTAAGTTTCTAAGTTCTGACGATGTCTATACATAAGGCATACGTGTACTGACTCTGGCAATAGGGTCGAGGTTATGCACTCTTTGCATTGTCTGGTAGGTTAATCGTCGTTTGAATGAGACAGGATAATGATTGTGCTGACTTCAGCATAGAACGCGATTCGAAAGGAGATACATAGAGAATATTACAAAGACCACGATATGCATCCACTGCCCGATAACCTTCGGTCTGTTCATGTTGGTATGTTAAATTCCAGGAACGGCGCGAACGTTTCAAGAGAGTGCTTATATTGACGAATTACCAGATCACTGCCTCGAGCAATTACGTCAAAACATTCAATGTGCTGGCGATTTGACACCAGTCCTCCTCCGACCCTACGGAATAGCTCCAAACATCAATCTTGTTGGTACTCCGCAGATACACACTTGTCGCAACTGGGAGGCTCTGAGGCAGTGGTGGACGGAGAGGACAAATACAACGGGAGGTCTGGATAGTGGCGGACTCAAGGTTTGAGCGAGGGTAATAGACTGCGATATTGAACTGGGTGGGAAACTCAATGCTCATGTGTATGATTTGAATTCCTGGTATTCAGCGCAGATATTCAAGGGATCAAACCCTTGTAAGTCGTATCATCTGTATTTAGAAAATACTAGTGAAGCGTTGGTCCCACCAAATCCAAAGCTATTGGACATAGACACATTGATGTCTTTCCGTTGAGATTCCAACGGAACGTAGTTGCAGTTGAAGTTGGAGTCCTTATTGTGTAAATTCAACGTAGGCGGCATGGTGTTCTGGAAATATTAGCGTATGGGCTAGAACTCGAGATGAGACAAACCTCTTTCACAGCGAGTATGGAAAATATCGCCTCGATTGCCCCAGCAGCCCCCAAGAGATGCCCAACTGCGCCCTTTGTGCTACTAATAGCAATCTCGTCCGCCTTCTGGACGCCTTCTTCGCCGAGCATTAGTGTTACGATTGCAGCGTTTTCAGCTGCGTCGCCAAGTGGCGTGCTTGTTGCATGGGCGTTGATGTAGTCCACTTCTTTTGGTCGAGTTCCCGCATTCTTCAAAGCTCTCTTCATCGCCAGTAGAGCACCATGCCCATCCTCCCTCGGTGCTGTGATATGATGTGCATCACCGCTACATCCATACCCTCGTATTTCGGCGTAAATCTCGGCTCCGCGAGCTTTAGCATGTTCCAGTTCCTCAAGGATGACAACACCGGCGCCTTCAGCGATCACAAAGCCGCCTCGGTCCCTGTCGAAAGGTCTCGAGGACAACTCCGGGTGGGTGTTATAGGTCGTAACCAGTGAACGAGACCTGGAAAATCCCGCAACAGCGAGAGGATGTATACAAGACTCCGATCCGCCAGCGACCATCACATCAGCGTCTCCAAAAGCGATGAAACGGGACGCATCGCCAATCGAATGTGCTCCCGTTGTGCAAGCGGTAGTAACCGCATGATTGGGTCCTTGCAAGCCATATTTCATCGAGATGTGGCCTGCACCGAGGTTGATCAGAAGCTGTGGGACAAACAGTGGCGAGACTTTCTTGTATCCCTAGCACATTCTCAGCATTGGTCGATGGTTGCAACAGGTCTGATTGATATGTGGCTCACTGCTTCATTGTATGCTATGCTTGTATTATATAGCTCATCCAGATTCCCAATCCCGCTGCCCAGACATACGCCCGTCATCTCCCGTTCTTCTTGTGTTTGTGGTCTCCATCCTGCGTCCCGAAACGCCATTTCTGTTGCTGCGATTGCATATTGTGTGAACTTTGCCATCCGTCGCTCGTCTCCTCTCTTGAGCCAGTCTGAAGCCTGCCATTTGCCCTCTTCGTGGCTACCAAGTGGTACAAGGCCGGCAACTTGGCTTGGTAGTTCTCGCCATCGAGTTGAAGGTTCGAGACTCGAAGTGCTCACGATGCCGCATTCACTAGCGAGGAGTCGACTCCAAGTCCGTTGGATACCAACACCAAGGGGAGTTATGGCACCGAGGCCTGTCACTACCACACGTCGCATTGTCTGGCCATATCAGTTGGGTATCCGATCTTGGTATCTGTGACTCTGAGGTAAAGCGCTTTTGTGAAGTTGTCTAATGAGCCCCAAGCTTCCTAGTCTAAACTGCTTTGGGAACGGTCTACCACGGTACAAAAAACAGGGGAAAGCTAATAAAGCGGATCGGGAGCTACTGTAAAGACAGTACCCCTGCAGACTTTTTGTTCGAAGTGATGACATCTTCGAAGACATATAATATAATCCTCGAACTCCAACCTTGACCTCCACTCATCGTACGTCTTGATCAAGAGATGGCCTCAAAATCATGCAGCTCATGTTTGCGCATACTCCAGCGTCAAACGACTCCCAAGGTATGTGCACGCTCCAAGGGAATGGAAAGCGGATTCTAACATTGACATAGGTACAAAGATTATTTCCGAGGCCACGCACACCACGCTCCTTTACAACGGCTGCAAGATATCACGCAGAGTCCGACTATAATGTGACAAACATACACCCGTCGACTTCAATTCCTCCGGTAACTCCTGAGCGTGCTGAAGGAGGCTCAAAACCTGCATCTACACAAACGAGCAGCAGTGCCCTACAAGGGCTTAGAAAGAGGACCACGGAGACGTATACGGCATATGGCGCGACCGAGATTCTGTACAAGGAGTGTGCGCATCAAGCAGACTACTCAATCCCACAGGCCAGGGATAAGGATGCTGAGATGCCCAAGACTGCGGATGAGGAAGATTTGGGCGTTGGAGTAGGATGGTGGCATACTGGTATGTTTGGTCTAGCAAGTAACTCTAACCCTAACTGACTGAGCATAGAAGTTGGCCTCCAACCCACGTTCAGTACATGGTCCCAGGTTACCATGCTCCACATGTACCTTCTCTCCGCACGATTTAGGTGTTTCCCCGCAACTTCAGCCCAACCTTGGCAACAACATCTGCTTGACCACTTCTTCTACGATGCCGAAAACAAAATGATGATCGAACATAATATGCATGCTCGTGGTACTCGAAACAAGTACTTGAAAGACATGTACGTCCAATGGAGAGGATTGCTTGCAGCTTATGATGAAGGTCTGGTGAGGGGCGATGCTGCATTGGCTGCCGCTGTTTGGAGAAATGTTTTCAAGGCAAATCCCGACGTTGATATCAGGAATTTGGCGGAAATTACTAGTTGTATGAGGAAGGACTTGTCTAAGTTGGATGGTATGCCAGACGAGATGTTGATGAGGGCAGATTGGGCATTCTCGAGTCCGAAAGGCGAGAATACGCTGGTCGAGTCCAAGAGTCAAATGATGGATTTACCATTTGAGAAAGCGTCTGGGAGAGATTTGACTGGGGAAAAGGGGGAATGATGTTGTAGCCAGCGTTCAAATCTGGCTGTGTACTGTATACAATGTAAGTAGGGATATTGCAATTCGAGTTTGGGCATCTGAATTTACCTTAGCGAGTATGCCGCAGACTCAAATTTCGCTCCCTAGAGTTCTCATCACCCGTGGTTTTCGAAATTCCTAGGGCTTCTTCAACCGCCTCCAGGCGAGTCATGAGCTCCTTGCCCTCAGGGAAACCTCGAATTTCAACCTGGGTGGGGGGTTCCCACGCCAAGAACTTTGCAAGCTCGCTGGTTGGCCATTTGTACATAATAAGCTTTCTTAAGAACGAAAGGACTCCAATCCCGACGAAGCCGACCACCACACCGAGAACGTCAATCCAGACAGCCATTGCTGCCGCTGTTGTTGCTGCTGCTGTTGTTGCTGCTACTGCTATTGTTGCTGCTGCTGCTCTTTTTGCTACTGCTGCTCTTGTTGCTGCTGCTGCTGTTGTCGTTGTTGTTATTGCTTTCTGGTGAAGGTAGAAGGATGCAAAGGTTTCAGAAACCATATTTGAATTACACAATTCCCTTTTGGAAGGAAGGAACACATAACATGTTCCGTCCAGCACTTGCGTTACTATCAGACTATGATTACAGTGGAAGGAGCGGCGCTGCTAATTAATGACCCAAACACTTAAGAAATACTGGCAGACAATCGAGCTTCAATAACACCTTCTGTGAAGTCGTGAAAGCCAAACGAACAGGCTGAACTAAGCTGACATAGCGGAATCGTTTAGTTGAGGGAGAATGGAAGTATCGTCAGTTCGTGCAACTGTAATATCGTGTCGCAGAGACCAGAACACTTATATTTTCCATCGAGTACTAGTTCAAAGATGCACGAGTAGTCCTTGCCATTCCAGCATGGTTTCCATAAACAGCTTCCTGCTGAATGCTTGGCTTGGTGCAGGATTTTCATGTGGTGTTCCATGTATTGGTTATAGCTGTTAGTTAGACCATCCTAATTGGTTAGTCCATATTGCGAAAAATAGCTATAATTATTACTTTCCTAAATGCACCTTCATTGAATCTTTCATGATGTAAATTATAAAATGGAGATGGAAAAATAGAGCTATATATAAAGTAAGGATTACTTTGAATCATAGAATCATTCTATCAGTATAATTGATACTCGCATGTCCATTTGGCGTTGTTGGTAACACCGGGCCTTTCTGAACCCTTCTCTTTCGCGAGAAGACGTGGAATTTCCATGCATATCATAGTATTTATAGCTAGTTATACTAATTTGGAACGATCAATAAAAGGAGAGCTAAATGTGAAATGACACCCAAAGCATCTTGATTTTGCCACGTCGAGCCGAACGCGAAGGATCGTATTTGCGATGTCCACTGACTTCCACATCCACCATGAAGACTACTGATCTCGTAATATGGTTGAGAAATTAGGCTATTGGATAAGACTTCGAGTGACGAGGGAGGAGGGAGGTCTTGAGTCCTGCACTAATCCTGGGTGTTGACCACACAACATTGCAAGCCTTCGGCCTTCTCCCTACGAAGCTGGTAGCTTTGGCAATCGAGACAACCTTATTATCGTCTCCAGCGGTAATAAAGGATAACAGCTGGCTGACTCATCTTCTCCGAATGAGTCTCGAATAGAGATGTGACTTGATTGGACTGAATCTCTGTCAACTGTCCCTGTTCCATTGACACTGTCTACCTCTCCGAAAGTATCAGATTCAATGCACTTGTTTGTGAGATGGCTCAACCATTTAGGATCGAAGATCGTTTGTCCCTCCCCAAGATCCATCCACTTTGTAACGATAGCTGCGACGCCGAACTCCTCACACTCTTCTACTCTGAACTCGTATTCTGTCGGGCATATAGCACAGCGTTCTATATCCGCCTTCCTAACGCACCGCTTCAGACCGTGTCGGTGGTTCAGAGTACAGTCGGTAGTCTTTGAAAACGTTGACTGGGCACCAAGGTACCTAGAGTAATTGTGAGGACATACGTGGAAGTCAAAGTGGTCCGCATTATGAGTTGTCAGGCTAGACGGTATCAGAATAGTTTGCTGCGAGCGGAACAGCAGAGAGCCATCGACGATCTTGACATCTGCCTTTATCTCCGATGGATATTTTTGCGCGATTCTGCTTCTTTCTGGCTTGCGTCGTAAACACTCTAGCCAAATATTGTAGTCGAGACCTAGTCGATACTTCTTCATGGCGACTTGGAAGGTTCTGAACTGGAAGGCTCGATGGATGTATTTCGGTACACCGCCCAAACTTTCCGCCCTCTTACATGCCGTCAAGTCGTACCGGTAAGCCGGCCAATCGTTGGAATGACATAGTCTACAAAAGTGAAGTACTCGGCAGTGGTAGCATGGTACGTAGTCGGGTAAGTCTTTGGATAATCGTAATAGAAATTCATAGTATTCTCGGTGTTGGTCTTCCGCCCACAGACTGGCCCAGCAACGGCGTCCAAGAATTGCAGATGCCGAACGGCAGGTCAAAGTAAATAATACTTTGGAAGAAAGTGGCAGGAACTGGGCCATATATATAATAAGCTCGTGGGGAAGCACTGTCAAAATAGTGCGCGGATGCCTCTTTTGCCTTTCTTTCGACCAAAGGTTTTGAATGAACTTGATAACTTTCTCGAAGGGCATAGTAGCAAAGAATGGTAACGATATGGGGATTAAGACTGAGCGCCAACCGAGCGATACATTCTGCAGGGCGAAGAAAACCTGCGGAGGGTTTGGAGAAGAATTCCTAAGTAAGAACAGAATTTATAGAAAAGAAGTTTGTCCCAAGTCCAAGAAGCTTTTAAAGCAATCACGAAAAGTTGACTATCTTTGGTTCCCGTCCAGTATCCCACTACGTCATAATACATTAGTAGCAATTAGTTTCATTAGTAGTGTACCAGATAATATAGCAAGAATCCTTAGTTCATAAAATGTATTAGCGGCCGCTGTCGAAGACGGAAAGAAAGGAGCAACGAGAATACGAGTACACATATCTTACTGGGTTCAGAAAGAGAGCGACTTAACAGGTACCTGATAAATTAGACTATAAGGAGTATGACCAAAATAGTGAACAAAGTAAAGACGCCGAAAACAAGCTATATAAGATTAGCCTACGAAATATAAAGGATAAAGTATGACGCCAAGTCCTCTGAACAAAGTAGAGTATACTTGGAACTCAAGAGCTACTGATAGAAATGTCTTGAAATAAACTGGATCCTCTCAGGCTTTGTTCATAGGAGTATGTAAACACAACAAGGATAACAAGCACGAGAATAACAATCAGCCGCAGGGAGTCAAAGACTGTTCAGCAGGTTTCTTTAGTGAATTATATACCTGTTCAGTGAATTCCACAGTACATTGTTTTCAATTTTTCGTCTTCTTCGCGCCCTCTAGTGACATAAGTAGGCAGAATATTCATTTCAATATCTTCTTTCGCTCTAGTAAAGCACAACAAAGCAAACTCACATTAGCTAAAGTCATCAAAGAAAGTCACAGTAAACAAATGCCTTTGTCAAGATACACGATGTATACAAGGTCAGTTGGGAAATCTCTACTGCAAGACTCCGGTGCACTTGTTACTGACTCGAGCAAAAGATCAGCCCGTCAAACCTTGGACTACGATAACATGCCAAGTAGCTCCGATACTGAAGACGAATGGAGCGTACTTGATGAGACCATTGATGACACCGTTCATCCTATAGCCAATAATGGTCAGAAGGCAGTTGGTGTTCATATGAAAGATGAAACATTCGTCATGACTACCGAATGGCTTCAAGTGACTGCCCATGTTGACTTTCATCCTACGGACCCCCGTCGAAACCCGGCTGACCCTCAGGTCAACATGACTGAGCTTCACGATGTTGATGAACACTACTTTGATGACATGAAGCATATAAATGTTGAGAATGGTACCCCGAAAGTTGCAGTGCTTAAATATGAAGAGTCAGCCAAACCTAGAGAGCTAGGCAATAAAGAATCAAAGAAGTCGGGCTGGCTTAAGAAAATGAAGCGTGGTAACCTCAATACTAAGAAGATGCTGGATATGCAGGATACCAAGGCGAAGCACATATCAAGTACACACTCCTGCAACTTCCACAAGTAGAAGACTGACCGAACTAGCTGTATGTTCAGTGGCTTCCTCAGATGCTTCCGAGATGACATCCAAGCTCGAGCTTCCACTTTCCGTCACTTGTCAAGCTTGATCGATAGGTCTCAGCTAAAAATTACGAGGAGAGTAACAGAAGCGATTCTAAGGCACCAGCGAACGTGGGATGCCTGTTGGTAGCGCTACTAGTCAACGTCTGGCCTGATAGGTATGAAGGTAGGGGTCACTAGCAATAATTAACTCCTATACATTCCACAATTACAAATATAATCTGCAAGCATTTACCATTTCCAAATATGACTGTGTAGCTTGACACGAAGGCTTGTTCCAATGCCATACTTTAAATCAATTCTTTTTCTCTTTCTTTTTGTTTTCTCGATATGATGCGGTTTAACAAGCGCGGAGGTAACTCTTGTTACTTTCTTGTATGTAAGGCAGAGGAATAGTCTGATTCGGAAGGGTCTCCGTTCCCATCGCTTCCCATGTGTTATTAGAGATATTCGGGAATTGTGGGCCAGCGCTGAAAGATGTAGCGACGACATGACCTGCCTCAGTCATCCTTACAATTCACTCTTCTCTACGGATTTGGTCTGCTTTGTATATATCACGAAGATTATGCCGTGCAGCAACGATTTAGTACCCTTATTGAAAGTGTTAGGGCATTACTACAGACGAAGTGAAAGCGCAGCAAGCCTCGGCAATCCGTGATCCTTCACTACACGTGACTCGATGACCACAACCAGAAAAACGTTACTGGTACTTTACAAGTGATGCTTTATAAACTGTCTAGAGATTTGAGGCTAATGCTCAAGCAAACAATAGCTCAAACGCGACCAAAACATAATCAAACAATGCCTTGGAACAGTAAGGCTCTGGTACCCTTGTAGCCCGGCCACCCGGCTACCCGGTGACCTCTGCTTTAACATTATGTAATCCGTGACCTGTGCGTTAATGTGCGGGGTAAAGACCAGAGATAGTCAAGCAAGGAGAAATGATCACTCTTGCATTTATACCTGGTAAATTTATTCAGAAAACCTCTAGAGCACGCATCTCAACTCAATATACTCGTTATGAGCAGTCTGCATCAGTCTATCCTTCAGAAGACAGGTAGTAGCAGTCGACTCAAGGCCTGCGACTCATGCCGTTACAGACATATTCGATGCGAGTTCGACGGTCCGGGGGCCTGTGTCTGTTGCCAGGTCTACGATTTGGAATGTAGCTTTGGCAAACAGAAAGATGAGATCTACATTCGCCGGCGGCGACAAAAAGCCAGCAAAAGGGCCAGGACTAGTTTTGTCCCTGCGACTATATCCACGGCGGAGCCCAGGCCGACAGATTCTGGGAAGGCAGCAGATGATTACCTGGCAGACAACCTAACCTCACCTTATCAGCAGATCTTGGGAGTGTCTTCGACCAACAAATTGTCAGAAGCGCCCAGATCTCTGCATGCGGCCAGTCCAGGTGATGCTCGTTCTGCCGAGTCAGCCACGTTGATGTTCAGCCCTTGGAGAGACTGCAACATTTTCAATCGTGCTAGTATCACCGCAAACGCTGGGTCTGAGGTTCATACTGCCCCAGAAAGTTCATTATTAGGCGATTCTGCATCAGGCGATACGATCCAGCCCGGCGTAAGGGCAGTCACAGATCTATCAACGCCATCTATAGAGTCGATGATGGACTCCACGACAAACTCAGCACATACCCATGATATAGCATCTCCAGATAGAGGCTCAGTTGCAAGTATTGGTTCAACGACCAAAGCAGAGTTCGATCAGTTCTGCAGGGAAATGGTTATCCCGTTCATCACTGATCCCACGTCTTTTGACGGGCCACAGTCTACGTTGTTAGACATTTGTTTGAAAATTGCGGACCATAACACGCCTGATCTGAACAAAGACAAGCTGGTGGAAATGCTCTGCGTTGAGTTGAACAAAACTATCATAAGAGATGACATAACGTGTTTGGCGTTATTACTCGTATCTATGCAGAGACGGGCAGCTCCTGTTGCTTCCTTGATCTCCCAGACATGTCTGACATATGTTTTGTCTTTGGTAGCAGATTCGTCATCATCTACGTCTTCTTACAACAAGCTTCTGGCCAAAGTGATTGTTGCCGACGGATGGAACGCACTAGCTCAGAACTCAAAGCCTTCAATTCCTCGGTCACTGCACCCTCCGAATCCATTTTCGACCAAGACTGAGGAGTATATGCATCACTTATACAGTCTGTCGTGCTTGCTGGTTCGGATAAGGCTTTTCAACTATACAACGACCAACGAAGAGCGGCTCAGAGTTGAATACGAGCTCTGGCTTTTCCCTGTAGAACTCTCGCAAAAGTACATGTGGATTTCGCCTGCCTTCGCCAGCATGGACTCCAATACTCTGCATATGTGCTTCTGGACACTGATACTCCTCTATTATGTTCCTCACATTGGACGACCTTACATGGGCCTCGATCCGTCAATGGGACTTTTACTTCCTCTACAGCATTTTGGCAACAATATAATGGCCGTGATGTTTGAGTTCAGAGAGACTTTGTGGGAGTGGCAGCCGGCTCAAGCAGCTCTTCGGCTATGTATAGAGAGTCTTTGTGATCTTGAAATAAAGTACGAGAGCGACGAGGTCGTCAGTGTTCTTAAGAATTTTGTTAAACTAGCGAAAGCTCCTAGTATGTTTCCTTATTTTACAACAAACAAGGAGTTGTTGCCACTTATAATAAAGGCAGAGCAGTTTGACAGGCCGGTGGCTCCTCGGAAGTATGACAAGGCGACTGTTGTATGGATGTTTCGAGACCTGCGAGTCATGTCTCTAGCTACGTTACTCAACTTGAACTCTAAATAAATTTATAACAAACAAATTTCGCAAAGAAAACTTCTCTTAGATTGAGCCTAAAGCTAAAAGTGCTGACCTACAACAAACACACATTGCGAAATACATGGATATATATAGTAGACTTAATACTACCACTGTTTAGGTGATACTTGAATTCCCATCAGTACAATCCTCATACACGGACCTGAATACCCTATGAAACCTTCGTTCCCTGAGGGAAATACCAGTTGTGCTCAGTGGGAATTGCATCGAATAAATACACCCCAGTCTCTCGAGCTTTCTTGTCTTGAGTACCCTTTTCTGTCTGAAGTTTATAATTCTCTGGATCCTGACTCAAATTGAGGGTGTATGGAATGGTTAGGTAGTCAACATCGTCATCAATCCAATCAACGCCAGCGAGAGACACCTTGTCCCACTTCTCCATCTTCGATTTCAATCCCATAGGAAAGCTGACTCTCATTGGGCACTGGTACCATTGAGCAAAATAGTCAACACTAGTCATGATTCGTGGCTTGCTTGTAAGGTTAGGCATTCCAGAATGCCAGAGTCTGAGGTCTCGAATGCAGATAGTGCCCTTTCGAAGCGTGGGCTGCAATGGAGGGCGCACCTTGGCCCGTTCCTGAAACCGATCCTCTCGAATCCAAGCAGATGTTGGACTGACGTGCTGGTCCCGGCGCTGGTGCTCATGGGTTCCTAGCCATATTTCTGTTGCACCATTCTCTGGGTACGTGTCATTCAAAAAGATGTTGACGACGATTCCAAACGGCATGTCCGGCACAGCATGAGAGCTATCAGCATGGATAGCTTGCCGCATTGTAGCGCCTCCAATAGCCACGTTAGAGCTCACGAACCTCAGTTCTGGCTTAGGACCTAATACGTTCTCGATAACCGACATCATGTGCTTGTTTGCGTATATTTCCTCCGTGACGTACTCGTCCAGCAAAGGCATCTTCTGGGACATGTTTTTGACGGCTTCACCCTGAATGTAACGGGCATGCTTCGAATTGGCATACTTGTCGTTGTCCTCACACATTCTATCATACATCTTGTCTACAATCTCGTCTGGAATAGCGTTCTCCAGGCACACGAAGCCATCCTGATGAAAGTACTTGAGGGCGACTTGTATTGTCTCGGCCTCGGTGACGCCAGTAACGAGCTCCTCAGTTGTGAGCCTGATGACGGCAGGGTTTTCGCGTAGTTTGACCTTTGGGACCAGAGCTCCGTCGTGGTACTCTCTCTTTGCCTTCATTGCGACGCTGGGCGACATGATGCCAGAACTCTCGTATAACTGTTGGGATATCTATGTGGAAACCTTTGCAGATATTGAATGATCAATAGTCAGTGGGGTAGAAAGGTAGTTTATATACAACTGCCTAGCCTATTTCCCAAATAGATTCTTCCAGCATGGCTCCGAGCCTCCAAATGGCCTGGATAGCGCAGCATGCCTTTGCAACCAGTCAACGAAGACCATCCGGAACTCCGTTGTTTTAGGTCCATTGGTGGGACTGCAGTGGCCAAGCCGGTCAGCAGAAATTGAGCGGGGAAAACTACGGGCGTGGGCACCACAGCTATCCGGACTCGAGTAAGGCAACGGTATTCTATAACGCTAAGCAGCGCATCTACTTGTACTCATTGCATTTGATTGCATTGCACTTGCTGTAGTATTTGTGGACTGAATAGAAAAAAACTGTTTACACCATTAACAACAGCCCCCATGTGAGGGGTGGCAATAGATAAGCCAAATACCCCGCACTTCACTTGAAGGACACTCTTTGCGCAAATCAGCGCCTAGCTTTGTGTCATGAGTATCTCGGATGATATTCAGGCCTACTCTCCGAAACTTCTCACATAAGGCTTCATTCATAAGAAACGCACTATGTTATTTACCTCTCCTGGTCACCTCATTCTGGACTTATTGAGACAGCAAGATTAAATTAAAACAATATAAAATTGATAATAACCCTAGTTCTTGACTAGTTTCAACAGCTATCTAGAGCTACGTGAAACGTGAATCTACTAAACTTCCTTGATCCATACGTCCATGCTATGTGCAATCTTCCTGTAAGACAGTAATAGTTCCAGCTAAGGCTGTTACAGGTTAAGTCGTTAAAAATAACCAGGGTCATCGAGAGGCAAACATTCGACCAAGTAAAGTAGAGAAAGCGTCTAGAGTTAATGCACAATCGACGTATACAGAACAAGTTTAGCAACTCTAGTATCTTGCGCCAAGGTACAGAGTCTCCTCAGCAGACTTGTGACTTTAAGCGAATGTCATGAACAGTTTTGCACGGCTCGTGTCACTCCATCTTTACTTGCCTCCAGACTCTGCTTATTATTCCTAAACTATATGACGTGGTCAACTACTTGTGGTCTCTGTGGGAGGGACCCAGAAGTTCTCCCCAGCCTTGATCTCTGTGCGACTCGTTTCATAATCGTACTTTCCAGTCTCACGAGCACGGCGGTCCTGCGTACCTTTCTCAGTATGGATACGATACTCTTCTGGATCTTGAGTCATGTTAAGGAAAAATGGTATGGTGAGATGATCCATGTCGCCCTTCAACCATTCGATCCCCTTGAGTGAGATATTTCCCCACTGCTCCATGATAGGCTTCATGGCGACTGGTACTTGAGCATTCATCGGGCATTGGTACCATTGGGAAAAGTAATCAAGAGCCAGCATGATGCGGCTCGTGCTGGTATGGTTAGGCATTCCGGCATGCCACAGACGCAGATCACGGATACAAATACTGCCTTTTTCCAAGTGTGGAAACAGCGGCGGTCGTACTTTGGCCCTTTCTTCCATATACTCTTTCTTGATCCACGACATGCCTGGCACATGCTGATCACGCTTTGCATGCTCGTGTGTACCTAGCCATAGCTCGGTAGCTCCATTCTCAGGAAAGGTTTCCTGGAGATAAATGTTGACCACGATACCGAACTGATTATCGGGAAAAGCGTGATACACGTCTGCGTGAGTCGCCTGCCTAGTAGTACCTCCACCTACAGCAATATTGCTATTGATGAACCTTAACTCGGGCTCGGGGCCTAGGATATATTGCAAAATCCTCATCAAATGCTTGTTGGCATAGATGTCTTGTGGCATGAACTCAGTTGCCATCGGAGGGCGTTGCGAGATATTCCCAGATGTCTGCCCCATGTTCCATCTTCGGTTTGGCATAGACAGAAATTGCTCATTGTCTTTACACATCCTTTGAAAGATATGATCAACGATAGTGTCCGGGATGGCATTCTCCAGAACCACGAAGCCATCGCGATGATAATACCTCAGTGCCTCCTGAATAGAATCCCATCGAGTTTCACCAGTCTTCAACTCGTCTTCACTCAACCTGACAACCACTGGCCCCGTATCTTTGTTGCGAGGCTCCACTCGAGGGATGAGGGCTCCGTCTTCATACATGGCTGCTGTAGTTGCCATCCTGTTCTCTGTTGTAAAAGGTGCCATTTTCCACGAAGACGAACGATCGTTGAATCAAACGGCTGACTCTGGTCTGAGAATGATTTCAACTTCAAAGTTTGACAATGTTTTTGATATGGCAACATGTCCGATGTTGTGAGATACACCACTGATCTGTGACGGCATAGACATCCACACCACGTTACCCAATGTGGCATGCTCTCCTCTTCAAACGACCTAGGCTGATGACTTTCCGCAGTTCCGTCATTCTGCTACTCCATTGCCCCATCAACAATCATCTCCACGACTACGAAGATGTGTCTCCGTACTTAGTATTTCTTCCATGCCTAACCTCTGAGAATTTTTACCCAATCGTCGCTAACTTTGATACTACACCCCCGAATGGTCCACCGCTTGTCTCGGGGATAAGTGCGGTACTCCGTGCTTATCCAAATAGCTCACTCTAACATACATCACTCCAACTCCGGATCTCCTCACTTGTGAGCTGATCCCATGGCCAGCGCCACGGCACACACAGTAGTCTTACGGAAAAGCTAAAAGCTACCTGATAGCCGAGTATCTTGAGTTTTCTGCTTTATGGGAACTGGGCCCCACCCCGCCTTTAGACTTGGTTGTGGAGCGGGGAAAGCATTCTTGGTCTCCGTGAAGGGTGGTATAATCATCGTGACTTCAATGCTTCTGGGCTTCAGCTAAATGGTCCTGAATGCTAGCTGCAGGGGCAAAGTACGGTACTCCGCACTTATCCAGACAGCCCGTCTCCGAAAGTGCGGACTTCCTTGATTGTGGACCAATCCCCATTACCCGAGCTGCGGCACACATAGCCGCCTGACGGAAAATCCAGCCGCAATCTTGTAGCTAATTTGTGGAGTAGTGGTCGGACCTACCCCGCCTTACAGTTAGTTGTGGGGTGAGGTAGCAAGATTTCACCTTAAATAACGATACTAAGTAGCCGATATCTTAGAAACCTGGATCTTGTGTCTCTCTTCATTTTCTACATTTTTAGTATCTTTGCAGACTTCGAAAACTACGAAATTGACAACTGTGGTTGTAGCAATGAAGTTCAGCATGCCCAAGAAGTTCGAGCCACCCCTAGTGGTGATTGCCGGCAAGGAGTTTCCTAGAGTGAAATGGTGGAAGTACAAGTCGCTGCGAAAGCTTTACCTACTCAACATCTCCGTTCTTATGCTCACATCGATAACCAATGGCTTCGACGGTTCTATGATGAACGGCTTGCTCGCGCTTTCGTTCTGGCGAAATTATTTCAATCATCCGTCGCCATCGACCTTGGGGCTTTTGAACGCCATCTTTTCTGTTGGACAGGTTGCTGCCATCCCGTTTATTCCCTTCTTTGCAGACAGATTTGGTCGGAAACCTACCATTATCGGCGGAACCATGATTTTATTTGTTGGTGTGGCGGTCCAGTCTGCATCCGTTAGCATTGGCATGTTTATCGGCGCTCGATTCTTGATTGGTTTTGGTGTAATCTTTGCCCAGAACTGCTCGCCGCTGTTGATTACCGAACTGGCGCATCCGCAACACCGGGCGATTTTGACAACCTTATATAATGTGTCGTGGTTTTACGGCGCCATAATCGCCAATTGGGCCACTTTTGGAACCCTGACACTAAAGTCTGACTGGGCATGGAGGGCACCTAGCATGCTGCAGGCGTTTGCGTCTGTAACACAGCTGTGCTTTATTTGGTTTGTGCCAGAGTCGCCTCGATACCTCATTCGTCAGGGTCGTGAAGACAAAGCCAGGGCCATTTTGGAAAAGTTCCATATGGAATCATCAGGCGAAGAATTTGTCGAGACTGAATATGAAGAAATCGTCAAGACCATTGAGTTGGAGAAGGAGTTTGCCAGCCGTGGAATCAGAGAGCTTTGGGCTTCCAAGGGCAATCGCCATCGCATGGTCATAGCCATTTCTGCAGGTGTCTTCTCGCAGACTGGTGGCTCGGCAATCATCAACTATTATATCTCCATTATGCTGGACAAAGTTGGCATCACGGATTCAAGAACCCAGCTCATAATCAACGGTTGCCTGACTATCTGGGGATACTTAGTTGCCACTACATTTTCTTTACAGGTCGAGCGTTTTGGAAGACGGCCTCTGTTTTTAATTGCAACGATAGGTGAAACCCTCGCCATGCTGGGATGGAGCGTAGCTTCAGCGCGAAGCATTATAACTGGTAGTGCCACTCCTGGATACGTTATGATTGCAATGCTCTTCGTCTTTCAGTTCTTCCACGACTTTGCCTGGTCGGGGCTGCTTATCGGTTACACTGTCGAAATATTGCCATATAGTATTCGATCGAAGGGTATGTCGGTGATGCTTATGAGCGTGGCATTGGGGCTATTCTTTTCGAACTACGTCAACCCGATTGGTATCGCTGCTATATCTTGGAAGTTCTACATATGCTACCTGGTATGGCTTACCATCCAATGTTTCGTTGTATACTTCTTCTACATTGAAACAAAGAACACGACCCTGGAGGAAATAGCAAAGCATTTCGACGGCGAAAATGCTCTTGTTGGTGGACCTGCAGCTACGGAACGTGCCCGTGAGCTTGAAGAAAAACTGGCAGGTGACAAGGTCCAGGAAGTTATAATTGAGGACGTGAAAGTTTGAATTTATAAATGAATTCAACTATTTCTGTATGTATTGAGTATAGGCAAACAAGTCATAAACACGTTTAGTTGGTAGCAAACGGATTAAATATCTCAGTGTATGTCGTTATATATCTTTTAACAGCTTTTCGTCGTCTTCTATCACAGTAAAACAAGTCAGCGTTCATTTATTAAGTTAGTATAAAGATCAAACGCAGCCAATAGTCCCAGCTACCATTCTATATGAGAGAGATATCTGCTCTATAATTATTTTATAGTATATTCGTTTATAATTTTTAATCGTAATCAAGTGTTTATAGTCTGTACACAATCTCTCTTTTTTGTAGGGTCGCTATTTATACTACTCGTAATACCTTTCTGTTCTTCTCTCTTTCTGTACCGCTTTCCAAGATCTTAAGTATATTATTTGCTACAGTCTATCGGATATAGTTTGAAGGTTGGTTTACTTCCGGAGAATACTCAGGCTTATACTTATACTGAGTATAGTACTAAAATTTTGTACAAGATTATATTACAATCATTATGAAGTAAGGTACTTATTTGGGTATACGCCAGTAAGTTGGTGACTGGTCAATTTGCACGATGGATGGATTGGGGGCTCGGGCGTGGATTACTTGGTACGATATGTGAATCTAGCGCTGACGACTGATGGGTTTACGGATGCGTAGAAGAGCAGGGTTTGGAATGGAACTGTGGTGGAGGCTTAAATAAAGTGGGAACATGGGATGAATAGTGGGCCCAGAGGTGGTGCGGTCGTTATCCGTGTTAGTTCATATGTTTTGATTTTCTACACAGACTGGCATACTATTTGATATGCCTTGTCACAAAGACTAACACTAAAGTTTCGAGACCAAGAGCTTGAGAGCTGAGTTAGCAGGCTCGCAGCATAGAGTAAGCCATTTTGTAAGGTTTATGCTCTCCGGCCGATCAATTCGCCACGATTCGGCGACACCAACACTTGATGTGTTCAGGATTGTTAGGGTATCGTTTAAGCCCTGACTGGGTACAGTAGGATGACGTAAATTCCCCAAGAAATCCTTCAGTGTCTGGTTTTGAACACTGGAGGAAGGCAAATGTTACCTTAATCGCACTATCTATCCCACTTAAATTTGGTCCTTCAAAATCCCAAAGAGAACAGATTGAATTACAAAATGTCCAAGAGACCAAAGTACTTGACAAAAAAGGCTGGGAAGAAAGAAATATGTACAGGTATCGTCCGCCGGTAAGTGTAGCATCAGATCTTGGACAATGCACATTATATGTACTAGCAAGGAAGAGATTGTGAATGGTGGGACGTCCAACAAACCGTTAAATGCTGTGGCCTTTTGCAACCAATAACTGCTCGACAAGTCTTGCCTCAGCTTCGGGCGTTCGGGTGTCACTGTATACGAGGCTCTACTCAGCTGAGAGCAGATCAGGCACCGACGAAGCTCTTTATAATGTTATAACATTGGTAGATATATTCCAAAAACCCCAATCAGGTCCTGACTTACAACTGAACCTAGTATATTACCTTAGTAGCCATGACTTCGCTTATTGGGAAACTTACTGGATTAGTCGCGGCCTTTACTAACGAGAACACCCTGGCGTTAGCAAACCTGAAACTCGATTTCTTCCTGGTCAAGCTTTAGGCGCCTCGCGGATTCAGCCGTCTGGCCTTGACAATATCGGAAAAGAGGAAGTTGGAAGCTGAAGATGGAGCACTTCATAGAACTGCTCGAAGATTGGGAGTATTGTTCGAAGGATCGCTCCCTAACACCCAGGCATTGATTCGAGCGTATGGGACCAGGGTCTCAGAAATATCTTCTGAACCTATCGTCAATCCCAGGTCGTCTGATAAGGACAGCATATTCGCCGGCCAGATAGGCCTAGATACTGCGAGCATATGGGACGCAGTAACCTCGGGTGCCGGCGCCATTGCAGTCAATTTACTTGTTTGTATGCTTGCCAGAATATTTACAAGCTTGGAAGCTGTATTAGTTTGGGTCGAGATTGTCGAAAGACAGAGAGATCATATTATCAAATTAACGAGATGGCGACTTGTACAGCGAGAGACATGAACCCCTCATCCTGGCCGCCAGACAGGAAATACCTCGAACCGGCCTTGCAAATTGGGATGGTAGCGCGCGTGCTTGGCTACAGAGTGCAGATCAAGCCAAAGCTCGTCAGCATAAACAGATGATGCTCATCCTAAATAACGCAAGTTTGCTAGTGAATGGCGAGCCTGACACTTACATGAGTGTTATGAGAGCTTGGATCACAGCTTTAAGCGCTATGGAGTGTCTTATCAAAGGCATGCCACAGCAGGTACAAGACAGTGCAGCACTTCTTGGTATATCATCTTGGCACATCTATCCAGATATACTCTTGTTTGAGGACACAGCTGTTGACGTCAAACAAAAAGATCCCCTTTTCGAAGACACCGTAGTTCTTACATTGGGACTTGAAGTTACGGAAGATTCCGATAAAAGTGTGTCATGGTCCTTGCCACTTGCGCGTTTGCAATATTACGGCGATCCTGTACACACTTCCCGCTCTGCTGGACCCGAAAACTCAAGAATTACATGTGATCAATTTTCATGTCTTATCCTGGGCTGCGTTTTGAATGTATGGGCCGGTTTTGGTCGTAATACCGAAACTGGCTTGGCCTGGCTGGACAAAATCACGACTTAAATCAGGAAGCCACTACATGCCGAGCTGTCCTCTCGCAGACCCCGGCCTCACGAACTGATGTGGCTCGAACACTTAGACGCCACATATCAGAGACTACAGGAATGCACCAGCCTGGACAAACAGCTCGCCTGGCAACTAGTTTCACTTGGTCGCCGAAGGTCCATCTTCCTGTATCCACCAAATCAACATCTGGCACCTCTTTTCGGCCTATCACACTTGTCGAATTTGATTCCGATACTCGAAAATGACGACACTCGCATAGAGCAGCTACACATGTTAGCTTCCCGTTTCAATTTAACCACGAAATCGTATGTCATTACATCACAACCTTCCGAAAGCCCTTTCACATTTGAATATACCACAGTTCGGCCTAAGACCGTGAAATTAGCGTCAGAGAGCAATGTGACCAAGACCCATAAGAGTCATGTATGCTGGCTTCCCCTAGGGCCAACGGCTCTGGAAGAATTATGCGGAAAGGACAGCCCTTCTTTCCGAAGAGTGTCCGTGATATGGAAGAGATATTATCACCTGACCAAGCAAGGAAATCTCTACTTTCCGGTACTGGAAACAGTGGTTGTCGGAAGGACCCACCCAGCTCCATATCTAGGGTATCTTACCAAGATTGAGTTCATGTCAACGGCAAAGAGTTTACTCAGAAGGTGGCTTAAAACCCGACCAAACAATGAAGAAAATCGACCATACAATGAAGACTTTCGAGCAATCTCCGTCGCTGGTACTATGGAGGCCGCAATTTTCCAAATTGCACTCTCTCCAATTAGCGTCTCTGGACAGCTTGAGCCTGAGGATATGCTTGAAGGATCTTCACAGTCGAAAAGATAAATATCACTAAATTTCTTTATTACATATGTACTTGCTTTATACCCGGTTCGTAATATATAAGAGAGATATTTAACAAATAGTACAAGCTTCTCAAGGTTAGTTAGTCTCTAAAAATATTCGACAAAGCTAATGTGCATCAACCTAGGACCTTATTAACGAGATACGTTTGGGAGAGAGGTTACTACCCCCCTCATATATGGTAATAATTAGAACTTAGAAGCTAATAGGAACTAAGGAGGAGTCTAAGGAGACACTAAGACAATGCGACTTAATTTAGAATATCTAATAGCATTTAATTAGGATGGCATTGCCTAAGGTAACCTTATAACAGATTGTATAGAATATAGTACCATTTGAACTGGCCTTTATATTGATTTGCCAACCTATTCGTCATTATCAACACAAACGAAAAGATCATTGAACCAGCCAACTCCTGTAATCGCAGCAACGCAAAGCCTACCGAATTAATCCAAGTAAAATAAGTTCATAAAGTAGGTGCATTCTTGGTTGACCGCAATTACTTCGTGCTTCTGGATATCACCTTAAAAACGAAGCCCTAGATAGGTTTTAAGGCGTTTCTGTCTCCTAGCTAACGTATTGCCAGTATGTAAACCTAGGCCCTCCAGAACCATATCTAATGCATCACCTAGATCTTCGTTAACCTGTCACAGATGGCCCGAGAGACTCGTGAGTATACTAACTGCGAAGACGGACTAATTGGATATAGGTTGCTGGGAAATTTGGTATTGGTCGATTATTTATCCCATGGAAGTTGGCAATGGCTGTTTTGCAGCAGCTAGCAGTAATATTAATCGCCCGCGCAGCACTATTAAAGTGTCTGAGAGTGTTAAAAGACATTAGCTGGGTGATAGCTTGGACTGAATTTAATCAAAGAAATAGGTAGATATACCCTGCTCGCACTTCCCTTCTAAGTTCTTGTACCTTACTGTCTATAGTAGTAGAGTTCTCAATGAGACCACGAAGACCTTGTGTGATGCCGCCAAGATTCTGAGGAAGAGGAGTTGTATTCGCGTTGATAACGTCGAGGCTTTGGCTCATGGTCTCAAGTCGACCAGTGAGATGAGCAGTACTGGTACCAAACGTATTGAGGCGCTGAGTGATAGTATCAAGTCGACCAGTGACAGGTGCAGTACTAGTGTTGACAGTATTCAGGCGTTGAGTAATAGTATCCAGTCGATCAGTGATAGGCGTAGTGTTTGTATTGAGAGTATGAAGGCTCTGGGTAATAGCATCTAGTTGACCAGTGACAGGTGCAGTGCTAGTGTTGACAGTATTCAGGCCTTGGGTAATAGTATCCAGTCGATCAGTAATAGGCGTAGTGTTTGTGTTGAGAGTATTGACGACTTGAGCCATGGTACTAAGTCGCTCTAAAATAGCAGTAGATTTAGAACTAAGAGTGATAAAGCTCTGGTTGACATTATTGAGATGTCCCACAGTAGTAGTAGATCTTGCTTCGAGTGTGTCGAGGCGTTGGTTAAAGGTATTGAGGCCTGCATCAAGAGCACTAACGTCCGTGTCGAGTGTATCTAAGCGGCGGGTCGTATCCGCTCGGAACACATTTATATCATCGCGTATTGTGCGCATCATATCCATAATACGCGTGAACTGCGTAGTGTGCTGCAAGCTTTTTGCATTATTTAAATGACTCACAACGTATAGACCGAGTTATAATAAAGGAGACGTTACCAGCAGGTAAGCAGCTGCCATTGCAAAAGACTATTAACTGTTTGACCGCGAAAGATTCCGAGAAAAGTAGGGGAGTTTTGGATTTCCAGGTTGACAATGACCAGGATCTTTAAGTGTGGAAGTTACAGCCATTATCAGTTGAGCTCAGCAAGTTACACGAACGACCTGTGCGCTACTGAGTGCCATTAAGATGACTTTGGTAATGTGGATCATGCTGAAAGTAGGTTGTGGGGGCGGCAGAAATCCGATTCGTAAGAGGACCTCTATTATGCGAGGCTAATGCACTAGCTATGCAAGACGTGGCAAGATATTGTATCGTCCACCCTTAATAGAACCGATGGTCCAAATAGAGAAGACCGACATGACGATATTATAGGCTCCCTCGAGCTTCACGTAGTACAGTCAACTGCTACTGGATAGAGTGAGTTATTAGAAGCTGTTACGTGCTTCATGCGAACCAGAATGATAGCGCTAACGCAGTGCCATTAAGATGTGCTGCAATAACGGACCAGCTAGCTAACCTTCGCACTGGCGGATGAAAGGCTGGGGGAGAAATAATGTGTTATCTTATGCATAATGACCGTGTGGCAGTTGATCCAGAGTAAGGACCGATTCAGAGATACTGGGCGGCTCTATGGTATTTGTTGGCTGGCCGCTTGGCCAATCTGCCCACTGCTTCTTTTTGCCAGATTCTATAGCTAGCATTCGACTTAGGCTTAGAAAATACACTCCCTTCCTTGTCCTTTCTTAAGCCCTAATCACGCCCCTTTTGTTAAGTAATATAAAAAGACATTAGTTAAGAAGAATTAAGTCCCTTATAAACACGTAGCTTCTCTAAAGTCCAATTTCTTAAAAGGTAAGTCTTATAATATCTTGGCTAAAAGGCCTAACAATAGAGAATCAGTTATAATTTATAACCCTAACAGTATTTCCTGCGGTATTACTAAGTAATACTAATACTAATTAGCTGTAGCGGTAATAGACGCCCTAATAGTATTTCCTATAGAATTACTAAGTAATTCTAATGCTAATTGGTTACGGCGGTAATAGACGCCCTACCTTGGGTCAAACGGAATTACTTAGTAATTCTAATACTAATTGGCTATAATAGTAGTAGACGCCCTACCTAACTCTCTGGGCCGTGGAATTGCCCCCCAATTCCAAAATTCTGGCCAATAACAGGCCGCGCACGGACGCGGAAATCACGGGTTCCGTGATCCCGCACCCCCCAATTCCAGTACCCCCAATTCCGATTCCTAGTCAGCTGGGTTAGGGTTAGGGTTAGGGTTAGGGTTAGGGTTAGGGTTAGGGTTAGGGTTAGGGTTAGGGTTAGGGTTAGGG